>CM061531.1:268751234-268858236 GCA_030545055.2 Neoaliturus tenellus
ACTCGCCACACGCACAGGTCCTCGTGACCCATGTGATTTTTTTTTTTATTGATATAGCCTATTTGTAATGCTGCCAATTTTGTTTACAAAATGAAAAATTGTTTGATTTGATTTGAAATGCAAGAGGAATCTACAGTTTTGGTAGTTGAAATAGGTTTTTTGGTAAGTAAACTGAGATTTTTTGGTTATTTGAATATGGTCAGTTATGATAAAAAAAGTTACGAAATTTGTTACATTTTATATATTATGTTTCGATTAAAAGTTACAAAATTCACCATTTACAATCATATAAATCAAAATGGCCCGTTATTTACGTACTTTTAATCCAACAGATGGACTAATTTAATCAACCTTTTAAACAACTTAACCTTATTCTACATTCAACCGTAACACTGTCCATTATGTCACGCAGGACAAACAGCAGCACTCAGATGTTGATGTGGAAAAGGGTCGGTACGGAATGTCAAATGTCAAATGAGATCACTCACGCCTAGAGGGTGACACGGGTTGGTGCTGGTGGTGTTGGGGGGAGGGGGAACTACCGCTTATGGAGGGGGTGGAGATTAACGCTAGGGTTGTTATGATGTGACGGTATCATATAATGCACCGTAATTCCACAATGAGTATTCCACATCAAGCAAACAGTGACAGGAGATTTAGGGATTCCGAATTCATTTGTGTAGCTGATACACCATAACCAGTCTTTCCTCACAAAGTATATTAAAGGGTATATACATCTTTCATTGTGGTTTTATTGGTTAAGCTTCGGATTTTATTGTCCGAAGCTCAATATGTCCTTTCCATTTCTTCTACTTCGGAAAGCTACTAAATTTTAACGAAATTTTAATATACCTCATCCAATTTTATATTCTTACTAAGTAAGCTCTTTGATATGACATCATTGAGGATTTTTAAAGGAGGACCTTCCATTTGAGCAAAACAATCATGGGTCATGGGTTAGTGGTTAGTGGACCATTTGGGGTCATGAATTAACCATTCAAAAATAACATTAGTTGACCATTAAGACCAATTTCCATAATAGTATGTGTATAGTTTTTCTTCACTATTATTTTTAATTATTTTGCTCAAAGATTTTATTTATAATTCTGTTTTGACCTTTTTAACTTAAAAAATATAATCTTCGTTACAGAATATGTTGACTTACCCGCGTTTTTTAACTTCTCAATTGCTCAATTCGCTCAATTGCTCTTTAGTCCATTGAGGGTTTCCAGCTGATAGTTAGTGTTTATAAAAAGTATTGTTAAGACAACCCGAGAAGTCTTTTGAACCTTGTCATGTTCAGCTCATTCGCTGTATTCACTCGCCGTCAGGTTTAGCTAATTCGCTACGCTCACTCGCGACAACTCTATAATATTCTTTAGTTTTTATTGCCAATCTTCCTTTAGTACTTTAAACAAGAACAGCTTTGTACAAATTAATATTTCTAAATTTAATCATGTGTTCATCACAAAAATTTTGCTTCCATAAGAATAACATGGTAACTTTGATAACATGTGGAGCGGAGCCCTATGGAGGTTGGGAGATAAAGAGTATATTTAACGCATCGTAAATTTTTCCGTAGTTTTCATGTCAAGAGCTTTCAGTCAAGACCAGCAATTATGGTTGTAGTGGTTTTGAATTCTGGGAATTCTTAAATAACTTTGTTACATCATACATTCATAACCCAATGCCGAACAATTTCATCATTCATATCAACACCAAAACAATTAAGTTATTTATAACAAAACAATAAATAAGTGATTTAATTAATTTAATAAATAAAAACCTTTATAAAATGAATCGAACCAAGATTATATGACGTGTAACTGATAAATTCAAAATCCCGAGATAGGAAAATCACGTATTTCTAATCCTTTATCAAGGGAACAATTTAATTAGTCAGACGTTATACTCTGCTAAAAGATAAATGAGTTAGCAAGAACTTTACTTGTTTTCATAACTCTGATTAAGGGATTTTGATTCTGTCCTCTATTCAATTAAAATATTATTTTTGACTAATTTTTTTTCTCTATCCCTTAAGCACTACTTCAAAGGGAATTACGCACAGTTTCATAATGTAACTGTTTCCTGACTCAGCATTATGCATTAGGTTGTGTTATGATATTTATAGCAAATTATGTGTATAAAGTAGTTGGTAACTGATTGTTAAATCCAGTTTTCTTCTTATGTTTTACAAGAAATATAACTTATGTATGTATGTCTATATTATGTTATGATACTCACATAATGTATTATGTTAATCAACATTTTAAAACACGTAGTGTTTTACAAACATCGTGTACCAGTAACATAAAAAAATGTTCCCTTATACAGTATCTGGATACCAACCTTCACGAAGGCAAATTCCTAAAACTAGTCTTACACTGTAATATCAGGAGTGTCTGTAGCGATGTATTTTATTCTAAACTCAAAACTAGCGGGCAAATTTGACGCGACGGTCGCTTCGATACTAGGCAGACAGCTCCATTCGTGGTGAGTGAAGCCTGGAGCGCTAGGCTGATGGTATGAAACATGTGTAAAATGTACTTTTATAACTGATATTTCCTTCAAATTATTCTCAGTCGTTTTATCATTCGCAGCATAACTTTGGCATCCCACTGTTTTAAGGTTTCAGGGGATGATGGAAATCAAAAAGAGACTGAAAGTTACAGGTTAGGCCGTAACTGACATTTTGGATGATACAGAAGTTTCGAGTTGGGCCTATTTTTACTGCTTTAATTGATCAATACCTAATTTATTCTACATCTGAGATGAAAAGTCTGTGTAATAAACTTAAAAAGTAAATTCGAAATGACAATATGGTCATTAGAAAATCAGTTCAATAATACTAACGCACCGATTTGGTGTTTTTAAATTGTATAAAAAGAAGTAACGTAAACGTTACAAGGGAAGGTTGATGAGACATGTCATCACAGCGGACCTGTTTTTAATCTCGAAAATGCAATTTGTAATATCCCAACTCTACGAAATATTATGAAAATCTAAAAAACTACAAAACTAATCAACGGTAATTCATTTAAAAAATATAAATAACGTAATTACTAAAAAAATTACTATCTACTTTAATACAGGTAACATAATATGGAATTGTTAATGCGTCAAGGTAAAATTAGTCTACTTTAAAGTTCAAAGAAATACTACAGCTACAGCACAATTTTGTTTATCATCCCTGTCGCTAAAATTGTTTTCATAGATTTAATACTTTCCAAAAGCTTTATTTATTCCTTCTCTGCCTATCTTCATTTTATTAGTTATTTTATTCTGACTTGATACCTGTGCTTAAGTTTCAACTTTCATAGTGACGTTAGACGGTTATGTACATCGCAATGCATTCATAATTCCACTACAGCTCGCAGAGTGACAGGGCAACACCAACACAGTCCGTTTGTTGATGAGTGTGTGATGTGGAATAGCCAACATGGAAATACGTGAGCTGCCCGACCGTGAAATTGAACATGTAGAGACGCGGCGAACATGAACATGCCTCGCTCTGGGGCTAATTGACAATGAAAAATTAATTTGTTTTACAAATTGAGAAGCTGTAAATTATTAATTTTACGAACGTGTGAAATTGGATACCGTTACGTAACTAGACAAATTTTATTAACATTGCTGTGAAGAAGTTTTTATTGATTTTGTTTTCAAATTGCATTGAGGGTTATAATTTAGGCAAATATTAATAGTGTTCTAGATTACATTCTAAAAATACATAGTATATAACTTTTTTCTTATTGCTGTGGTTCATTGAATAAAGCTTTTAAAGGTAAGTTTTGATCCCAGGACAACTTTAAAACTGGTTTATACTAGTTGCGAAGTTGACATTGGGTACAGCAAACGAAGTTGTCATAACACTGTGGTAAGTCTTTTGGCTGTCCACTATGACAATTTCCCTTCCTTCAAATACCATTTTTGTTCAAGACAGCAGGGGGTTAATGCGCACTGCATGGTTAATCCCTAGCTGGAATATATGTAGACGGCACTAGGTGAGTAGAAATGCTATGGGCATGGAAGCCCCTAGCTGGAACGTATGTTCAAGACAGCAGGGGGTGAGGAGTGCGACGGGCATAGAAACCCCTAGCTGGAACATGAGTGGACAGTCTGTCCCGTGCCTCACACTTTCTCTTCCTTCAATATCCCATCCTTCCGGGGGCCTGCGTAAAATGCCCATATTGAGGCAGACGTGCTCAACGGTTCGGCAGGGGTCTAATTATCCACCAATAACAACAACAACAAGGTAAGTTTTGAGTACTCAGTTTTTTTTTTTTTTTTTTTTTTAATCTGTTAAGCCTCCCACCCTCTCCCCGCCTTTATTATTAGTAAACGGTTCCCATCATTGAAATTATAACATTTATGTAGATTCAGAGAGAGATTTATTGTTTTTCTTTAAATAATATTTTTCTTGGTTTCTCGCATTTGGTGCACTTGGAGTAAAACTTTTTATCGATAAAATTTAAAGTAAGTAGATTTCACTGTATAATTTTTTAACGTCAAAAGTAACCATAAAATAAAAATATATTATAAAATATAAATGCAATACATAAAACTGTATAGCCATCTTCGTTGGCTACGACCAATTGAAAAATTCTTTCAATATTATTTTTACCACTTATGAACAGTAGTACTAGTTTAGTCTGATTGACAAGCCTAATGAACAAAGCCATTGTACATGAACGACCAACTCCCTCATGGAGGTTTTATTGGTTAAGTTATAAATTATATTATAAACTTGGCCTGACAAAGGGTAGTCAATCAAATATTGTTCTAACTTCCCTTCTCGTTAGTAATCAGTTTGCAATGCAACTGATGAATTCTGTAATGTTCTAGCTCCAACAAGTATGCAACTTTGGATTACCTCCCAACTGCTACCAGATTCAATTTACTACAAGCCACTGTACCTTACCTTGTTTTGCACTATCTTAACCTCAAGGTAAACTTTGTAATCAGCAGAAGTTAATATCTTACTATGAAGTATCAGTATGAATAATAGTAAATTTACTGCATAGTTTTTATTTCGACGACAATGTTTCAATCCCTAAATTGTGTTAAAATAGGCAATGGACGGATTCTAATGTTTTAAATATTGAATATAGATCTTTAGACTATTTAGAGCCTATAAGACTATTTAGCAAAAAAATAAAATATACAATATCAAGAAGTGTTGTAATATATATCAAAAATCTTTAGGACTAAACTGCAATATTAAAATGTAAATAAAAATTTTTTTGCAGCAAATGAAAAAATCTATAGTTCTATCATAAAAATTTTTTGAAAAGCGGTCAAATATAGTGAACTTTTAAACAAACATTGTTCAATTTTACGAATTCATTTTGTAATTGCCAATCTAAGTATTGCAAATTTAAAATATAATATTACGATTTTTCTCTATTAGTTTAAATATAATAAAAGATGAACGGGATTCTGACTAGATAGAAGAAAAACAGGAATGGAAAGAGCTGCGATGACAACGATGCTTTAAGGTATTTTTATCCTTAACAAGGTAAGTTTTAGAGAAACAAATTACTTTGTCAAGTTTTACATTTTCTTTTGTAAGAAAAATGAGTTATTTGGAACGCCAATTTCAATTCAAATTATATCTAACCTGACTCTTTTAAATTGGCTGTCTTCATTCATTATCCGTAATAAAACTTTGACTCTCAACGCTTTAAAGTTTTTAGAAGCCAACTTTGAAAACCAAGGTAAGGCTGGGTTTATAATATTAATAGAAGACGCTTTAAACCTATTTATCGTCTTGAGTTTGCTGGATTTTTTCTTATTATCTTTGTATAATTGAACCACCAGTTTGAAGAAGGGAACAAGTCCAAAAATGTGTTTTTCGGGAAACTGAAAAAAACTGTATAACTACTTTCTAATGCGCACATTGCTAGTTATAAGAAAGGAACAAAAACCACTCGGATCATTGTGATATTAGCCACAAAATGTTGCGTGAGTTGTAAGAAGGGAACAAGTCCGGTTCTTGTTCCCTTCTTCAAACTCACGCAAAATTTTGTGGCTAATATCACCATTATCCGAGTGGTTTTTGTTCCTTTCTTATAGCTAGCAATGTGCGCCTATGATAGTAGATTAATTTTATGCAATAATTTTTTTTTTTTTGATTTTTGGCGCTTGTTCCCTTCTTTAAACTGCTGGTTCAATTTATTATAACTGATTTAGCATACAATATATATTTGAAAATTTGAAGAATTTGCATGTCAAACGGAACGATACTCAGGCTAACAGTTTTGTTATACAGCGGTTGGTAGGCATATACACTGTTAAATTCCTATTTAAATATTGGATTTACATGTTAGCAAACCTAGTTTTTAAAATTTGTCGATGGGAATAAAATAAAAATGAAAGTATAGAGTAAATCAATTTGGAACTTTTTATTGAAACTTATTTATTTTGTTAGACAAAAAATAAAAAAAAATATTGGCAGTTACAGAAGAGTACCTTATTAAACGTAATTACGATATAATACAATATAAAACAAAATTAAGTAAATAATTATTGAACTAACTACAAAAACTTAATAGGATATCACTAAACATAGTCTACATATTAATAAAACTTGCTAAAAACAGATATTAATCATATAAATATTAAAATATATATGATTGAATTGTATGAATTACAAAAATGTATACGGACCTAAAAGTTTCTATTCGAATAGAGTGGATATTTTACAAAACCTACATTTCACATCGGTTGGATTTTTTATCTCTTATTGAACAAAAACTGAACAGCACTAACTAAACTCTAAGGACGACAACAATAATAAGCATTATTGTGAGCCAGAATAAGCTCACGCAGTGAGGTTAAAACTTAGATTGAAGTCAGGGTTTTGAAAACAATGCTCCTTTGTTTCTTTTCTGTTGGCTCTCACAGTTTTATGCTTTGGTTTTCAAACTCCTCTCATTCCTTAAAAAGTATTACAGACATGATCCTAAAAAGCCATAATGGAAACTATAGCCTGGTCTTTTGATTTTCTAAATATATTTTGTCAGAGAAGAAAAAAGGCTTTGTTGCTGAACGTAGTTCGAGAGTAGTCCTCGTAGTAAATATAAATAAACAGCAATTTACTTGTCAGTAATCACTCTGTGTTTTTGTATCACGTTTTGTATTTATTCTAATTCAATCATAGATTTCTTTTTTACAGATGTTGATTTTTTATTTAAAACGATTAGATGATTAGGTTAGGTTAGGTTAGGTTAGGTTATGAATGTATGATTATGAGTAGTGGGGTTTGGTTACTTTCAAAACGGAAGTCGTGCCATTTGCCAGCCGCTGCCGGCCAGCTGCCATCGGCCAGATGGCAAATCAGTTGCTGTCGCCATATGCCATGCCATATAGCTTCAGGTGGGGAGAGGCTAAATCAAATGAAGGGGTGGAGAAGGGGTGAGCAGATGGTGTTAATTTTTGAAGTAGGAGTTAGTGTATAAAGGAGAGGGGATAATTGCTTCAAGGTCATATGGAGGGGGTTTTAAAAAAGACTGAACTATTAAGAGTTCAGTTTATAGGTGATTGTCATACAGGTCAGTCGAAACCGACAAGGGACTGAAGAATAGCTTCTACATCATTTATTGTTGTAGAAGATACATCGGGAACTTGTACAGGGTTCTGAGGAGTTGTTGAAGTTGAATTTCTAGAAGGATTTTCCCTTGGATGAGTTGTTGATGATATTTCTTGAACTTGAACATTTTCTTGGTTGGTCTCCATTGTTATTGTAGTACAAATTAGAGTGGAGATGTTGTCAGCTTAAAAGCATAGAAGATAATGAAGTAGGAATTATTGTTGGGGCCCTTATATAGGGAATAGTGGGGGTAAAATAAAAAAAACTTGTTTAACACAGTCGATAGGTGTAACAAGTTGAAAGTTATTGAAGTGTAACATATAATGCAAAATGTCGTAAATGACACTATCATCAACATTAACCTGAGCAGTTGTGGAAGAGTATAATGGATTAAAACTGTACTTCTTTCTAACTCTTTTTAAATTAGTTTTACACTTTGAAATTGAAGGTTTAGAAGTAGTTCGTAATATGTGTTGTGTTCGCAAAAGCTTTAATTTTAAACATTGTGCATTCATTATAACCGATGTGTTACATTCAGAAGTTAAAAGAAGACTGAGATATAAAATGAAGTGTAAAAGAAATTAAAACAAAATGCTGGAGTAGTAATTTTGTAGGTTAGAATTAACCTACAATCTGAATGCTAAAAGTAACGAAGTCTATTCCATGGATAATTCTAACCTCAAACCTAGTTAACGAAGTAGTCATAAAGTAAAACTAATGAGAGATGATGACTGAGCGGATGCAAGGCAATGAATGTTTGTGGCGCGATAAACAACCCAGTTTTATAGAGGCAATAACTCCAGTCAGATGGCGGCAGATGCCGAGCAAATGACTGGTTGACCGACTTTCACCAGAGTAGTAAGAGAAGTAGGGGGTTTCGGGGCAATGACCGACCGGAAAGGTCAATGACCCCCCCCCCCGAAAAAATGGAGCCCCCCCCTCCCCCCCCCCGAAAAAATGGAGCCCCCCCCTTACCCCTTCCCCCTTCCCCCACTCCTACCCCCACTCCTTCAGGCCAATGACCGGTCACCCGGTCACCGAACTAAACATGGCAGCTACCATGGATAATTCTAACCTCACTTGGATAATTCTAACCTCAAACCTTGGTTTTTGAGTCGGTGCGCATGCGCCGCTCCCCACTCTTCTGGTTTACTTTTACACTGGTGTCAACTGGACTGGATTGAATACTGTACTGGAGTGAAACAACTTCTCCCACTACTCAAGATCGGAGGAGGGATAGGAGCCCAATTCTTGTGTCAGTCGCCAACAAACTTTCATAGCGAAAGGTTGTTGGCAATTCAGCAAGAGGTTTCAAATATATAGTAGGCCTATATATATTTGAACTTCTTAAACTATGTTGCGTTTTTTAATGTAGTATGTGTGTGTGTGTTTTAGTTGTAAGTTGCATTTAATTTAAGAAAGAATTTGCGCATTGCGATGTTAGTTATAAGTTGGGTTTAGCATTAAGGTGTATTAATTTTAAGAATAATGATGGTATTTGGTTGTGTTGAATTATTTGGTTTTTAATAATGATGTGTTGGTACTAATAATTTATGTTTGTTTTGTGCATTTGTTTTGCCTTACAGCTAGATGTTAGGGGCTAGATTAACTGTAAATTCAGAAGTTCAGTTGAACTTCATTTAAAATGGGTGGGACATCCGCAAGCCGGACTTTTTTTTGCATTTTGTTTAGGAATATGATGGGTGGGATTAGTTTGGGTGGGGTTAGAGTTGCGTTTCTGCATTAACTGTTCCAGTTTCCCTGAAATTAATGGTTACGCTTTGATGCGGACGGGAAGTTACGCTTTGATGCGGACGGCCCAGGGACCTCCCTTGCAGAACGTAACTAGTGGGTTGGGAGTGGGAACCGCTAGGCAAACAGGGTGGTGGGAACAGTATTACTGTTCCCATCACCTTGGATCATTATAAATCTTGAATGACCTTGACCCACTTTTGGAAGGGTCAATGACCCCCCCCCCGAAAAAATGGAGCCCCCCCCCTTTCCCCCACTCCTTCCCCACTCCTTCCCCCACCTCCCGGGCCAATGACCGGTCATGACCGGCTGCTAACCCCTCTCATTTGCATACCGTTATAAAAGCCGAGCCAGCCGCGGCCAGTGTTTCATTCTGATTCCAGACGTTACGCTGCGAACTTGGAGTTATAACCATGTCTTCTCTACCAACTACTATTTCTACTACTTCTACTTCGACTTCTATTTCTACTACGGCTGTTCCTGCACCTAAGAAAACTCTTCGCCTCAAAAACCTTCCTGATTGCTACAAGAACCGACTTGCATCTCAACCTTCAACTTCTGGAGCTATTCTTCCGCCAACCAACACTTCTAGACTTCGTAGTATTTTTTCACCGCCTTCGCCTTCGCCTTCAAAGGACTCCGCACCACCATCAACTACTATGCCGCCACCACAGAAGCCAGTTCACCACCATCCTAATACCCCTTCCGTTGAAACCATTGTTCATCGTCTTAGCACACCCATTATCCCACTATCACCATTGCCTCCTACCCCACCACTTAGTACACCTGAAGATCATACCTATCACAAAACTGAATTCTCTCAACCTGCTACTAAATCAGCTCCTAAATCAGCTCCTAAACCAGCTCCTAAACTTACTCCTAAACCTAAACCTGCTCCTTCAGAGCAATTTCAATTATTACAAGAACAGCGTCGTAGGGCATTTAGCCGTCCCACTACTTGCCCTGAAATGCTTACTAGGGGAATTAAGAAAGGATCACCTTGTGGGAGGAAATGTGTAAAAAACGAAAGTTTTTGCCGTGTACATGTCGTAAAACACATTTCTGAACCACAAGTGACAGAAACCCCCACTGTTGAATACCAATCCAAAATTATTGGTGTAAAAGGAAATAGGCTTAAGAGAGGTTGTGTCTATTTTTTTGAAAGTGTTATTGACAACGAACACATTTTGGCAACTTGTAACGGCGTAAGATATAATATTAAAGTGATTGAATCCTTGCGCAAAGAGAAATCTGTTTATGAGTTAGACTCTAAAGACTATCTCCTCAGACACAAACTGGATGGTATTACAAGGTGGGGGCGTAGCAAGTAAATTCACATAGCTTTTTCCAAATTATTGCTTAAAAAAATACTGGGGGAGAAACACAACGTGTTATAGCGTTGTGTTTCTCCCCCATTATTTTTAACACTCTAAGTCTCGTGACCTACTTTCATGTGAGTAGTGAGTAAAGGATGGTTCTGTGTCTGTCTGCATTCCTTCGGGTCAATGACCGGACCTGAAAGGTCAATGACCCCCCCCCGAAAAAATGGAGCCCCCCCCCTTCCCCCACCACTCCTTCCCCCACCACTCCTTCCCCTACCACTCCTCTGGGTGAATGGCCGGTCATGACCGGTTGTCTACCTACATCTAACCGTTACACTAGCTACTCCAGAGTCTTCATTCCAATCCGTGCGGCCACCACTGCAATATGCCTACTCTATTAGAATTATGTTTGCGACAGATAGTTTCAAATATAGTGTTGGTGGAACTTGCATTTCAAGATGCAAACCTTCCACTAACACTACGTCAAGAAGTGTATTCTTTTTATAAAGAAAATTTTGGAGTTTTTCATTACCTTCAGTATAAATTTATGGATGGAACAAATATGTGTCCAGAATGCGGTTCGGCTGCAATAGGAAATGGATTATTGGATTTTATAATAGATGGTGGAATTTATGAATACAAATCTTACTTGTCATACAAGTTTATCATCCCAGAAGAAGAAAAATGCGATATTTGCGCACTTAATTTGTACAAGTTTATACAAGCCGATCCTGCTGAAATCCATTTAGAAAACAACAGTGAAGTCCCTTATTTTTTTATGGCTTAAGCTCCATAGCAGTCCACCAAACCCAGCCAAACGGCCCTTTTCAGGGCCACCTAAGACTTAAATTTAGGGATGTAAGCTATTTAGCTTACATGCGACTTAGCAGAAATAAGTTCTGCTACATGGCTAGTTTGATCCGTGTAGTAGTAAGCAAAGGAGGGTTCTGTGTCTGTCCCCACTCCTTAGGGTCAATGACCGGACCTGAAAGGTCAATGACCCCCCCCCCCGAAAAATGGAGCCCCCCCCCCCGAAAAAATGGAGCCCCCCCCCCTTCCCCCACCACTTCTTCCCCCACCTCCTGGACCAATGACCGGTCATGACCGGCTGGTAACCCCTCTCATTTGCATACCGTTATAAAAGCTGAGCCGGCTATGGCTAGTGTTTCATTCTGGTTTCTTCCACCGCTCTTGTTGCTTTGTTTCTGCCAGTCTTAATATTTTTATTTTTTTAAATGCTTCCTTACCCTAATGAAAACTTTAATCCTTCTGAAAATGCTGATGTTTTTCAACCACCTGAAGATGATGTAGTAGATGATTTCCAACAACAAAAATAAAATGACAGTGAAGATGAGATTGAACATGAAGAAAATGTGATAGAAAATATGGATAGTAGCAGTGAAGATGACAGTGAAGATGACAGTGAAAATGAAATTAATGAAATTGAAATTTTATCATGTAAGCAATACATAGTTAGTTATTTGAAGTAAGGAAGCTAATGAAATATTTATATTGGATTCATAGTTGGAAAGTGGCTTAATAACCACATTACCCTTTCCCCACCTCCACCCTATCCCTTCCCAATCCTTATTCCTTCCCCCTCCCCATATTTAAAATTTATAAAAGGCGGGCTATGAACCTTCAGGTTTTTAGTCTGTACTTGCACTTTGTGCTGTCAAGTACATCACAGCAAATATGCCTCCTAATGTGAATTACCATTTTAATTCTTCTGAAATTTCCGATGTTTTTCTACAACCTGAAGACATTTTAAATAATGATAGTGAGAGTGAGAGTGAAGACGATGATGATTATAGTGTTGAACTTAGTGAAGAACGTAAAGTTATAGCAATTGATCCACAATTTCCATTTGATACAATAGAACAATTTTTTGTTGAAGCTAATAAATGGTTAAATTTAGGATGTTATATACGAATTGACTCTTTTATATTGTATGGTGATAGTCATTCTTTCCTTGTCACACCAAATGACAGAGACCGCATGTTGCAGTGGGCACAATCTATGATGGAGTGCTATGAACAAGGTGTGGACACTGGTGGCTATTTTCTTGCACAAGTAGTGTAATAACAAAATTACCTTTCCCCCACCCTACACCCTATCCCTTCCCAATCCTTATTCCTTCCCCCTCCCCATTTTTAAAATTGATAAAAAGGCAGGCTATGAACCTCCAAGTTTCTAGTCTGTACCCACACCTTGCGGCATCAAGATGCTTACCAGACTTGATGGTTTCATAGCCAATGATATTAATATATGGAGTTTAATAACAAACTTACGGATAAAAATTGAAGAAAAAATTATGGCAAACAATGAGCTAGGAGTTATTGTTTTTGTTTCATTAGTAGAACATTTTGAAATTTTGTATAGTATAAAAGTAACAATTAATAATATTAATGAACTATTTCCTTGGACAATATTTATTCGCAATAAAATTGAAGAGCAGAAAATTATAGTAGATGTGACAGCAATGAAATATAACCTAGATAGAGAAGAATAGATACTAACCCCCCTCCCATTCCTTTGTTTTGCAAAAATAGTGGGGGTAGGAGTATATATAAGACTAAGTAAGCGATACATAGTTTGTTGTTTGAAGTAAAAGAAGTAGTAAATAAACATGTTGTCTAAAGATACTCCATTTATTAATTATTTTGAAGTTAATGATGTTTTTGAAAGCACAAATGAAATACAGGAAGAAAACATAGAGGAAAATTATAATGAAACTAATAATGATTCTATGATGGAAGAGGAAGAAATGGTACAGATTGAACAAGAAATATTTGAAGAAATGATAAACGATAGTGATGAAGATATAATTAAGGAAGCTATTGAAATATTTATATTGGATTCATCGTTGGAATCACCCATATCACCTTTACTGTCTTCTGAATCTGAATCTGAATTGGACTAAGGTACCCCCACCATTTTGAAGGAGTAGTGGGGGAAAAATGTCCCTACCACAAGTTAAAAGTTGGTGGGGGAATGTTTATAAATGTGTTAAATATTTGTGCAGGAGATCAGTCTTAGGGAGACTAGTGACTGAAGATGTTTCGTAAAATACCTTTTGATCCTTCATACTACAATCTGTTTGATATACATCGTTTTCCAGACATTGAGGAGAAATTGTACAGAAAATTTTGTTCTCTACTCGATAAACCACAAAAACTACCACCTAATACTTTTACCTACAAGCTACCCATCATGGACAAGGACGATGTAAGCAAAATACCATTAGTTCAAGTAAAATTTTTGGAAGAAAAAATTCTTGTTTGTGTGAGAGAAGTGTTTCATAATGATTATTCAAAAAGATTGGCTTTCGACTTTATTCAAGAACATGCAGGATCTGAAAGAGAACAATATCCAGAACCATATTACAAATATCTTTTCGAGAATGGAGCGAGTGTAACGGTTGAAATAACCATTACATTAGTATAACTCTCCCCACCATTGACGTCTCCCCACCATTGGCATCTCCCCACTACTGACTTAAATTTGGTGGGGGAATGTGGATAAATGTGTTGACTATCTGTGTAGAAGCTCACTCTTCGAGAAATTGTTGATCAAAATGTTTCATCTTGTACCTTGTGATCCGACTTCTTCCTTCAGGGAAAAACAAAGATTAAAACGACTAGAAGAAGAAAGACAAGACCGAGAAGATATAAAGATGGAATTCAATAGACTACAATTTCAAATACCAGGAATTGAACTTGGAGCACCAAGATTGAAAACTCTCCACTGGGCTGGAAGTTATATCAAATTTTTGAAAGTGCAAGTTGAAGCAAGAGATCTAAAATTGAAAAGATTAGAAATGGAAAATCGAGAATTGAAGAAATTAATATCACACATGTCTGGTAATACAACTGTTCAAGAAGGTGAAGAAGAAGGAAAAGAAATTTTAGGAATCTAAATTATCAGCACCCCTTATAGAGAATAGGGAATAGATCACTTTGTGGTAATGTAATAACATGCCGCTTAGTGATCTATTCCCAGTTCTCGCTTAATATCCGATGACCTTGACCTACATAAAAGTGGTGGGGGTAAGAGCTTATAAAGAGATAGTTATGGATATAACTTTCAGTATAAGTCTAATACTATGGACAGCTTGTTAGTTTTGTGTTTACAACAAATTATTAATAATGGGTTTCTTTACCATCATATAATAAGAACAAATAAATGTGAAATACCTCAACCAATTCGTGAAATGCTCATCAAATTTAAGAAGGACAATTGTGGATTTGGTATTTATCTTGCTTATATTTTTGAAGATGGAACACAAATGTGTCATGATTGTGGAAAAGCATCTGTTTTAGATTTTGAACAATTTGAAGACGATGGAGGTAAATTAGTTCACCTTGTAAAAGGCCAAGTGATGACATTTGAAACAGTTAAGAAAAAATGTAACATTTGTGCACAAAATTTGTTTGAATTTATTAAGTATAGTGCATTGAAATCATAATACCCCTTCTACATATGAAGAAGGTGGGGGAAAGGAGTGGAGATTATAAAGTGGTGGGGGAACATGTATAAATGCAGGTTGTTTGAAGAGACTTTTAATATTGTTGCAGCATTTGTTCAAACAACATGCAGTTTGAAGTTCAGCATTTCAAAATTAAATACGAGGAATGGACCTCAGTTGCAGAATTTATCAAATCGAAAGAAGATAGTAACATGTTAGTTCAAGTAGTTTGTTACACCCATAATGAAGAAAGCCATGTGAAGGTGATGAACTACCTCAATACTCCAAATACTACTTCAAGAAGCCCAGAATTTATTAAGTATGTGAAGGAAGAAGATGCAGATGTAACATTAGAAGTCTGGTACAAAATTTGAAATGTGAAAAGAAGAAAATTATTGTGGTGGGGGGAAATGTACAAGTTAGTGGTGGGGGAAATGAGATAAAACCGGCAAAATTGTAGAACAGAATTCACTCTATACAACGATGGAGCATCCTTCCACAACACCTGTATTGGCATCTGAGGATTGGCATCAACCAAATACTTCAAGTTTAAATTGTTATGAAAATCAGAAGCCTAGTACTTCAAATTGGTATGAAAATCAGCTACCTAGTACTTCAAGTTCAATTTGGTATGAAAATCAGCAACCTGCCACTTCAAGTGTAAATTGGTATGAAAATCAACAAATTACTACTTCAACACAAAATTTGTATGAAAATCAACAGCCGACAACATCAACTCATTTTTGTACATCAGTATTTAAAGTATCAAAGCCCCATACAGATTGTAATAAGTTAATATCAGCTCAATCAGGAAGAATCAGGAAAAACACATACATGAGAGAAAGGTGCAAGAAAGAAAGGATAGAATTTACAAAATTACAGTTAACAGTTCCCTCTATTAAAGTGGGATGTACTAGAATACAAACTTTGCAAGCAACCAATGCATATTTGTTGGAATTGTTAGAAAGAATTGAAAAGTTGGAGAAGAAGAATGAACATTGTAAAAAGTAAACACTCATTCCCCCCAAGAAAAACAAAAAAAAAATAATAAAATAGTAAAATGAAAAAAAAGTAGATGTAGAATAGAGAGCGAGGAATAGATCACTTTGTGGTAATGGACTAACATGCCACTTAGTGCTCTATTCCTCGTTCTCGCGTTATATTGGATGACCTTGACCTACATTAGTAGGGTGGGGGAAATTGAAAATGGTGGGGGAAAGTGTATAAAGGACAAGCCTACTATAGAGGAATCACTCTGAAAGTAAACTTGTCAGAAGTATGGACTTGACCACAAGCAAAGAAGAAGATAGAAAACAAAGATTTCGAGAAATGGCTAAAGTAAGAGAGTCAAGAATAAGGTTGAGATTTTACAAACTACAGAGATTGATTCCTGGTGTTAAGTTAGGAGAAATAAGATCAAGAACGGTAGACATGGCGGCTGATTACATCAGTTACTTACAATCGGAATTAATGATAAAGGAAGCAAGAATAGAAGAGCTGGAGCACAAGATAAAACAACATATTGAAACATCGAACAGTGAACCTATAAATTGTGTAATAAAAGAAGAAGATGTAAAAGACTTAAATTAAACAAAACAAAAAAAAATGAACTTGGACTTTGGTTATTGATTGGACACTTCTTAGAGAATGGGGAATAGATCACTTTGTAGTAATGAATCATCATGCTGCTTAGTGATCTATTCCCAGTTCTCGCTTAATCAAAAATGACCTTGACATACTTAGCAAAATATCATATAAGCCGGATCAAAAACAGTTATTCCTCATTTACTGGAAATGGCTCCTGTGGACAACACCAATTATCCAAGGAAATCTCTGATTGAAATATTGTATAAAATTCAATTAGAGGATTTAAATATGGAAGAAGATAAAAATAATAGCGAAACTTCAGAAGTAGAAACTATAAATGATATGGATGTGGATGTAACAACATCAGAAGAAGAAAATGCCAATGATGTGGAGAATGAAAATTTGGATATGGATGTAGTAATATCAGAGTCTTCGTCATCATTTGAATATGAAGAAATACATATTGAAACTCCAATTCATATAGAGAATACTAATGAAGAATCTGTTTGTAGAAGATTAATATTTTGTCCAAGACGTTTGTTTTCTTCTGAAAGTGAAGAAGAAGAAGATGAAATAGTAGTGGGGGAACTATTATAAAAGAAGGAAAGGGAGAGCTCATTTCATTTCTTGGCGAAATTTTGAAGAGTGAACACCACCAAACATGTATCATTGCGATAAATGTTTGGAATCGTTTAATGATGATATTCTGTTAGAAATACATAAGGAACTAATTCACAACAACATAGAAGAACAAGAAGAACAAGAAGAACAAAATGAAATAACAGCAAGACCTACAACAACTTTACCAAATTTACAAGTATCAGCTTTACCCGGAAAGGTAGTAATGCATCATAAGATTCAAAATGAAGATTTAAACTTAGAAGAATTTATTAGAGAAGCAAAACCAATCATCAGTAGAACTTTAAAAGAAGAATTAAAAAGATTAAATTTTCTCAAATTTGGATTACTACTAGAAGCTATGTTTATAAATGTACAAGAAGAATTATCACCAAGAGGATTTATAACTAAAAATCAAACTATCATAGGAAGTTCAGACATTGATTCAATAGTTGAAAAATGTATAGAAGAAATATTAACTAAAATTCAGGAACATGAAGGACGAGGATCAGGGTGGAGTCTTATAAGTATTGAAGGATTAAATATAAGAGTTCATAAACATGGATATGGACTAATGGGATCTAGTTATATTCGTTTACCAAAAATAATTGAGGATACAAGATCATGTGTTAATGTGAAAAATCAAGATAACGAATGTTTTAGATATGCGATGACATGTAAATTTGTACCAAATCATTGTAATGAACCAAACCAGCACTATGAAAATCAAAGATATAGATATAACTTTCAAGGAATTAGTTATCCTGTATCACTAAAAGATATATCAAAATTTGAGAAGAAAAATCCCGGCACATCTATTAATGTTTTTGGATTAGATAGTTCAAATAAAGTTTATCCTTTACATATTGCTAAAGAAGAGCTAGCAGATCATACAGATTTACTACTACTAACACAAGGAGATGTATCTCATTATGTGTATATAAAGAAATTTGACTCTCTTGTTAATAAACAACTTTCAAAAAATCGAAACAAAAAGCTGATCTGCAAAAGATGTTTTAATTTCCAACGAGAAGGAAGACAAGGAATGGAATGGTTACAAGAGCACAAAAGATTATGTAACAATAATTATGAAGCAAAAATTATTTTACCTTCGGAAAGCAGAGCATTTGTTACATTTCAAAAAGTTCATCATCAATATCGTATCCCTATAGTTGTATATGCGGATTTTGAATCAACACTATTTCCTATAGAAGATGAAAATTGTGAAGCTAGAAAAAGTGTCAAATATCAAATGCATAAAACCAAATAGTTTTTGTTTAATGGTTAAATCAACATTATCAGAAGGACATTTAAACCAATATGGATTAACTTCAGAACCTCTAGTATATCGTGGTGAAAATGTGGAAACAATATTTCTTGACCATTTATATTTAATAGCTGAAAATGTATAAAGATTATATACAAATATCATACCAATGAAACCGATGGAGGAAGAAGAGGAAATTCAACATGAAAATGCAACTCATTGTTTCTTATGTAAAAATGAATTTACCATTGACAATTATAAAGTTAAAGATCATGACCACCTTACAGGTTATTACAGGGGTGCTGCTTGTAATAAATGTAATTTGAGCTATCGTTTACCACTATTTATTCCTGTGATTCTGCATAACCTCAGTGGGTATGATGCTCATTTTATAATACCTGAATTAGGAAGAGACGATGGTTCGATAGATGTGTTGGCTGAAACTTCAGAAAAATTTATAAGTTTCTCTAAAACAGTTGGAAATGTCAAATTAAGATTCTTAGACTCCTACCGATTTATGCCGTCGAGTTTGTCTAAACTTTCTGAAAATTTAAGGAAACAAGATTTTATTGAAACAAAGAAGATTGTAAGTAACGACAAACTGGATCTCGTACTTCGGAAAGGTGTTTTCCCATATGATTATATAGACAGTTTAGAAAAGTTTAATGAAACATCACTTCCGCCAAAAGAAGAATTTAAAAGTAAACTATACGACATGGACATATCTCAAGAGGATTATGATCATACATGTAAAGTATGGAATGAATTAGGATTTACAACATTGGGAGAATATTCAGATTTTTATGTTAAATTAGATGTAACTTTATTATGTGATATAATGGAAGAATTTAGAAATACGTGTTTTGCAGCATATGGATTGGACCCTCTTCATTCATACACTTCACCTGGACTAGCATGGCAAGCCATGTTGAAAGAAACAAATTGTAAATTACAACTTCTTACTGATATAGATATGGTTTTGATGTTAGAATCAGGAGTTCGAGGGGGATTGACACAAAGTGTAACCAGACATGTTAAGGCGAATAACAAGTATCTGCCCGATTATGATGCATCAAAACCAACGACATTCCTAGGTTATTTCGATGCAAATAACTTATACGGATGGGCAATGTCAAATCCCCTTCCATATGATAATTTTAAATGGATAGATCCAGAATCGATTGGAAACATTATGGATATACCAAAGCATGGTGAAACTGGTTACATTTTTGATGTTGATTTTGAATATCCTGAACATCTTCACGATCATCATTACGATTTACCACTTCTTCCAAAGACTGAAATTTCCCCTACTGGAAGATGGCCGAAATTATTAATGACTTTAAACAATAAGTCTAGGTATGTTGGACATTATTGGATGATACAACAGGCTTTAGACTTGGGATTAAAAATTACAAAAATTAATCGAATACTACAATTCTCTCAATCTTGTTGGTTGAAACCATACATTGACAACAACACAAGAAGAAGAGCTGCCGCTACGTCAAGTTTTCAAAAGGATTTCTTCAAACTGATGAACAATGCAATATTTGGCAAGACTTTAGAAAACAAAAGGAAACATAAGAATATCAAATTAGTAACTGATCCAGTAAAATTACAGAAACTAGTGCAACAACCAAACTTTGGTTCATCCGTAATTATAAATGAAAATCTTGTCGTCATTTCTATGAACAAAAAATCAGTTCTATTGGATCGTCCTTTATATCTTGGAATGTCAATATTAGATATTTCTAAAACACACATGTACGAGTTTCATTATAAGAAGATGGTTAATCATTATGGAAGAGATAACATTGGTATTGCATATATGGATACAGATGCACTTATTTACTGGATTAAAACAAATGACATGTATGAGGATTTACGAACCTTTGTATATAAAGATGATTTTGATTTTTCCGATTATCCTAAGGACCATCCAAATTATGACTATGACAAAAACAAAAAAGTATTGGGAAAATTTAAAGATGAAACAAATGGTGTGCCAATGATGGAAATTGTAGCATTGATGTCCAAACTGTATTCGTTTCAACTGTACATAAACGAAAGGAACGAACATCAAGTCACGAAGAAAGCCAAAGGAATAAAGACATCTTTCCTAAAGAAGAATGTACAGTTTCAACATTATAAAAGATGTTTGTTTGAAAATGTTGAAACAACTGCAACATTCAACACTATTAGAAGTTATAACCACCAACTTTTTAGTGTCAAACAAACAAAGTGGGCATTAAGCTACAAAGACGACAAGCGATATATTTTAGAAGATAAAATTAATACTCTACCATTTGGCCACTATTCCTTAAACCCTATCGACCAGTAAACCTATTCTTCGTCCTTTACCTTCTTCCTTTTTCCTTTCCGTAAAAAAGAGGGGACATGGCAAGCCCAATGCCATGTTCCCTCTTTTTTACACTAATATTAAATGACCTTGACCTATATTTCAACTATATAAGAGAATAAACCATTGTATGGATCAGTATTTCTACAAACAGTGTGCAAGCAACACTTTAAGATGGAAAGTGTGAAGGATAAGATTGTAAATGAACTACATAAACCAGCAAGAAGAAGATTTCCAAGAAGAAGTACAATCATTAAAGGAATGAATGATCTTTACCAAGCTGATCTTATTGAAATGATACCACACAGTAAATTAAACAAAGGATTTAAATATATTTTAACAATTATAGACTGTTTTACTAAAATAGCTGATGCTTTACCCTTGAAGGACAAGACTGGTAAAAGTGTTACCAAAGCTATGGAGACAACAATACAAAGAAATAAATTTAAAATTAAACATTTACAAACGGATGATGGAAAAGAATATTTTAATAAAGATTTTGGAGCTTTGATGAAAAAATATAAAATAAATCATTATTCTACAAATTCTGAAGTTAAAGCTTCAATAATTGAAAGATTTAATAGAACATTAAAAGGAGCTATGTATAAACAATTTTCAAAACGAGGATCATATGTGTGGTATGACATATTACCACAACTTATAAAAGAGTATAACAACAAATATCATCGCACCATTGGAATGAAACCTATCCAAGTAAACAGTGCTAATGCTATAATTGTATTACAACGCATCTAAAATAATACAACACCAAAAATAGAAAAGTTACAACCAAAAAAGTTTAAGGTTAATGATAAAGTTCGTATAAGCAAATACAAAGGTGTATTTAGTAAAAGATATCTGCCAAATTGGACTAATGAAGTATTTACAATTTATAAAGTGCAACCAACTATACCTGAAACTTACATTTTAAAGGATAATAAGGGTGAATTACTTCAAGGTGGATTCTATGGACATGAGTTGTTAAAATCAACAGTTGGTGATGTATATCTTGTTGAAAAGGTTTTACAAAGGAAAAAGGATATGGTTAAAGTTAGGTGGTTAGGATTTGATAAAAGTGAAGACTCTTGGATTCCTTCAAAAGACTTGGTATAGTTATTAAATAGCTCATTATGTGTTTAACCTTTAAACAAGATGGAGATTGTACAACAAAAAGATCGATTTAATATTAATAATATTGATGAATTGACAGTTGACAATAATAAGTTAAATCATGGTAAACATGGTGAATTACTACCAAATACTATAAGATGTTTAATAACTGGTCCTTCAAATTGTGGAAAAACTAATGTTGTCTTTAACCTTATAACTAATCCTAAAGGTTTACGCTTTAACAATATATATATTTTTTCAAAATCATTGCAACAACCAAAATATCAATTATTAGATAAAATACTTGCAAGTGTACCTGAAGTGAATTTCTACAAGTTTAATGCTAGTGAAACAATAATGCAACCAAGTGAAGCAAAACCATTTTCCATTTTTATATTTGACGATGTTTCTTGTGAAAATCATGATACTATAAGAAATTATTTTGCTATGGGAAGACATAATAATATTGATAGCATTTATATTGGTCAAACATACAGTAAAATTCCAAAACAACTTATAAGAGACAATGCAAATATGTTGATCATCTTTAAGCAAGATGAGACAAATTTAAAGCATATATATAATGATCATGTTAATGCGGATATGCCATTTGATAAATTTAAAGAAATGTGTGGTAAAGCATGGAATGAAAAATATGGATTTCTCGTTATTATGAAAGAAGAAGATATTAAAAATGGTAGATATCGTATAGGATTGGATAAATTTGTATTAATACGTTGAACTACCTATGCTACATCTAGTAACACGTTGAACTTCACAGTGTAAACATGGTGAATCAAGAAAAACTATTAAAAGAAATAAAATCACTCAGTGATTCTATTAGGATAAAGAATCGTGCATTAAGGATGGGTTTAAGTGAAAGAGAAGAATTTTTAGAGAATACATTTAAACCTATCACGGAACCTTTAAAACAGATATCAGAAACTATTGGTAAACCTCGTTATGAAGGAGATGTTTTACTACCAGTTTCTAAACAAGAAGTACAAGCATTAAAAAAAGAAGATGATGATGATGATTCATATACAAGTGCTAGTGAACAAGAAGAAACAAAAGATGAAGAAGAATCAATTGTTGAAAAGGAAGAATAGCCAATACCTGAAGCAGAACAATCTATTCCAAATTTAACTCAATTGAGTAGTGATATATTACAACATGGACCTCTTGGACGAAAATATATAATGAAAATGCTACATGACATGAAATCAAATCCAAATTTAAGTAAATCACATGTATATGGAGCAAGAATTGATGGAAATGAATTGAAAATTGGTAACTCTAAGCTTGAAGTAACTCAAGACGATTATATCATTATTGGTGATCATAGATATAAAGGAACAAAAGGATTATATGAATTAATTTTTAAAAATATACCAATAAAATATTCAGCAAAAGATTTAAATACTTTTAAAGAAATTTTACAAAATACTAACGCTCATAAAAGAAACTACTCAAAGGATGCAATGATTAATCGTTCACGTGCAACAAAATATAGTATTGTTATAAAAAAATTGTTTCCCCCACGAAAATTACCAACATTACGTACCACACCGGCTGTGAGACAACCTTTAAAAAGAAAATCTTTATCACTTATGGATTTATCACTTCTTGAACAACATGGTAAAAAGAGTAAAGGAGATACTTCAACATCTGGTAAAGGATTAATGAAAAATCTATACAATACAAATGTTATCTATTACAACGACATCAATAAATTAGTTGACAGAATGAGACTATTGCATGAAGCTATGGAAGCCGGTCATACTGGTTTAAATAATGAATGGGTGGCTCTAGTTGATGAACTTAAAAATCGTGGCATAATTGTATAATTGTCCGCAAATATAAATAAGTTACAAGTATAAGATGTATCAGTTCTAACATGAGCGTCGACAAGTTCGGACGCTACTCCGCATTAGGAGTGCAAGTTGGAGAAGACAGAAAAAGAAGCGGATTACCGCAAACACCTGAAGGTGACTATAACATAAGTAATAAACGTTTAAAATTAGTTAAAGATCCAGAAGAAGATACTGATGGAGCAAATTTAAAGACAGTAAAAGAAGCTACTTCAACATCATTGAAATTACATAAGAATACTTATGATGTTAAATCACATAGATTAATTAATGTTGGTAAACCAACTGAAGGTTCTGATGCAATTACTAAAGAGTACTTATCATCTGAACTTTCAAATACTTTAAAATTGCAATGGGGTAACAACTTAAAAGATGGACAAACATATGATGCTGGAAATTATAGAATAACCAACGTGGGAAATCCCAAAAATGATAAAGATTCAGTTAATAAAGAATATTTACATTCTATAATACCGGAAAAAACTAAACATGGATATTCTTTTTATAAATTTATTATAAATGACATTGGATACCCAAAGGAAGACGGTGATGCTGTAAACCTAAAATACATCAAGGACAACTGTATTTTACAAGATGTTAATGAAATCGATTGTCATGGTAAAACATTGACAAATGTAAAGTTTGGTTCTCAACCAAAAGATGCTGTTACTATGGAACAATTATCTAAAGAATTAAAAAAGGAAACATCCAATTTTGTAAAACATGAAGATGCCGTGTTAAAGCGGGGAGATAAATTTATACATGGAAATGAAAAGTTTAATTTAATGCAAGGAAATAATGATGAATGGGATGCAGGACATAAAACAATAACAAATGGAAGATTTGGTATAAAAGATACAGATGTACCTCTAATGGTGCAAACATTAATTGCGAGTGGTGGTACATTAGGTACATACAATGGTCGTAATAGAAGAATAAAAGATATTTATCCTGGTTACGAAGAAAATGATTGTGTTACAATGAAACAAACAATAACTTGGGATAAACACTTTGGGACCCAATATGATGCAAAGATGAAGAAAATAATTAATATTTTACCAGGTGAAGATTCAAATGATGCTGCTACTATTGGACAAGTCATAAAAACATCAAAAAGTGATTCAACAGCTTACACATGTAATGATAAACGTATTATGCAATTACATGATCCTCAACATCCAAAAGATGCTGTAAATTTAGATTGTTTAATAAGAATAGTGGGCAATTTACTTATTGATACCCATAATCATATAGCTAGTACAACGAGTCATGTGATAATTCAACCCGATGAACGGGAAGCTTGGATTAAAAATAGAATTATAAATCAGTATATCATTAATTTGAATAACTAAGTGTTTAAATATATAAAATTATACCTAACTTATTCATTTATGTAAAGTATCTTGTGGAGTAAACACGCCAGTTTATATAAGACTACATAATGAAGGCTGTATCACTCAGTCATCATCAAGACAGCAACAAGAGAGGACGTGGTATAACTTCAGCTGCGTTATCCCTGCTTAAACGGATACCTGTTGGTGCTATTGTAAATCGAGCGATAGACGCTCTACCATACGAATTACATATTCCTGGAGGTTATCAATATTGTGGACCTGGAACTAAGTTGGCAAAACGTTTAGCAAGAGGAGATCCTGGAATTAATAAATTAGATCAAGCTTGCAAACAACACGATATAGCATATTCAAAGTTTAAAGATTCAACAAATAGATCAATAGCAGATAAAATTCTAGCAGAAAAAGCTTGGCAAAGAGTAAAATCAAGTGACGCAAGTATTGCAGAAAAAGCAGCGGCTTGGGCAGTAACAACAGCCATGAAGACAAAAGCTAAGTTTGGTGGTGGAAGACGACGTCGCAGAGGAAGACCTGCAAAAAGAAGAGCTCCCAAAAAAGGTGGAAATATTAGAAAGAGACGTCGTAGAACTCGTAAAGCAAAAGTAAAAAAGGCTTCTGTTTGGTCAATGGTAAAAAACGGAGCAGGTTTATACCTAAGACCGTACCGTGTGTACTAAATAAAAAGAATCAATTGATAATTCCAAATAAAGCCTTAACTAATCATCAGTTAAATGATTATGTAAAATGTTTGAAAATACCATTCTTTCGAGGAGTTTTTATGAAAGATGCATTACCAACTAAAATATGGAAAAATGAAACTGGAATAGTAAATTTGGATTCCACCTATGGTCCAGGCACTCATTGGGTATGCTATAAAAAGCTCGGACAAACCGTTTACTACTTTGACAGTTTTGGCAATCTACCACCGCCGAAAGAACTTCAACATTATTTTCAAAACTCCAAAAACATTTTTTACAATTACAAAAGAGAACAACCTAACAATACTGAAATATGTGGACATTTATGTTTGGAGTTTCTAGCGAAAAGTGTCAGTCACCTTTAAGATGTCATCGTATACAGTGTCACTGAGTGGAAATTCATCCACGTTAAAAAGTACTCTATTCCCAGCATTGCGTTTATCCAAGGAAAGATTATGGGAAGCGGCATTACTTGATTTGACTACCTACAATTCAATTCCTAATGTTACAGAAGGAAAAAACAATTTACTACATTATTATGAAACTAAGGATGCTGCAGGAAAATACTCAGAATTGAAAATAATTACATTTCCTACTGGAGCTTATGAAATTGATGATATAAACCAATTATTACAGAAAAAACTCGGAGAAGATAATATCACAATCAAAGGAAACAATAATACTTTAAAAGCAGAAATAACTTCAAAATATTATATAGATGTCGGAATGAAAAACTCTATTGGCAGTTTACTTGGATTTACAGATACAAAAAAGAAAATCTTAACTCCTGGAACTACTCATTCAGGTAATACAACTGTTACAATATTAAAAGTAAATAGTATTGATGTAACATGTAATATTATACATGGATCATATAGAGAAGGAGTAAATCAGCATATCTTACATACATTTTATCCAACAGTTGCTCCAGGTTTTAAAATTGTTGAGAAGCCACAAAACTTGATATACCTACCATTAAACACCAGTTTCATTTCAGACATCGTACTGAACATATTGGATCAAGACGGTCATAGTGTTGACTTTAGAGGAGAAACAATTACTATACGAATACACATCAGAGCGGCGACATAAAAATCAACATGGGATTATCATTTAAACCACAACGGAAGAGTCGGGAGCTCAGTAGCTCCTCGACATTGGAAATCAGACAACATTCGTTTTCTACAAAAGATTGGATTGAAACTTAACAACGATGGATATCCTGGATATATCTCAAGGACCGACATTCGACGAAACACTATGGGAGAAGGAATATTACACACACAACCCTTACACTTCATCAAAATTAAACAATAATGATGAAATAAGAATTCCCATTCAACAACAAGATATTTACACATTACCATGTGAAAGTTATTTGTACATCGAAGGAAGGGTATTAAAATTGGATGGAAAAACTGCTTCAACAGTTCCTTTTATAAATAACCCAATGGCATATCTTTTTGATGAAATAAGATATGAGATATCAGGGGTGACAGTTGATTCAACAAAAAAGGTTGGTATAACAACTACATTAAAAGGATTAACATCATTAACACCACATGAGAAGAATTCAATAGTCACCGCCGGATGGGTTGCTCCCGATAAAGACACTATAACACCTGCTTCCAACGGTCATTTTGATTTTCATGTACCTTTACGATTGCTTTTGGGATTTGCTGAAGATTACAAAAGGGTTATAATAAATGTTAAACAAGAATTAGTATTACTCAGATCTTCAACTAATAAGGACTTAATACTTGCAGACCCTGCAACTACGGAAGATAAATTGGAATGGCAACTACAATTGGATAAAGTTGTTTGGAGAGTACCTCATGTAAGATTGGCTGATGAACATAGAATAGTATTGTTAAGAAAGTTAAAATCTGACCGTGACATTGTGATGCCATTCCGAAGTTGGGAATTTCATGAATACCCTACATTACCTCAAACAGAACGACAAACATGGACCGTCAAGACATCAACTTACTTGGAACGTGCAAGGTACATAATACTCGGTTTCCAAACTAAGCGAAAAGATGTTATTACTGCAAATGCTGGTCAATTTGATCATTGTAAAATAAAGAATTGTAAAGTTTTCCTAAACTCTCAATTTTTTCCATATGACAATTTAAATGTCATGTTTAGTAAAAAACGTTTTTCCATTTTATATGATATGTACGCAAGATTTCAATCATCATATTATGGAAAGACTAATACACCACTATTATCACCTGATCAGTATTATTCCAAAGCTCCAATAATTGTAATCGATTGTTCAAAACAAAATGAATCAGTAAAATCATCAAGTGTTGATATAAAAATTGAAATGGAATTTGAAGAACCAGTAGCGGATGGAACTTCGGCATACTGTCTAATTCTACATGATAAAATAGCTACTTACACACCTCTGACCGGAATAGTGAAGAATGTACTTTAAGAAGAATTAGTATAACTACTGCAAAATATTGAGGTTAGAATTATCTTCCTTTATTGTTAAGGTTAGAATTTTGTTTCTAAAAGACAAGTTGAAAATAAACAATTTTTGTAATTATATAAATTTCAAGGATTTTACAAAAAAATATAAAAGCAAGAAAATAATTAGTAGAAACTTCATTCTATCTTCAACCGTCGTATGGGAAACATCGTTCGCAAGATGAATTCTACTAACGGAGAAGAAAATACACCCTCTAATGGATGAAAATAGTTCTGATATAGAAAAACAAGTTGAACAAGAAATGGATGAATTCCTCAAGTTTAACAAACATAAGAAGAGAGAAGAAGAAGGAGAAGCTGAAAAAGAAGTAAAAAGAAAAAAGGTTGAAGTTAACATTACAACAAATATTTTAACAGAAGTATTTCTTCGAATTTTCTACCCTATTTCTTCATGCATGACAAAAAGTATATCGGTTGGAATTGTAAAATCATTGGATTATTCACCAATTGTTATGTTAAATCAAGGAAGTAAAATGGTTATCTTTACTGAAACTTCTTGGGATTCTCTAATGAAACATTTACATCTTTTGGAATGTTATTTAACTAACAACACATTTGGAAAAAGAACAAGATTAAGTTTATTAGAATCAAATATTGAAGTTGATATAATCAAACATCGTGGAGGACAAGTTGTTCGCTTCAAAGATTTAACTAGACATGATGTAAAATTACATTTCACTAAAGAAGAATTTTACACTTTAAGTTGTACTACCGGTCCTGTCACTAGATACTTAAAACAACTAGTATTTTCAAGTACAATAATTAAAGATTATCTAATCGATACATTGGACAGACAACCATTTATTCCAATTTTATATGGTCCTGTAGATACTTCAATTTTTAATCGAATACCTCAAGAAGTAGATATGTGGAGACAATTAAACAACTATCACACCAATTTTAATATAAACGAAGAAGCACAAGAAATAAAAGAAGAACAATCGTGTTTGTAATAACAGTTAGTTGTTGATGAGACTTCATCATGAACAAACGGGTTTCGTTTTCTACTGCATCACAGTCAATGGAAGTTAAAAGAGGTATAATTGGAATTTCAAGCTTTTCGAGGGAATGATGGAAATTTCATTATTAAAGAATTAGTAATTTTAGATATGAACACATCTGTAATTTATCATTACTTGTTCAAACCTCCATTTCCATTCAATAAACTAACAACTAAAGCGAAAGTTACAAACAAATGGTTAAACAAACATTTTCACAACTTAAAATGGGATGAAGGTTTTATTCATTATAACATGATGCCACATATTATGAATCATTATTGTAAAGAGTTTTAAAACTATCTACACAAGAGGATTGGAAAAAGCAAATTGGATACAATCATTTACAAGCAATGAAGTGATAAATGCAATAATAGATAGAGATTTCCAATGCTACTTTAATGAACTTTGTATTTCATCAAAAAGTTTTAAACATCGAAGGTCACAGTGTGCTTTGAAGAATGCCTACCGCTTGAATAATTTCCTTCAACAAAGTGGTGGGGGTAGCGTCAGTGGTGGGGGTAGTCTCGATAATAAAAGTGAGAGCGCTACCATGACACAGCATGAGTATTACTCGAACCTCCGAAGAGACAACATCTCCAACGGATATTCTTATTAACAAGAAGATTATCATCAGCAAAAACATTTAAGATGGCATCAAACAACTTACTTCAAAATTTAGTTGAACAATTCAACGCTCATTCAAAATCAACAATCCTACCTACGAAGAAATGTTCCGAGCTGAAAGAAGAAAAACACTACATCATCCATACAATAAAGAAGATGGAAACTTCAGTAGGTGATGCTATAAATTGCACATTAAGCGAGGCACCTTATACAATTGGTGATGAAGCAAAATTTCAAATCTTCCTACCAAAGCGCTTCGTACAACTACTACAAAATGAAGATCTTCGTATAATTCAACCCGGCGCACTCTATTTGGTATCACATGGACCAAGTGGAAACAACTCTACTGAACTTACAATTCATGTAACACCTACTACTGATTAGTTTGTACATAAAATTGTAAATATTTCTTTGTATTTGTTTCTCAATAAATATGATATAAACCTAAAAAAAAAAATAAAAAAAGCAACATATTGTAATGTGTTTGTACATTACAATATGTTGCTTTTTTTAAAAATTCCATGGGATGACCTTGACCCAATTTTGTGTGATGAATAAAAGTGAAAATCAACTTGTGAAATTCATCAGTCTACGACTACCTTTCGTACCGTACACATCTCACTCTCTATCACTAAATACAAAACTTCAACATGTCCCTAAAGGTTAAGTGTGCATCTTATGATACCAACACCATAACTACTTTTGAACAGCTTGAAGATTTAACTAACGAAATGCGAGTTTTACTTACCGGTGGTTATCACTTAACTGTTGATGTTAGTGCTACTAATACAAGGATGTTCACTAAAACAAAATATTGCGATGATGAAATATTTTTTTCTACACAACCTACAACTTCTTCATCGCCAGCTGGTCAACATAACGTCAAGTTCCAGAAGTATTACCAATGTTGAATAACTTTTAATAAATAAAATTACAACTAAGGAATCACGTGATCAATGTCAAGTTCATAAAAAGGATGTAACACTTTGATAAATAATCATTCGCTTCTCAGCTCTCGCCACGACAAGATCTATTCTACAAAATGTTATACAGAATGATGATTGAACTTGATGGGAAAATCTATGGAAAAGATTATAACACTGTTGAACAAATGACTCAAGATTTAGATGTATTAACTAAAGAAGGATATCAAGCTAAATTAATTTTAAAATTTCCTGAAGTACATCCACTATCAACAGAAGAACTTATTGCTATGGCTAAAAGTCTGAAGAAAACAAACAGAAACAAACTTCCTAAATTTCAATAATCCTTACACTTGTAAGGTATAATTTTTTAAAACTCCATTTGGGATGACCTTGAAATTACCCCTACCACTTTTCATAGTACATAAAACTCGCTATTCATCACTATACAATCTTATTCTTTCACTAGACTCCGCAGCGTCAACATGGAAGAGCAAAAATACAAGTACAAACCTCGTTACTGTTGTGAACAACAGTGTACAGATTTAGGACCAATGATGGTGGATGGGTTAGCTTGTACTAAATGTGAATTCTTCGGATCTTGTTATTGCAAATGTAAAACAAAACAACTACCGCCACCGGAATTGCGAACTTTCAAATTTTACAAATCAAGATATTTTCATACATGTTGTCCTCAAAGATGTTTCAAATTTCACCCTCTAGATCTTGCTCATTGTCAACGCACCAAGTCTCATCAAGATGATTTTTGTACACATATGATAAAAAGATGTAAATACAGATCAGATTGGTATTCCGATCCTGTAGAACCATCAAATGTTTAATTTCAGTTTTACACTCTTTTTTAAAACTTCAATTGAATGACCTTGAGATTTCCCCCACCACTAGTTCTAGTTTTTATATAATATTAAATCATTTCACTTCCAACACTCTAACTAAAAAACATGGAAGGAAAATTTATCAAGTTTGAACATATAATAACTGACAGGGAGGAGATGGAAGAATTGTTTCAAAACTTACTTTCTGTCATTGACGAATATCCTATAAGATGGTTCAGAATTGTAGTTCAATATTTAAATCCTGGTGAATTGTTTTCTTCATCGAGTGAAGAAGATGAAACAACTACTTCGGTTCAAATAATTGAATTAAGAGACGAAGAAGAAGAACTAAACGTTTTATTCAATCATAAGCTCAAGGTCCCCTATATAGAAGCCCCCTCCCTAGACAGCCCCCCTCCCTAGACGCCTGCTCAAGGTCACCATTATATAAGCCCCCTCCCTAGGCGCTTATCCTCATTCGATTGCCAACTTTCTAACGATGAACACCTCTCCATTGGTACGAATGAATGCTAATTTTGAAATAAACTCAAAAGAAGATTTACAAGAAATATTTAATACTTTAAATGAACTTATAGATAAATTTAACACTATTACAATGAATTTGGAAATAACTTACGCTTGTCCTATTTGTGATAAGGTTCAAAGTTCTGATGAAGACAGTTTACTAAATCTTACTCCTCTTACCCCCTCTACAGTCGGACACAACTTCTGAGGCAAATGATGAGCAGCATCTTTCCCCCACCACTTCTATGTAACAACGCTCTTTCCCCCCACCACTTCTTTATTTAACCGACATTTCCCTCTTTCCATTCTCATTCCATCGTCGCCTCTTCAACTATCAACATCGCTTGTTTCAAAATTTCAAAAAACACAAACATGATGGATATGATGGATGAAGTTCCATTTGTAACAAGGATGGAAGAGGATAAATTGAAATTGGAAATCAAACGATTGGAAATGGAACGGGAAAACCAACTCGAGATGTTACGTTTGTTCAAACTTTTTAAATACATCATCTGAAGACTCTGCGTTTACCTTCTCATCGTCGTCGGTGTTTGTGTTTACAACTCTGTAGTTCATAACAAAACTTCAACTTGTTTAAACACTGCTGTCACACATTGATTGTATGTTTTTCACAAATAAAGTTCACAAACCTAATTCTATACCTATCCCTCTATCACCAGAGTTAGTTCCACTCTCCGAACTATTACTCCGGTGGTAGCGGGATAGGGTTTTTTAAAACTTACTCTGGATGACCTTGACATACTTTCCATAACCCAATTGTCAATTTCAATTTCAAATTTCAAATCACATCTGCTCCCCCACCGGAAGCTATATGGCATGGCATATGGCGACAGCAACTGATTTGCCATCTGGCCGATGGCAGCTGGCCGGCAGCGGCTGGCAAATGGCACGACTTCCGTTTTGAAAGTAACCAAACCCCACTACTAATCTACATTCAATTTTCTCAACTAAACGTCTACCAGGGGAGACGTTTGTTTACACTTAACCTCTAAAGGTTGTATTGTTATCGTTGTCTGTAATCAACTAAAGTCACAAAATCTCAAGGTTCTATGGTTCTTTATTTTCTTACTCATTCCTAAAGGCAGAGAGTCTTTAAAAATACTTATGCAATAAGGCAAAAATAGACTTCTCCAATTTTTTTATACATTACATAATTTTTTAAAAATATGCAAAAACATGACAAGCATTCCAAATTTAGATTAGTTTTAACGATAACACAGAGTATTTAAACGAATAACAAAACAAGAGGTAGTTCAAATTTCAAAACATTATTTATTATTAAAAAGTTCATTAAAAATAAGATGTATTGAAAATATATCAAACAGAAAATAGAGAATTACAAAAAATATTGAATGTAATAATTATAATAATAATGCAGGTATTAACATTCAATATACAAACATCTACATAGAGAGGTGCCTTGATTATTCGAATTTTATGGCAAATAAAATATTTTCACCTGTATTTCATTGCTGTTCTCAATGAAAGACCTAGAAACAATTAAAATTAAATACTTTATGTAGTTCACGTGAACAATACTTCAAATTCTTCAGCCTAAAATTTTTCAAAATTAATGCCTTTAAATTATAAAGGAATTTGTTATAAATGTAAGCAATATAAGTTTCACAATTTGTCACAAAAGTTCGCGTAAAGTGTTAATAACCGCAAGTGGGAAACTTTGGCCATGACGAGATAAGTGGCAAGTTGCAGCGAAGCCGTCTTGATGGGTTTACGTTTGACGTTGATTCACACATTTTTGACTCCACCCATTCATTCTCAAAACTATAAACAAAATGTTGTGTGTTCAGTATGTACTCTCTGATATCAAATTTACATTTATACATTTTACATAGATTAAATTTATTCTTAAATGATAATAGTTTTATCTCTGAAGTGATGCTCGATTTGAGCAATGTTATAAAGCATATTCGGTGAAGTAAGCAATGAAATCGTTTCCGTGGTTTCCCTCTAACTTGCTCATTTAAATATGATGAATATGTAAAGAATACGTAAGGCAGTTATACTTACTTTTCGACACATTAGATACAGTGTAGTTATCCGGACATCACAATATCCGTACACTACAATTATAACATTTTTTGCGGGCTTGGTTAAAAGATAAATTGGCAAGATCAATGTATTTTTCAAGAAGGTATGTTTTAAATTTTGTTGTATAAAATTTGGTATGCATAACATTTGTTTCACTATGGTTTTATTCACATTAAATATTTTACAGTTAATAAAGAGATGGTTCAGAGGTAGTTACTACATTATTACGCCTTAGATGTCATTGTTTTAATTTTTCACTTCCTAATCAATGAATATAACTGATATTTAACTAATAATTCAGTTATTTAAATTCGAAAATTAAGAAAGTTCTGTGAGATTGTTTTATTGATGGTAAATACTGTTGAAAACATATTTTTACAACAATTTTAGAAAAAAACTTTTTGTTTTTAAACACATAAAGTTGTTTATTTTAAAAGGAAATAATGTTTACTAAAGAACGACTAAGTTCAAACAATTAGGGCCGATTTCCGAGTCCGGGGATACTTAATAATGGAGTAACTTAAACCGCAGAATAAGATAATCGTTAGATTGAAAATATTAAAGACAAGCAAAATATGCTTTTAATTGGAATACAGTTTTCAAATACAAAATTAAGAATCACTTTCAATCTTTTCTTTAAATACATCGAATTAAATACTTTGATTAAATATAATTAATATAATTTGAATTAAATAATTAGAATAATTAGAATAATTTGAATTGAATACATTTGGATGTAAGAATTTATCCTGAAACTATGTTTCAAAATAGCTTTCAAAATAGAATGGTTAATCTTTTTCCCTCTTCCACCTCATAATCATTAGTTATTATGTACAAAATTAATCTTTAAGCCGATTATCACGCCCAGCTGAGGGCAGTTACGTACAGAGCGCGGCTCGGGAGGCTCGTAGCGTGTTTGGATTGTCAACACAATAGCAGCAGGTGCTAATATTCCTCAGCCTTTGTCATTACGGTTGTTTACAGGGCGGCTATAGCCTTTCATGTCCTTCCTGCCTGGAAACTCGTTGACTTAATGGAGTGTTAATTATAATAAACATTGTATTGTATAAGAGATTGCTGTGAGACTACATTCTTGAATACAGCTTTTATACAAATATACAAGTATAGTATATTTGTATATACACGACTGTAACGGTGGTGACGTCCTGTAATCCAGTTACTTTTAGGTCACGAATTGTGGATAGTTATAAGCGATGGCTTGTGGATATGTGGATGCGATATTCCCTAGTGGGGATTAATGTCCGCACTAGTGAATACTAGTTCATCCATAAAGGACATCCTCATAATTAGACCAATTTGTATTTGTAAGGTCGAAATTGTGGTTCGGATCCCACGTTAAACTGTAGGTGACTAGATACCATTGGCTGTTGGGCTATTAATTAACAGTCCTATCTAAGGAGAATGTCAGCCTTAGTCAGTAAGACTACAAGATCGCGCCACAATCATCCTACACTCATCTCTCATTCATATTCAGGTTAAAATAACCACTATATGAGGTCCCTGTCTTAAGATAGTGATATAGTATTATTTTAGGTTGTAATAAGTAATAAAAATTCTAAAATTATTAATCTATACCATAATTTGAGATAGTATAAACCATTCAATCAAAAATCTTCATTTGAATAAATCCGTACAGTGATTTCTTATTGTAATGGAATATACCTAAGAAGAGATGAATTGTACTTATGTAAGGCACAATACAACGGAGAAAAAAAATTAAAATAACAGAGGACATTTGTTTTTGTCTATTTCATTTTTAATGTATTATTTTCATGGAATATTTTAAATAAGAAAATGATTTAAGTAATTAAATAATAAAGTAATGAACAACTGTAAATTGGAATAAAATAATGAAGAGAAACGAAAGATGTAGGCTATAATGTAATGTGAAGGGTTGATTACACTCCAAAATTATCAGTCTGAACCAATGAACCAAGCCAAGAGAGTGGAAACTGTTGGTGTAAACTGTTATGAACAATTTCTGAGTTACAGTTCAATAATTTCAGAAACTCTTTAGGCCATATCATTTCATAATAAAATCCTATACAATTGGTAAATTATACACTAATATTGTTATACACTATTCATTCTAGTTTAGTAACCCAATAGACGAAAAAAATAAATGTATTAAATAATAAAAAATTTGTAAAATACACACTCTAGTTGTACATAAATCTCAGATAAATCCATTACGATCGTTTCGTTCCAGCTCCATACTTACACGTATCATGGCAAAACTTCACCCCTTTAGGTCATAACACTTAAAGTAGTTTTAGTGACAATTGGCGTAACTTGCATAACTCACATACGTCTATATCCCTTGATCCCGTCAAGGAATCTGTATTGCATTCAATACAAGCTTTCTTCAGACAACTCACCATGTTGATTGGTTCTCTTATTCTGTTTTTCAAAACTTAACCATGTTTTGACTGTTTTGAATACTATTGAAAAACAAATCAAGATAAAATGTTGTTTGTCATTTGTAATACTAAAAGTATATAATTACTGACAAATTAAAATTAAAAACATATTTACATATTTATGTCTAAAAAAAATATTTATAAATTTCCATTTATGCTTTACGAAATAAAAATTAATAAAAATATTCATTGCTTTAAAAATAAATTAATATTAAATAACTCTACTTAAGTTTAAAATCTTCTAACGCAATTGAAATGAAAACTAGAACGGTGTTACTAACACAAGAGAGTTGTACAAAGTTGAACCTTGTTGAAAAGTTCGATGGGAATCTACCTCAGCACACATTTTGCCTACATTTCTTAAAGTGTTATATGAGCAAACTTCACTTACCTAGATTATGCTTGTTTAGACTATTGGTTATTTTTATTTATTTATTTAATATCATATATAGATTTAAAAAACAAAGTAACTATGGTGTAACCTTCTGGACATGGTCTTGTGTTACATAATGACCAATTAGGAACCGGAGCCACCGGCTAAGAATTCTTGAGTATGGTGCAGTCACAGCAAAACTAATGGTATCTTTATAGTAAGTATGTAGAGGGAATTTCATGACCACGGTGTTTAATTCATTTAATTATAAGAGGAAAATTATATTACCTTAAGATCTCAGTAAAGGCCTCTCCAGCTCAGTACTTAATTTCATAATTTGTTTTACTATGATTTTATTCTCATTAAATATTTTACAGTTAGTAAAGGCTCGCTTCAGAGTTAGTTACTGCATTATTATGCTTTAGATGACATTGTTTTCATTGTTCACTTCCTAAACAAAAAATGTCCAAAGATTGCATAACTGTTTCCTATGAATAAATGTGTTTATTAATTTTATCTACGACCTTTACAATAAGCACTAATAAGTAAATTACAATTATAATCATAAAGAGGTACATTATAAAACCAAATTGAACCCCTTTGCTTCATGAGGTCTTAAACTTTCAGGTTTCATATAAAAATTCTGGTTCTAGACCAATGAGAGCTCGGCATTTGGCGAAAAGTAGAATGTAGAATGTAATAGAAAAGTAGAATGTAATAGAATTATTGCAATTCGCACATCATTCAGCTGATTGTTCCATTACACTTCAGGTTTTAGTTGCTTTAACCTCAAAAGAGTGTGATCATATGTGAGTGAGAACGACATTTATTCAAGCGTCATCTGTGTGGCTACGTTTTGGATTGGTAGCCGTACGGTACATGACCTATAATTTTTTGGCATGTTTAATATAGGTAGTTTTTTTTAACTCAATCCTTCTTGGGGTGGGAAAGGGATTTAAACTGTAACAAAAAAATTTGAACTTGTGACAAACATGTTCGTGTGCCAGATTGTCTTAAATAACGTTTTTAAGAACTTATAATGTCTTTCAGGGATTAGTCATCTGTAATATTTTTTAGCCAAACCTAGGCATTGTTAAAAAATAAACAGTTCTAAATTAAGATGATTAAAAAGCAACTTTTTTCAATAATATTGTAAAACTGATACACAATATGTTGTCATGTGAAATTACCAGCTGGTATGCAACGGTGAAATAAAACAAAAACAACAAAAACCAAAAGGCTTCAGCCAATGGAATGTTAGAAAAGAATAAACAAACACTTCTCACCACTATTGCTGGTCCCTACCACGAACAAGACAGGTTAAAAAATTCTACAGTAATTAACCAAATTTTAGTTAAGCGTAGACAAAGTAGTGTATGCAACGATTGTATTCAGCCTCTATAGTACAATCGTTGTGAAAACCACTATAGTGAATTAATAAACAACTTTAATACATTACTGTCGGAAGCTATAAATAGAAATAGACAAATTTGAATTCTTTTGCAATCGGGTTGAAACAGAAAATTTTCACGACAGTTAGTCGAGTTTTCAATCCATGTCAACATTGTGCAATTATTTCCCTTCTGAGTGAATTAAACAAATTAATCCGCAACAAGTGAGAGGTGCCGCTCCGGGGCGGGCTGACGTCTTGTCCATTAACTAATTTGCCGGTGTTATCCCTACATGTAGCAGCAAATTACATACATATGGGGCACTGTTATGTGTATGCCAAATAGTCTGGATGGACGATATCGAATAATTTGTTATATCGATGGTATTTGTGATTCCAAATTAAAATTTAATAGTTGCGTTAAAAGTGCTTTTAAGCTATTTTAATGTGCCATAAAACTATTTTTAATGTAATTAATCCTATTCTTTGACACTAATGGAACATAATTAAATTAAATTACATTACATTTATTTATTTTTTGTTAGAATGTTGTATACAATAACCCCATGGCATACTTTCATTTTTACAAATAATTTTGTATCTCTATGGTTTATCTTTTATTTTTATTTCTATAAAAGAATTTGTGCTCTCAATTCAAAATAGTAAATAATTAGCTGCTTACCTAGTATACACGTTTTATCTAAGCAATTGGATGCTTTAAAAGGACTTCTATCGCAATTTTGACCAACTAATTAACCCTAATTATTTGGATTCAGCAAAATTATGTTTGTGAAAATAAGTAAATTAATACAAAATTGAGGATAAAAAACAAAGATGATAAGTTTTACTTGATTTTATTATTGTTATTTATTTTTTGAGATTCAGGGAAAATGCATACATTTGTGACATTTAACAACATACTGCGTTTACCACTAAACGAAAAATAAAATTTTCTTTCTTGGAATCCCTGGTTGCGCGCCAGGGGTAGACCGGGGTGGTCCCGGGCTCCGATCTACCCCTGGCGCGCACCCAAATGCAAGGGTTTTTTTAGAATCGTGTTATCTTCTGCCAAATGAAGCCTAGAGCTATAAATAAAGTGTCATGTTAAAGAAGAATAACGGTACTAATTTCCCTCTGTTACACTTTTCTAATTAGTTCATTAAAATAAATAGAAAACTTCAGTTAAAAATCGATAAAAAAAACAGATGATTTTAGACAGTTATAGCTGAAATTCGAAATTTTATTTAAAAATTCTAAAAAGATAGCCGATTAGATCCTTTTCTACTTTTAGAAAAAGTTAACAGCTAATCTCTATCTTAATCGGTTATTTCTGAAATGCGATCCCCGTAAACCTCTGCAGCGCCTAGCGCTACGGCCGCGAGGCGGCACTCGGCATTGTTGTTATTTTTGTTGGGGTAGACCGCAGCCTTAATAAACTAATCAAAACCCGTGGAGCCGTTTTTGAGAAATTTAGATTTTTTTATGTTTTTTGAGGGTTTTTAGGGGTTTCCTAAAAATACGAAATAAAAAAAATTAAAACACCTGAAATTATCGTGGATTTGGACCTACATACCACATTTCATTAAAATCAGACCATTAGGGCATTCTCAAGCTCTCTTTATATTCAGACAGACACACACACTTACACAGACAGACATCACTCTAAAAACCAATTTTCTGGACTCAGGCGGCACCAAACCGGATAAATGTACCAACAACTTCCTAAATAGGTGTCCTATGTGGGGACTAATTTCCATGTATTTATATGACATATTATTGTAATTATTGATTGGAAATAAAATAATTTGAATTTGAACTCAAATTCTAAAATTTTGGAGTAAGCAATACTTTCTCCATATACATATTTATAGGGGACAGTTGCTTAAAAATTAATAAATACATCATCAAACGAATTCGAAAATTTTTAAGAAAACCATACTTTCTCCATACTATGGTATAGGGGGAGAAAGTAAAAAGCGGTGTTACGTATAATTACACGGAATAGTCTGCATTCATTAAGTGGTCTAGCAGCGACAGGAAACACTGGTATACTGCTAGGACATATTAGGTTTAAGAGCCTGCAATTACCTCCATATGGGATTTTGATTTTTGAGACTAATGTCAAATTGCAAAACGTTAGGTTACACGCGTTATATAGGTCGAAAAGGTTTCAGTTTTGTGTAATTTTAAAGGAAATTATAATACTAAAATTTCAAAAGTTTTATATTGTTAATCGTTCCAAACATTATATCATTCATACAACACGATTTGTTAAAGCTTTATATGTGCGATAAATACTAGACTTTACAAGAAATAATTATTATATTCTTAGAGTGAAATGTTATTCATACAAAAATATTTTCTTACAAACAAATAATGAATAATGGTTTTAGAATACGATCTATTAAATCCCATATACAATTTTCCCCAATTAGTCAAAGAGCTGCGAATTCAATTTAATTACTATAATTACTTTTAACAAGTTATGTAAACGAGGTAAACTGAAATCAGATTCAATATAATTATTAATTATTATTCAAATTGGATATTTCATCCACATAACCAATTGTGTCAAAGCCACATTAACGACAGTAGTTCCAGCAACTGCCGCTGTAACGAGCAGTGCTGGTGTTGCCCGAGTTACAGCACTTTAATGAGAATCTAACATTTATGTCTCAGCTTCTAGACACTTCCTAAGTGTTATCGCGGCATCGATGAGAAAACGTGGCTGAGTTTTTAAACAGACTCGCTTGGCAACTTTTTTTGTATTTGTTAACACCAACAATATGTTTTTTTTTTTTTTTTTTTTTTTTTTTTTTTTTTTTTTTTGTACTCGAGTTATGATGTTTCATCTATAAAAATGTGCCCAGGTATGAGAAAAGTTATTTATTTTCAAATTGTATTAGCGCATGGCAAAGGTAGCATGCTGAACAAGAGGGAAGAATATAATGAAAAAGCACAAATCAGCAGTTTAACAATATAAATAAAAATCTGCATCAAAGGACCACAATAAGATGATAATTTTACGTCATCCTAACCTCCCAAAAAAAAGAAGAAAACTCTAATAGGTCTACAACATTTCACCGGTGTGGACCCACGTGTCCGGCGCGCTGCAATCAAATCTCGTGTGAGTATGTTAAGTGTCATGTGTAAAATGTGTAAATTTGCATGTACCAAAAACCAAAAACCGTCATGATATATGATTATTATTTTATATAAATATAGATATAAATTAAATATAACTTAAAAAATAACCCCTGCTGATTAAGTACTTCAGACTGCTATTACGTAAGTGAATTTAAACTAAACATAACATTTTTAGAGACTCTCTAATTTGAACAACAAATACAATTTTTTTAAACTAAGATATTAAAAGCAAATAAATTAGGGTGAAATACTACCCGAATGTATCATAACAAATGCAGCTAATTAATAAATACTCACTTTTAACTATTTTTATCGACAAAGTTGGTGAATTGTATTTGGATGTAAATTTTTTACGAGTGTTTTTATTATCATGTCACTTTTAGTGTATATAAGCCATAAGCATATTTTTTTAATTTTAATATGGGATGGTAAAAATTCTATTCTTGTTGATATGTGATTTCTACATGTAGTTGTCGTACACCATTAATTAATGGCCAAGTGACAAATTAAAATTATTTCCAGAAGCGATCAAATAGGGCATTAAACTGGCCAGCTCTTTAGGTGAGCACCACAACCAGTCGGCTAAAGAGATAGTTTGTAATTTATCTAATTAATAAACTAATAAATACAAAACAAGTGTTTATGGAGTATCCAAAAAACTAGACATTGCCTGTTAACAATTTTGCTGTTATTACGAAATAAGATGACACATTTTTATGTATTCATAGTTAGGTTTTAAAAATGATAGTATTATTTTACTCTCCATGAAACTTGAAACTATTTTAATTTGATGTACCATATCTGAAAACTATTTTAAGGAAAAAATCGTTCTACATTTTTTAACCAAGGGGAAGTTAAATAAATATTGAAATTGTGTACTATGGAAATAAAAATTAATAAAACAAATTAAGAAACTAATTATAAATGTTTCAAATTCATTCTTTTCGTACATTATCTTTTTACCTGTGGTTACTGATAGAAAAAATTAATAATTGTGTAATGAATAAGTTTACTAAAATATTATTGCAATTAATTGCAGTTTAATTTGAAGGCTTAAACTTCAACGGAATTAAATTAAGAAACGCATACAACTAGATTTTTTCTAATTTAGGATATTAAGTTACTTGAAGTTTTAAATGAGATGTTGAACTTCTTGTATCTTGATAATTCATTTAAATGTTACTTTTTTAGCTGCCTGACATTTGGTGGGTTTTGTTGATTATTTAGTTATTTTTCCAAAGTGTTTTGGTTTCTTTTAAATTTTTTGTTGAGTATTTTCCTCCCAGTTAAAGTTATTTTTAGTGAGCACAACAACATTTTGACACTGTGGACGAGACCCTCCTGACACACGTACAAGTCCCGCCACGTTCTGCATACAACATATGCGTGGCTGTGACTGGGCTAGCTAACGACAAGAATAAAACTATGATGCATACTTTTTACTTATTCCCTTATGCTTTGGTGAATATACCTCTAGAGTGAGTTTCCCTATTGAATATGCACTCAAAATGCGAACTGTACACGGCTCAAGGTCATTCCATACAAACGCTACAAAGTCTTGTATTTCTTATGAACCTAGTTGATTTTGCAAACTTAAAACTTTCAAATGTTGAATTGATTTTATAATGTGGCTAAAATAATGTGAAACATTGAAATGTTATTTTTTACTTAGGAAGATGCGGATGCAAAACTTAAATTTAAGATTTACTTATTGATACTGTATTTCCAAATTGAAGCAATTTATATTAAAGCAAATTTCAAGGATCTTTCAATTTACAAAAATAAATATTCATTGAAATACTAGTGAAAACCCGTAATGTCTGACTGTCTCAAATTAAAAACATAATTATATTCATGTGCATTATCATTAAGATGTTTAACATGTAGGCCAAATTTCAATAAATAAGCCAACTCACCACTAGGTTCAAAATCTGACCAGGGTCTTTCATCGCCTTTCTGGACGAAACGAGATGTCGAGCTAATCTTTTAGGTTTCTGTTGCTTAAAACCCTACCAGGTAAACTAGGTGGTTGTACAACATCGATGGGAGCGTGCTTGGGAATTTTTTTGAGGCTCAGTAAATTATAACTTTGAACGCAACACTTGAGCCCCTCTTTCAAAATGCTCACAGTAATGATTTGGTGGATTTTTGAACAGGCATAGCTGTAGTTCTGTACAATTTTTTTTTTTAATTCATTAGGTTTTTAGAGTTGTTATATCAGTCTTGCAATGCATACAGCTCTATTTCAAATTAAAATTAAAAACACGTTGCTAGGTGAATATTTGACAAGGCAAATATTAAAATTATTAACTGACGTCTAAAAAAACCAAAACAATGATAAGATTTCATTTTTGTTCAACTGTTACCGGCAGTGGAGTATTCACAAGCTCTATGGTAGCTTTACAAGTGAAAAATGCACAATCTTCTTATCTTCTTGGAACCTAGCAATTAATAAGACACATCCTTGCCCCCCCCCCCCCTTTCTACCGGCTGCGTTGGCCTAGAATACCTTATTCAAAGTATACACATTTATAAAGTATTTCATGTATACACATTGGTATACAGTAATCACTATTTAACTAATGTCCCTGCTCCCTTAATGACCTCGTTTAATGGCCGATGACTGTCTGACAACATCGGTAAAACCTATTAAAGGAATTAAAAATGCCTGGAAATAATAATTTAAAACAATTTTATGCTCAGATAATTAATTATCACAACTAGAGTTCACACACTGGTTGAAAATCTACCAAACTTTCATTTGTTCTAAACCCAATTATTTTACAACTAAAACATCTGCTCTATCTGTTCTTCCATTATTTTGTATTACAACAGCTGTATAATTATTTAATAAATCACCTTTGTTCTATAAGATTAACATTGAATCTTTGCAAGCCTGTAGGGCGTAGCCCTGGGAGCCGATTTTAATTGTAATGGGAGTTTGTTCATCTGCAGGACAACGCCTTTCTAACAGTGTGAAAGTATTTCTCCTAAGATGCACACAAGCTGAGAAAAAGGAGAAAAAATCATGCTTGCCTATTATAGATTCTTAATTTTTGCTCAAACTTACACATGAACCTGGGGCCCAATTTTTCAATCAAATGGAATGGGTAGTTACTTCTCACTAGTTCACTCCTTAACTACTTTCTCTAGATGTTAAAATTGAAGTTTGGGTTATCTTCCTATTTCAACTTTCAAAGTAATAAACAACATTAAAATATACGGTTTAGTGATTCTAAACTATGTATTTTTATATTTAGAGCATACTGACAACCTTATTACATTTTTTACACAATTGTAATTATAAACATTAGTTTTAGGCTAACTAATAAGAGTAAACATGAACTAGACGATTTAAAAAAATCAATATTGTTATTGATCAATGAAATTGTTTCCTGTCGAAATCGAGATAACGAAGAAGAAGACCCTACAATCACACGTGTGTTCATTTCACCAAAACCACTTACCACCTATTTGTTAGGTAAGTAAAATCAGATGAGTTGGTGAGATTTTCTAAATAAATCGCATTTTTATACTTATATGTGACAACGATATATGAAAATACCCCTTAAACTACTGACGAAAGTAATACAGGGTTTTTTTAATAAAAGGTGGATGCAAATCTTGGGCGGATAAACCAAACCACCAACTCACTACTAACTCACTCGAAAAATTGGGCCCTAATAATTACACTTACAAAATATTATTTCAACCATGCAATTTTTTTGCGCTACGGAGTTGCAGTTTGGGGAGCAACTTCCACTTTAGACAGACTTCTTATGTGTCAAAAAATAGTATAATGCTGATATTTTGATTGGGCCCCGGTTCAGTGATGTAAAGACACCTTCAAACAAAACATCATGGTGACCATCCATGAGCATTTACATGAATGATATCCTGTTCATCACTTTCATAAACAAGAAACAATTTTCTCTGTTATGTCAATTTCATAATCATGCCAGGAGGCACAGTATAACTTCCTCGTCACGGAAAAGCAGCGTTTGAAAATGACCCTTTTCACAAAGGGATTCGGTTTTTCAGTAAATTTCCGGCTTACATAAAATACTGAATCTCCTCTTTCTTAAAAAAAAAAAAAAACTTATCGAAGGTTCTTTAATCAAACACATTCCCCTTCAGAATCTATCTCCTTATTTCTATAAGGGTTTCGTCTGTTACGTCCCTTTTTCTCTCGACCTACTGAACCGATTTTTAAGATTGAGGTGTCATTTTAAAGCTTAGGATATACCGCAGTGACGAATCGTAATTAAAAAGGTCATACTGTTTCGGGCTTCGCCCCCTCGCCTTTGGTTTATTTCTAGAGAGCGCTTCAAAATGTTGACCAACTTTTATTGAAAGTTCTTTAATGTGAATTGTAGTTTAACAGCTGATTACCTTCAGATGAATTTTAAAAGCCAGAGTAAACAAAAATGGATCTCTGTCACTTTATAATCAACATTCACGTACTGTAGGTGAGTTTCACTCATACAGAATCTTAAGTGCGCAATTTGCGCACGGGCCACCTTGTTTCTTTTAAATTAATAGGTTTTTAAATGCACGTTTTGCGATTGCCACAAAATTAGGGAAAGTTTATTTTCATAATTGTTATTGTTTTATTAATTGACTTGTCTTTTTTAAACTATCAGAAGCTGTGATTATTGGTTAATTTAGTTAATATCATGACTATAAATAATATTTGTTGCAATAAAAGTGTGTACAGATGATGTATGTAAATAAACAGCTATTTATTATTGACTAATACTGATGCTCTACACTAGATTAATTGATCGAATAATTTTATATGCATTTAAATTAATTCTTTAAAACCATATATAACAATAAATAAATATTTAAGGTTAGTTCTCTATATCCAAAATACAACCATAGGGCCATGATATAATTAATATAATAAATGGAGATAAGATTCACTTACATATTGCCCATGAATAACTAAGAATTTGATTTCTTATTGCAGCTTCCACGTGAAACTAAGTTTCTCAGACTCTATTTGATTTTACCACAGTGTTTGTTGATCTTACTTAGGAGTATCAGTGCGTCTTTCGGTAACATCAGCACTTAATGTGAATCAACAGATAAATGTAGTTTTGTTAGTTTGAATGAATCAACGGAATAAGGTTGGTTAATTTATCCAATGTAAAATCGTTCCACCCAACTTCTTCAAGCAAATCTCATTGTAACATTTTATCATTTATAATTAATTTTTTCCTTGGCTAAGCTAAAATTATAACTAGACTCCATTTTAGTTTCCATTAAATACCTTTTTAGCTTAGTTTAGTTTTACCTTCTTTTAAAGGCCAACTAAATTAAATATAATCATTAAAATATTTTTAATGTTTATTCGACATTTTTAATTAAATAATTTTCAGTTTAATTATTGTTTTTAAGCCTTTCAATTTAGGGTTTGATCATAGGAGTCTAATACGAAGGGTATATTTGCGTTCGGGGGAGAAATTGTTTATTTAGCGAAATATGTAATTAAATCCATCAGATAGATGTTACAACAGATATTAGATTTCCTTTATAATTAAACATAATTTTTGAGACAACTTATAAGGAAACTGGATCCAGTAATTACTAGAATTTAAAAACACAATTTTTTATACAAAATGTATAGGCTAAGCAATTAAAATTTTTACAAATTCAACAAATTAAGATCATAATATTTATATATGGTGACCATACTGCATTGAGATCCCTATTGTGTCGGTGGGTTTCGCTACTATTCACCATGAATCCGCAACACTCAATGATACTCAATGATACTCTTTATTATTATTTAAGCAAATACATTGCAATCGATCACGTCAAATGCAATTACATAATACATGAGTATTAAGTCAATTATGACAAATTTCAAAGTCAATTATCCGCAGCACTGTACCCGTACGGAAGTTGTGTCTGCATCCCTGGAACTGCCCCATACAACACGACCGATGTAAGTAAGGTACGTGCGATTGTCGCCATTGCCACAGCACCGTATGTCACGTCCGCTCTACGTGGCTGTCCAGCTAAACAAACAGCGGAGGATTACTCTTCTCACACAACACACAAACATGGCGGGTGTATTTAAATTTATGTAAACCCTCAGGTAAAAACATCTGATGAATTATGGCTAGCTACAACCGTTGACTACACAATACACAGTCGTGCATGCTAGGTCTATACGATGATATGAGTAAGGTAAGTTGTATGTATGCACACTGGTCTCAATGACGGCTGTACCTGCTACAACCGTTGACTACACAATACACAATCGTGCATGCTAGGTCTATACGATGATATGAGTAAGGTAAGTTGTATGTATGCACACTGGTCTCAATGACGGCTGTAACGATTCACTCCAAACATTGGAAATAACATAGTCTTGGGATATAAAAATATATTGTATACATATCTCTACGCTAGGAAAAATATTAGGCCTATTACGTTATAATCATTAGTTGAAATTCTTAAAATTTCAACAATAGTATTGAGGAGTTAAAAATCAAAACGAAGATATTCTGAAAACAGTCAATTCAACTGTCAAAGGACGGGCCACGTGTTAAAGTATAAACACATGGTTTTGCACTATAGATACTACCAAAAGTTCTGAGGGGCGAGAGAGCGAAGCGAAGCACTAAAGTCCTGGGCAGGCTTATTGGTGGGTGGCCGATTAGCTGTTACAACCTATGTTATTCGTAAATTGTTTTCTAGAAGGTAGCAATATCTGCTTCGTCGAGAATAAAAAAGTAACGGTTACAAACATGAATTAATTTTAGGGCCAGTTGTTACGTACAAAAACGACCTTCTTTCTAACTTGTTGTTTAAAAAATACGGTAAAAATGGATTCAATCATTTTTTACAAACAAAATCTTTGGATGTTATAATTTGTAAAAAACATTCAAATTTAAAAACCACTTCAAGAAATAAAGGCAAAAGGTGTTCCACAGTAGATTCCACTTCCAAAACTTGCAACAAGATTCAACTTTATTAAAGTAACTTGTTTTCACTCACATCTCTCTACTTCAAACTACCGTCTTAATGTTTACCTTATTTAATACTTTACTACGAACGAAAAAAAAATTAAATATATATTATTTAGTTCAAATAGCTTAACAAAAACTTGTCCATTTACGAACATATGTTTCAGAGGTTGAATATTTTTAAAACTAATTTCTTTCGATTCAACTGAAATTCTGGTCAAATTTCGACTGATGGCTACATCTAGTTGGTATAAATTTGTTGAGCCACATGTTGAAATGTAGCTTTTTGGTTTGTTTCTAAGGTATCAGCTGATTTGGTTTAAAGTTTAGTACGCTAACTACAAGATTTATTAAAAAATATTGACACTTCCCAGGGCTGTAATATTGAACTCGGATTTTGCTCAATCGTAGGAGCAAAGTAGTCAAGGAAGTAGGAGCAAGTAGTAGTAGGACTCAATCGTAGTCAAGTAAACTTGGCAAAACATCCTATATAAAAATAAAATAATTGCAAATCTTAGGAAGGGACAAATATCCTGTACAAACAATAAACATTTATTGTTTTAAAGTACCGGGTGTCCATAAAGTCTTGCCCTGTTAAAGAAATATAATTGCATGAAAACAAATGATGGTAGAATAATGTTTTATCTACCGTTTTAACAAGTGACTTCTTAAGTTTTATTTACATATGTACAAACTCAATAAACATCTATGTATGCACTTTGGGTTGCCTGTAAATATTCTAGGCGACTTTTTATTTCTTCCCATGGATCTCTTTCTTAGTGTCTCTAAATCAGGAACTGGGGTAGAATACACTACGTCTTTGACAAACCCCCAAATAAAAGCGTCCAGAGGAGTCAATTCTGGTGACCGAGGGGGCCATTTAGTCGATCACGCCCAATCCACCGTGACTTCATCAGTGATGCCCGCGGGCGTCCAGTTTGTTTCTTGTCACACACACTGCCCCTGTCACAAAAATATGCATACCGCCTTTCGATACTTTTTACATCAGGTGCAGGTCCTCTAAATGTTCGCACAATAAGTCTTAGGACATTAAGCCTGTCGGTAACAGGGGACTGCTGGATTTCATAGAACCATAGGTCACACTGCTACTTCTTCTGAAAACTAACCATTTCTGATTTGCTTTTGCACAGGATTTAAAGAAAACTGAATTGTTGTCAAACAGCTGAACAAAGGTATTACCAAATTAGGCATAATTAGAAAAAAACTAGATTACATTCTCTTCAAAAGAAGCAATGTAAGTTGCATGTGGCTCTAATGGTTTGCTTACAGCAAAGCTGTTAAATCAGGGCAAGACTTTCCACGTGCCGCAAGTTAATATCATAAGCTTTTAACACATGAAACATAGAGAGGCATGTAAGTAAGGTACGTACTATTGTGGCCAGGGCACTTATTGAAGAGCCAACTTATTATCCTGCCTTTGACATTGTTTTTGTGCCTTGTAAGAGACTATTTTAAAAACTGCCTTAATCCATTAATGTACTATGATTATAAAAGGATGTATCCGTTGAAAATAAATAAATAAATTGATAATTAATTAAAACCAGATGAATGTTTCGTTTTCTATGATTTCTTATTTCTAATTTAATACCAGTATAAGACAATTCATGATATCTTTAAAACAATTGCTATCACTTAAGAGACTTAAAGTTAAACCATAAACTTAATACTATAACTTAATCTAACTTACAGTATGTGAAGTTTACTGGCACCTCCAAATTAAATTGCTTTGTCTAAACTAATTTGGCCTTTGAATTGTCATTACATTTAAAAACATTTTTGATAGTAATTTCACAATAGTTAGTTCAGTTTTCATTGTCTTTTTGAATATAAAGTCCTGAATTTAACCCCCTCATTTATCACTCATAGCTTTATGAAATAAGAGCTTACATAATGTTCATGTTGACAGGTTCCAAACTATCCACAATTTTCAAACTTAAGCTTATAAATTATAAAGAAATGAGGGATAAATGTAAGCAATATAAGTTTCACAATTTGTCACAAAAGTTCGCCTAAAGTGTTAATAACCGCAAGTGGGAAACTTTGGCCATGACGAGATAAGTGGCAAGTTGCAGCGAAGCCGTCTTGATGGGTTTACTTACGTTTGGCGTTGATTCACACATTCTTGACTGCCGAGTATTCTGGAATTGTTAGTTTGAACTAACATTTGCTTTTTTATTCTAAGATTATAAACTTATCTTTATTAGTGTCCACTTCATAGATTGAATATAATTGAGTCTAATATACAGTGAATTAATGTTTAAAATATTTAACCTTGTGTGAAATGTACTCTTAATGAGTATGAAGCCATTTAAATAATACACTTTAGTGATGACTATACAATAACTATATTTTTTTATTTATAAAATTAGTTATAAAATATTTTTTAGTACGTCCGGTGGATTATAGAGTTCAGATTGAGGTGGTTATTTCTAAGAAAGACTTGCGATTGATAGGTGTATGTATGTAAGAGAAAGGTTGTTTTTAAAAGTGGAGACAAAACTGTTAGGGACGGAATGGCTTTATTTACAAAGCAAAAGCATGAATAAAGTTTGTTTTGCATTTAATTTTAAAACCCGATATTAGTGGGCAAAAATGTAGCGAGGTAACATTCCACATAACAATAAACAAAGCTCAAAAATAAATCGGCCGAGTTTGGAACACTTTCTAATTGGCCTTCACTCAAGGTTAGTTGTAAGTCTCCTTATTAAATGTAAAACAATTTGACCACTTTAAGGGTTGAAATTGAACCTGGATTTGATGGACAAACAACATTCTTGGAAGGTAATATCCTTATCTTCCGTCAAAATGGTTAATAATCGTCAAAAATCAGGAATTGAAAGATCGCCAGCTACGCTACAAGGAAGACCGAGGCCATCTACAACTTGGCTTTGGCAATCATTCATCCCTTCGTCGTCTACACCAGCTATTCCTGATTAATACACTCTATCCGATCTCCTACCTTCCTCCAAAATCTTTTCTAACCTATTCTATTTCTTAACCAAGGCGGCATCGTGAGTACAATTTTAATTATTAATTAAAAATTAAAGACGGTTGTTGTGCAATTGTGCAAAGGGCAGCATTAACGTTTCGTCTTTGACAAAAATTTGTAAGTCATATTCGATATCTTGCTTGTCCACGCTATGAATTTTAACTTGGCTGTGAACAATGAAAATATTTAGTTTTACTAATGTTATTTTACTTAGGCCTAGGCATAGTTAATAATTTCACATTTCATGAAATTCTTTCACATGTATCGACTGGGCCAGATAATGCAATCTTATTCATGATCCAGCAACCCAATCTAAGATTTTATTAACTTTAATTTTTTAATTAGAGTTAAATCAGTTGCCATACTGTTTGAATATATTTTTATTTAATGTTATTTAGGTTCGGGGCTGACAAAGAGAAAGGCCATGATAGCCACTTTCTTTTGTTTTTAATTTATGTAAATTAACTGAATTTCAAATTATATTTTATTGAATGTAAGCATGAAAAAATTCTGTTTTAACTTTACCAAAGTATGAAAAGCATTAAAAGACAAATTAATTAACATTTAAAAACTTTTTATTGCAAGTACTTTGTTGTGCTAATAACTTAGTGTGAAGAAACGTTTCGAAGTTGTTGAGGCAAACCTCAAACTTGTCCATAACGGTTTATCAGAAATATTTTCGCCCACGTAATTTGTTGGATACTCACTTCCACAATTAATTTTTACGTTCTACAGTTTTCAATCGTTAAGTTAACTTAAAAAATATAAAAGGACTTAATTATTATTTAGACTTTAATGATTACAGTCAAATAACATTAGAATTTGAAACTATGGAATGAAAATGATTAATTGTTACAGTCGACCCTCGCTAACTCAAACATCGATAGCTTAAAATTTTCAGTATCACAAACTAATTCGATCTCTTTCCATAAGATGAATGAAAAAACATACAGTACAGGCTCTCTTAACCGACTAATATGGTGCTGAATTATGGTCAAATGACGAAAAAGGTTGGTTAAACAGAATATTACGGGAAATATGTGTTAATTATACATAACTCGAAATAATTTTACGATTATACCTATAGAAGCCATGCAAAACCGCACAAAAATACCTCTTTATCTCTTCCCTTAGTAAAAGGTCCCATAAATTTCAAGTGAAACAGAGTTGATTCTATATTATAATTGAACAAAATCTCAAATTAACCGGCGTTAAAATTACTACATTAATCACCAGATCAAATAATTAAATAAAACTAACCTATCTGAACTAAATAAGTTCAGAATTTCTTTCTTTACTTAAATATACTGTAAAGTTGCTCACCGAAAAATGTTATTCTCATTTCTATAATACATTACCATAGTATAGTTATGTCAACTTGTAACCCATTTGAGTTTTGTTACAGGAGTTGTTACAACACCGCTACCATATTATTCAGCGGCACAATATGGTATAGCTATGTTTAAACAAACCGATTGAGTGATATCCGTAGTGTATTTTCATGCACTAATCCTAATGCTCAAATAAGTTGCACGGAGTTGAAAAGATAGCCAGAAGTTTGTCAATAAGTAAACCGAACATCGCTCAGAGTAAGATATTGGCAAAGTTCGCTCGAGACAGCTGTTGGTTCAGGTCTGCCACAAATCAGTTAAAAATATCTAGTGAAAAAAATTTGGCTATTAAATTTTTTTATTTAAAACATGCACATTAATAGAAAGCAGAAAAATAAACCAACTCATTTATCTATCTATCTTCTTATTTCTATGAGGGTTTCGTCTGTTACGTCCCTTTTTCTCTCGATCTACTGAACCAATTTTTTAGATTGAGGCGTCATTTTAAAGCTTAGGATATAGCGCAGTGACGAATCATAATTAAAAAGTTCATATGGTTTCGTGAGGGGGGGGGGTTTCGTGAAATAAATCAAAGGCCCCATCGCCTTTGATTTATTTCTAGAGGGCGTTTTAAAATTTTGACCAACTGTTATTACAAGTTCTTTAATGTGAATTGTAATTTAACAACTGATTACCTTCAGATGAATTTTAAAAGCCAGATAGTAAACAAAAATAGATATCTGTCACTTCATAATAATCAACATTCACGTACTGTAGGTGTTGAGTGAAACTCATATGTCATAAAATGCGCAATTAGTGAGGGCCCCCTAGTATTTATTTATTGGCGTTAAATTAATTTGATCTAGTTAAGCTCTTTGGTAAAACGTAACAAGCCAATTATTATCAAAACAAGTTCTGAAACAACATAGAGCGTTAACGAAACTAATCACCGGTGAATCCTGACCTGATAATGTTTGGTTTAACTGATAAATTTGAGTAATTTTTCAAATTGTCATTAAATACGCTGGAATATTCTTATCTTGTAATTATTTTTTATTATTCTTTTATTAATATAATTATTATTAGGAATAATAATGGTTATCACACTTATTTTTATCAGACAGTAGATAGTAAAACCATAGATTAAGTATGCTTAATCTATGGTAAAACTATTAACGAAAAATTATAATTTACTGTAACAAAATCTCTCAACAATTAATTTCTAAAAGTGCAACTGAATTGTTGGATTTTTCATAATCAATTATTAACAACTATTTATTAAAGTAATAAATATTCACTAAAGGAATGAAAACCACTCTCAGGTAAGTAGAAAAATATTAGATCTGACGTAGATATTCTGCCTAAACTTTCAACAAGATTCGACTCAATCCAAGTTACTTGTATTTGCACTCCGGATTCCCCCAAATAAAGGTTGTGCAATGCAGGCTTATCCCTTTTATCTCAATTCAAAATTACTGAAAAAATTACTTTGATTCGAATTTTTTATCTAACAAGCATCCTACTTGGAACTACTAGTTTGTTTTCTTTACTGACAACGAATTTTAAATTAGTGTTAGTAGTTTTCAAAATATATGAGAGTATATGATTATTGCAAAAGAAAAGTCGAGATATAAAGATGAGTCATGTATAACTACACTTAACAAATGAAAATATTTAAAACTTTAAGTGTAATCATAGGCCTATTATAATAAATTAAACAATCGGTTAAAATAATTATGGACTTTAGTCGTCCAGCCATCTACATAGCCCATGGATTTATCTTTGTTGATATCCAGGCCAAAAACAATTACTACAGAAATAATTTCTTCAGAAAGAACATTGAGAACAAATAAGTACCTAATCTTTAGACACATAATATCGTTTGCATATGAAGTGGTCAATGTAAAATCACATTTACTAGATGGTTTGTGATATCATTAATTTTAAACACCTGCATACAAGGTGCACCTCTCCGCCGTGTATATACTCATTACAATGCCCACATGTATGTAATTTGCTACTACATGTTGGGATATCACCGGCAAATTAGTTAATGGACAAGATGTCGTCAGCCCGCTCTGGAGTGGAGGCCCTCACTTGTCGGGGATTAATTTGTTTAGTTAATTTAGAAGGGAAATAATCGCAAACTGTTGATATGTACATGTATAAAAACGAAAAGAGTCGTTTGTATGTCTATTTTGAACCTCTTTAAGTATGCACTCTATTGACAAAGGCAATGGTCATCAAGAAAATCTATCATACTAAATAAATATGGGAGTACACAGCAGACATGCGTTCTCAGCGTATTTCCAATGGAAATTAGTATCCCCCCTCCCCATATACACCATTGGAATGAGGAGAAGGTTTGCTTCCATGGGCGTGTTGTAAGAAAATAGACGATAATTCTACCTAGTGGAGGTACAAGCTAAATTATATCAAATTCTGGCATTTTTTATTTGTTAATAAAAACCCTTACGGGTGATTTTTTTAAGATTTGCCGTCATGGGGGTGGTGTAAGCTGACATGAGTTTCAATCTACATAGTGGATGTACATAAAAATTTTAGTTCTGACAATAAATAAATTTGATAGAGGTGTTTGTTGATTTCCCAGAAAAATAACCTTGAAAACATATTTGTTGGATTTTCTACGTAATCTGTTAACGCAGGCTAAATATTCAAAATAATAAATTGTTTGTTTTTACAAGCTCTTTTGAATGGTTTTAGTTCAAACTGTTAAATTTAGAAAATTGAGGTTCAAAAATGTCTAAGGGGCTAGGTCGATTACACCTCAAATATATGGTCCATCGACCCTAGAGTAAAAGTTAGTTTTTTAACATACAAAATCGATGGACCATCAATCCTTGTGAAATCATAATTTAACTTAAAATATGTTAAATTAGCTTAAAATAGCTCGATGGACCATCACACTTAAATGTAAAATAAAATAAATGTTTGTATTATGGTTCGATGGTCCATCAACCCTTTAAATATAAAATAACGTATCAACAACAGTTAGGTTCGATTACACCTCAAATAGATGGTCCATCGAATATCTATCTTTATTTTAATTATATTTAATTTGAGAGGGTCGATGGACCATCTATTTGAGGTGTAATCGACCCTTTACGTTAATATTAAATTATATTTAATACATTTATAGTTTTGGAGTTGATGGTACATCAGCCAAAATTTATATTTAATAAAATAATTTATAAACAAAGTTGATGGTCCATCGACCACTTTCATAACATAAACTAAAAATTAAACATAGGCCTAATGGTTCTATGATCCATTGAACCATCTCCAACTTTTACAATATTTATTAAAACTGACAGAGGGTCGATGGACCATATATTTGAGGTGTAATCGAGCTTCCCCCATGTCTAACCCCAATTTTTGGCACTTTTGGAACCCACGATCCTACCACATTGGTTTTGGAACTTAACCTGATGAATGATGCTCTACACCTATGTACCAAATTTAATAAAAATAAGAGTTAATTTATCATTTAAAAAAAATCTAAATTAGTGAGTACCAAATTTATGCATTTAAAGACTCATCTTACAGGGGATAGTTTATAGCTTTTTGTTCTGTAAAGTGCAAAGATGTCTAAGATGAATGTAAGTTTCCAATTTGTCACAAAAGTTTACTTGGAGTGTTATGAACTCTCAAGTTGTGAAGTTAGGTCATGATACGATAAGTAGGGAGTTTGAGCAAACCCCTTAATATATGTATTTAGTTTTCATGTACAACAGCACCATAGGATAATAACAGTGGAGTAGCTTCAGGATTTTGAAACTTAATTTTCTTTGCAAAGCGTAAAAAGTCTAGTCAAAATTTTTTTAAATTACCACCGTACCGAAAAAACGTCTCTAATTTTAAAATTGAATCAATATTATATTACACATTGTTCAAAATAGTACCAGGATTTCATATTTTACTTCCTTACTTGTTAAGTTATTCACTGATTTATGTGGTTAAATTCCATTGCTTTTCTAATATAGTTTATATTAAAAGTAGTCGGAACACGTAATTAAATACAAATTTAAGAAATAACAATAATCTTGCTCGAATTACATGTCATTGATAAAAATTGTACGTTTGATTCTAGATCAATTATACTCGACCGATCCAATAATGTGATTATCAATAGGGCTTAATCGCCCAAAACTACACTTGTTTACACTTGTAATTTGATACGCAAAACATTGATTTTCTTTCACACATTTTTGTTTTAAAAAGAACGTGTTTACTAAAGCTAAATTATTGTGCCATTATTTCTTATGTTATTTGATTTAATTCAGTAAGAGCCGTAATTTGCAACTTATTTCTCACTTAAGTCAATTGAAAAAGGTTAAAAATGCAATTATGTGCAATTATGCAACCTGCAACCAGCAAAATCTCTTACAATTAAGAACAAGTTTTGGTTGGATAAAATGGGAAGATATTTATACTGTAGAAATCGAAGTTATATTATTATTTTGTGAGCACGGTCTACCGCAAGCTAAGTATGAAACATTTGTAAGTTTTTAGGTCTTTTTAAGCCTAAATTGAAAAAACTCCCATATTCCATTAGGCCTTTTACGTTCCCATATGACCCTTCAAAATTTCAATAGCAAACACTGTATTTTTTCAAAAAATTTTGTCAATACTACCCCAAAAATTTAAGCAAAACAATATTTTTAATTAATATTAAATAAATACAAAGCCTGAAGGCCGCTTTTCACGTTATTGGATTCTGTTTGCAGTATAAGAGTCATCTTCATTCTGGGCCAGTAGCCCTTTGTGGGCAGTCGGCAATGTTAATCATACGGCTTTTAAGCAAAACTTGGTATTTTATTCCCCTGTTTCGTCGACCGTTTTTCAAACGATATTCTTTAAATTTAGTAAAGGTTTAGTTGAATAGTTATATTAGGTACCTCATACCTCAAAATTTTGAAAATATAACAAATATTACTAATGAAAATCGAGTTACTTTGCGATGTCACATAGAGTAATATATATTAATTTTTCAAATTTTTGAGGTATGAGGAGTCTAATTCAACTAAACACTTACCAATTTTAAAGAAAATGGGTTGAAAAACAACGTAAAAAACAGGGGAATAAAATACCACGTTTTGCATTAAAAGCCGTATGGTTAACATTGCCGACTGCGCAACAATGGGCTACTGGACCAAAGGTGAGGATGACTCTCAAGGCTGTACTACATAGTCATTCAAAGGACATTCGCTTACGTCAACCATCTATCTATACCATCTATACACCTTTTTTGGCGTAACATGGTATTGTATTCCCCTATTTCGGGAATCCTATGCCTAATCTATCTGTATATTAATAGGCAAGCATGTTTCATTTCCTCCTTTTTTCTCAGCTCATGTGCATCGTAGGAGAAATCCGCGCATACCGTTAGAAAGGTATAGTCCTGTAGATGAGCAGAATCGCATTCTAATTCACATCGGACCCCAGGGCTTCGCACCACAGGCTCTCGAAGTTTCAATGTTAATCTTATGGGAGAAGGATAGTTAATCATTAGACAGCTGTTGTGATACAAAATACTAGCATATCACGAATAACAGATGTTTCAGTTACCTATTAAAGATTTTAAATCTAATTGGCTCAAGATGAAATGAGTTTTTGGTCGAATTTCGACCAGTGGGCGATCCCTAGTTTGTATAATTGCTCCAACTAATTAAACATGAACAATTTGCTTACTCCAACATTGCCCACGATGTGGAAACAACTTATTGAGTTGGCACAATTCTAAGGATAAAAAAAATCAGTAAATTATAAATAATATAATAATAAAGCTAAATAAAAAATATACCAATAAAATAATAGAATGAAATTATTAGATATAACTTTTTATTTGGAAAGGTATATTTATGATGTGAAACCCATATCTGAACAAGGCAATTATTTTAATTCGTTTTAAAATAAGTATACAACTCATAGTATACATAACGAAACGGAATCAAAGTAGAAATTGAATTATTAAAAGTCCCGTTCAAACATGCCTGAATATTTTTTTTATTTTGAAAGGCTCTAATGTGATTTTGTAAGTAGGTATTAACTGAATGTATCAGGCAACTTCTTCTCTTTCTGTGTTAATTGAAAATCAATTACACTCAATCAGTGTAGGTATACAGTTAAAAATATGCATTCTTTTTTTATTGTTAACTAATAGAACTAGTTGATCATTAAACATTTAAACAATAATTGTATGAAAATAGTAGTAATGCCGGGTACTTGAGAACCAAGTAGGCGTAACGAGGATCGGGCACAAAAAATGGCGTGCGCATGCGCCAATTTTTTTTCTGTGACGTCAGGCGCACCAAGATAGCGGCGTTCGCGCCAATTTTTAAGATGGCGGCGTTTTTTTTTTGTGACGTCATGGCGGCGTTTTTTTTTTTTGTGACGTCATCAAGATGGCGGCGCCCGCCAATTTGACGCCAGCTGTTTCTTTTTCTGTGACATCATCAAGATGGTGGCGCCCGCGCCTGACAGGTGCCGATTGCGTCGATGGCTACTGTTTGGCGGGAACCTTGAGTGAACACGTGGTTGATGTCATAGGTGCCGATTGCGTCATCAATATGGCTGCCGTTTGGTGGGAACTGTTTCGGGACCGTCTATGTGGCCACATGAACGTTACTGGGAGAGCATGTGTACCAATATGGCAGCGTCCATGACAGTTTATCCACACTAGTGTGGCCGCGCGCCACGTCACCGCCCGCGGGGACCGCTCCAGTTTGTGATTGGGTTGCGCCCACGTGTACCAGGCTTATAACTTATATTTATCATTGAATTTAACCGTTTTTACACTAGAAGCAGTGACTAAATATATATTCTACGACAATCAGTAGTGACAAAATATCGGTTTCACAACAATTAGTAGTGACAAAATAGCGGTTCTACAACAATTAAGTAGTGAGAGTCCCACGGCTGTGTAAATAATATGTTGAGCTTTCACGTGATACTGTACAGATGTGGTGGTATTGTGTAACATAACCTCACTTTTGATTGTACTTTTACTGTACATATAGTAATACCAGAGTGAGTCCCTAGTGAGCCTCTATAAAACCAGAGCTATTAGCTCTATTGGTTTAGTCTCAGACGTGATACTGTACAGATGTGTTGGTATTGTGTAACATAACCTCACTTTTGATTGTACTTTTACTGTATATATAGTAATACCAGAGCGGTCCCTTAGTGATTTTCTATAAAGTTATAGTTATTAGCTCTATTGCTTTAGTCTCAGACATGCTACTGTACAGACGTGCCGATCTTGTGTAACATAACCTCACTTTTTATTGTACTTTTACTGTACATATAGTAATACCAGTCCCTAGTGAGCCTCTATAAAACCAGAGCTATTAGCTCTATTGGTTTAGTCTCAGACGTGATACTGTACAGATGTGTTGGTATTGTGTAACATAACCTCACTTTTGATTGTACTTTTACTGTACATATAGTAATACCAGTCCCTAGTGAGCCTCTATAAAACCAGAGCTATCAGCTCTATTGCTTCAGTTCCAGACGTGGTACTGTACAGATGTGTGGGTCTTGTGTAACATAACCTCACTTTTACCCTAGTATATAATAGTAAATCTAAAACTAGTCCCTAGTGAGTCCTATTAAACCAGAGTTAGCAGCTCTATTGCTTTAGTTCCAGACGTGGTACTGTACAGACGTGTGGGTCTTGTGTAACATAACCTCACTTTTGATTGTACTTTTACTGTACATGTAGTAATACCAGTCTCTAGTGAGCCTCTATAAAACCAGAGCTATCAGCTCTATCGGTTTAGTTTGGTTTCAGACGTGATACTGTTCAGACGTGCTAGTCTTGCGTAACATAACCTCACTTTTACTGTATCAAATTAGTAAAACTAGAGTGAGTCCCTAGTAAGTCTCTATAAAACCAGAGCTATCAGCTCTATTGCTTCACTTTGTTTTCAGACGTGGTACTGTACAGACGTGCCGATCTTGTGTAACATAACCTCACTTTTTATTGTACTTTTACTGTAGAAATACAATAGTAATACCAGAGTGAGCCTTTAGTGATTTTCTATAAAGTTATAGTTGTCATCTTCATTGCTTTAGTGTCTTTCCAGACGTGGTACTGTACAGACGTCCCAATCTTGTGTAACATAACCTCACTTTTTATTGTACTTTTTACTGTACATATAGTAATACCAGAGTGAGTCCCTAGTGAGTCTCTATAAAACCAGAACCCTCAGCTTTATTGTTTTAGTTTCAAACGTGGTACTGTACAAACGTGCGGGTAACATAACCTTACTTTTACTATAAAAAAACCCATTTTCGCTTCATAATAAGCTTAGTATTTTTATTAAAATGGAATCGTCTTCTAAAATGGGTTCTCAAAATATGGCTGAACCAATCCATTTCATTAGCGAAGACCGAACGTACATCAAAAAATTCAGGTTGTATGGTCTTAAAACTATTTTTAAGTTTACAAACCCCCCAGCTGGAACGTCTGAATTTGAATGGCTTAGACAAGGTTTTGCTTAAATAGTTGAGAGAGCGAAATCCGAATGCCATCCTAATGATTACCTAGGCTTCACATTAGATAGTATAAATTTAAAAACAAAAGAGTCGGGGTATGTAGTTCCACGTCCAGCCTCTGAAGTTAACAGCGACGTACTTTGGAGTATTTTTGGAGGAATTGTCCAATCAAACTCTGAAAATATCAAATCAACTGACACGTTTAGAGTTGATGTGGTGAGAGTCAACGTGCCTGTAGGCCGGGGTAGAAAACGCCCTGGATTTTATAACACCTTCGAAGAAGAGTGTAAGGCGAGGCAGGGAATTGTTGTTATAAAAAACAAAGATAACTTGTGTCTTCCCAGGGCTTTGGTAGTGGCAAAAGCGTATGCAAAAAATGACCCCAAATTGAATCTTATTCGAATGGATAAAGGCCTTAGGCAAACCTGCAAAGCTAAAAAATTAATTGCAAAGGCGAGAGTAGAGATCCCAGAGGAAGGCGCAGGCATTCCTGAGCTTGAGAAGCTTCAGGCTCATCTTAAAAAGTACAGAATAACTGTTTATAACTACAGCTCAAAAGGCCGCGATGTATACTTTTCTGGAGGCAGTGAAGATGCTAACCTTAAAATTAACTTGCTTTTCCATAATGGCCATTATAATGTAATCACTAGTCTCACCGCTGCTTTTGCATGTAGCTACTTCTGTGAGGCGTGCCATGTCCCTTCCAACAATAAGTTTGAACATCGATGCTCTAATAAATGCACATCATGTCACTCTATATCTCCTCCATGTAAGCTTGAGCATGGAGGCCTCACTTGTCGATTTTGCAGTCGCCACTTTAAAAATGAGCAGTGTTTGATAGCCCATCGTGGTCAAGTTTGTAAAATGATTAAATTTTGCCATAATTGCCAAAAACTGGTCTTCCCAACAAAACGCAAATCGGCTCATGAATGCAGAGAGGTGTTTTGTAATACTTGCAAAGACTATAAACCAGCTGACCACCAATGTTTCATGCGTGTGGATAAGCAAACCCCTAAAGACCGCGATTTCTTATTTATATTCTTTGACTTGGAGACCCGCCAAGACGAATCACTGACTTTTGATAGTGAAACTAAAGTTCATAGAGTCAACTTGTGCGTGTCCAAGCAGTATTGTTTTAAATGTATCAATGGAAATGAGTGTGAAACCTGTTTGGAACGGCAAAATATATTCAAAGAAGACCCTATCAAACAATTTATGGACTATGTCATGCAGGTGAGGAAAACTTTTAAGACTGTATGTGTGATCGCTCATAATGGACAGGGCTTTGACTTTCAGTTTATCTTAAAGTACTTGATGGAGGAAACTAAATTTGTACCAAACGTAACTTCTCGGGGAACTAAAGCAATCCTAATTGAAGTAGATAATGTAAGGTTTATCGATTCACTTAGCTACTTCCCCATGTCCCTCTCTGCACTCCCTAAAGCATTTGACCTGCCTCCAGAGAAAAAGAAAGGCTATTTTCCACATCTTTTTAACACATTGGCCAATCAAAATTATGTAGGCCCTATGCCAGCCAAGGAGTTTTACTGTCCAGACTCTATGTTCGAAGAGTCCCACTCAGCTTTTGAAAAGTGGTATGATGAGCGAGTTGCAGAAGATTACAAATTTGACTTTCAAAAGGAGATCTTAGAATATTGCATTTCAGATGTCGATATTTTGGCACAAGCCTGTATTAAATTTAGAGCCTTGCTTCTTGAGCAATGCAACGTAGACCCATTCCTTGAAGCAATAACTATAGCCAGTGCTTGCAACCTGGCTTTCCGTAGAAATTTTCTAAAGCCTGATACTATTGGCTTGATTCCAAAAGGTGGATATCGTTTTTCCGACACTCAATCAGCTGCTGCATTACAGTGGTTGACTTGGGAGGAAGAGAAACGTGGAATTAAGATACAGCATGCAGGCCGGGGCAAAGAAGCTAAAATTAATGGGCTAAAAGTAGACGGGTTTGATGGAGAAAACATCTATGAATTCCACGGATGCTACTGGCATGGCTGTCCCAAATGCTACACATACAGAAGGGAAGAACCATTGAAGGAGGATCCCTCTGACACTCTCCACATTAGATATGAGAGAACAAAATCCAAAATTGATAAACTTTCTGACTATAATATTGTAGAAATCATCTTAATAAACTACCAATTTTGAACAATCTTCCCCTTAACCCAAGAGATTCGTTCTTTGGAGGCAGGACAGGCAATGCCAAAGCCTATTACAAATGCAAAAAGGGTGAAACGATTCAGTACGTAGACGTCTGCTCTTTGTACCCTTATGTAAATAAATATTGTAAGTACCCCATTGGCCATCCAAAAATCTATATAGGTAATGAGGAGTGTAGAGCACGTGGTCTTGATGTTGAAGGCTTGTTGAAATGTAAAATCTTGCCACCTTGGGATCTCTACCACCCCGTACTCCCTGCTAAAATGAACAATAAATTAATGTTTGTGTTATGTCGCACCTGTGGGGAAACCTTAAATCAGGGTGATTGCCTACATGAGAGCGAGGAAAGGGCTATAGTGGGGACGTGGACAATGGATGAGATACGGAAGGCTGTAGAGAAAGGCTATACCATCCTAGACATGTATGAGCTATGGGAGTATCGAGTGGCGACCTATGAGAACGGGGGCTTATTCACCGACTTTATCAATAAATTTCTAAAGATGAAACAAGAAGCTTCGGGCTATCCTGCGTGGTGTAAGACTGAACAAGACCAAGACCTGTATATCATGGAGTATTTCAAACATGAAGGAGTTCAACTTGAGAAAGTCAAAATCGCAAAGAATGCTGGTCTTCGATCAGTTGCTAAATTAATGTTGAACTCTTTTTGGGGGAAATTTGGGCAAAGGGAAAATATGACTAAAATATCGATTATACGGGATTCTAAGGAATTTTTCAGATTGCTAACCCAGCCTGGAGGAAGAGTAAATTTAATCCAAATCATAAACGAAGAAGTACTCCTCGTGAATTGGCAAATTATTGACGTGGCTAGTGAACCCTTGAGGACCGTGAATGTTGTGATCCCAGCTTATACCACGGCCCACGCCAGACTTAAGTTATATGAACATTTGGAAGCCCTAGGAGGCCAGGTATTATACTACGACACGGACAGCTGCGTTTATTACTACCGCGATGGCTTGTACAGGGTTAACACTGGTGATTACTTAGGGGAAATGACAGACGAACTTGCCATGGACTACGGCCCAGGTTCCTATATAGTCGAGTTTGTGTCCGGAGGCCCTAAAACCTATGCCTACCTTGTGTATTCCACAAACCAAAATAAACTAGTCTCCGTATGTAAGATCAAGGGACTAACCTTGAATATTAAGACGTCAAAAGATGTGAACTTTGATACATTAAAAGAAATGGTCCTCAACGAAGCCACTTAAGTACTGAAAATCAAAGAGAGCCGAATCAGAAGGACAAAAACTCGAGACATTGTCACGGTAAATGAAGTCAAACAGTTTAAAATTACTGGAGCAAAGAGAAAATTGAACGATGATTATGATACTGTCCCATATGGTTACAAAATTCAGAGAACCATGTGAACTAGCAGACACCAGTGCTCCATGGATGTCTATGGTCCTCACTAGCTCGTTTGATCATTCTCCTTCCAACTCTCGTACGGGTCGGACGTGTTTCCTCTTATAAACAGACATGGCGGTATTTCTGAAATTTTTTTCAAAGAGAAAGTTAAATGAAAATGCAAAATTCTGTATTACGTCTTTTGAGTATACGTTTTTTCTTACAGGCTCGATAGAGACATGCGAATGGCCTCTAGTATTTTCAGAGCATATAGTTGATCAAATTACGGAAAATGCTCCTTCAAACGCTCATATTGGCATAACAATAAAACTAGGAAAAGATTCAGGTCATATACCATTCATGCCTCTGGTTAAATTGACTCCAACAGTTTTCGATGAATATTTTGAAAAAATATTTTGTGGAGTTGAAGAGCTATCGGGTACTTTAAATGTAGAAGTGTCACTTGTTGCAATTCCGAGTTGTTACATCAAATAGATGTATAAATAGCCTTTGCAGAGTAATTAGCCAGCAATGTTGTATATACTAGTCTTTTCTAATGTAGTAATTGACATGGAATACTGTAAATTCGCGTTAGCGCTTTGTATTCAATATTGCGTTTATAAATAAAGCTTTTCCGAATGGTTTACACAATCTGGCCTACACATGGGTTACAACTCAAACACTCTCCCCACATATAGAATTATGTATGGACTAATGTGGCTTAGCGCTTCCTTGCCCGGGTTCTATATAAATTTATAACTTTAAACTGGGACGTTGGATAGCGAGTACTGACCGTACATTTATGTATGAATGTGAGGGCCTAGTAAATTGAGGCGCCCCGACCCGAGGAGGGTTCGGGCAACTCCTTGGAACGGTCCTGAGGTCCCTGGCGCGGCTGACGAAAAGGCCCGTAAACCTCAGTATGAATGTGAGGGCCTAGTAAATTGAGGCGCCCCGACCCGAGGAGGGTTCGGGCAACTCCTTGGAACGGTCCTGAGGTCCCTGGCGCGGCTGACGAAAAGGCCCGTAAACCTCTGTATGAGTCAAAGTACTACGCTTCCTTCGACCACGTTAAAATTGAACCTCATGGAAGGCCATGTAGATTGAGGCGTTGGGGTCTGAGGAAGGCCCTGACTACTCCTTCGAACGGTCTGACGTGAATGGTTTGTAATATCTCACAGCATATAGTAATGTGAGGGGACCGTCTAGAGAAGGAAGCTCTACGTCACAATTTTTATCAAAGCATTTAACATGTTGTGGGGGTGTGATTGATGTACCACATGTACAGCTTGGTTGTATCAATATATTTTATACATCATATTATAGACATTTTTGCAATCAAAACAGCTCTCAAAGTGGATTATTCTGCCCAAAAACCACTTTAAAAAAAGGTGTGGCTAGGCCCGTAGAGGAGAACCTAGACCCATAGAAGGGAACCTAGGCCCTCGTAGGGGAACCACGTCATGGTTAATGTTTTTTACATGAGCCATGATAAAAGTCAACGCCATGGAGCTGGGAAGTACCACCTCGAAAGAGCTCTGGTCCATGGGAGGAAATCTTCCTGAGCTGTTTTGATAGTTTAGTAGCCTTCAAAATACAAGACTAGCATACCTTATGGGAACGAATTAAACTAAATCATGTCAAATGAGGGAATGTTAAAGGTATCCTAACAATAATTGGCAACTATCAAACACACGAGAAAATTTAAATTGTATATACTACAATATAAAGTTAATTGTGAATGTGGCTTTTAGGATTTGAATGTTTTTTCTGGGGCAATGGTCACCTCCTCGCTTAAACTATAACAATGTAGATGAATTAAGGCAAAACAGCTCTTACAGTGGATTATTTCGCCAAAACACCACTTTAAAAAAGGCGTATCTAGGCCCGTAGAGGAGAACCTAGACCCATAGAAGGGAAACTAGACTCTTGTAGGGGAACCACGTCATGGTTGATGTTTTTTCACATGAACCATGATAAAGCTAACGCCATGGAGCTGGGAAGTACCACTTTGAAAGAGCTCTGGTCCTGTGAGGAAATCTTCCTGAGCTGTTCTAATAGTTGAGTATCCTCCAAAATTAAAGACTAGTATACATCACGCGTGAGCTTGACACATGCGGTCAATTATATAATAAAAGTGAGAACACATGGTCAACAGTTTGGAAATTTCCCGCCAAAACAGTCGCCATCTTGATACACGTGGTCAAACACATGATAAAAGTGAGGTTAGAAAACGTGGTCAAAAGTTTGGAAATTTCCCGCCATCTTGACTCACGTGGTCAAACACGTAGTAAAAGTGAGAACACGTGATCAAAAATTTGGGAATTTCCCGCCAAAGCAGTTGTCATCTTGGAAAAGGGGCGTTCTTGACCTATATGGTCAAACACGTGGTAAAAGTGAGGTTAGAACACATGGTCAACAGTTTAGAATTTCCCGCCAAAACAGCCACCATCTTGACTCACGTGGGCAAACACGCGGTAAAAGTGAGGTTAGAACACGTGATCAAAAGTTAGGTTAGGAAATTTCCCGCCAAAACACCCGCCATCTTGGAAACGGGGCGTGGCCTACACCACGTGACTGATGACGTCATCGGTCACAATTTGAAGAAACATTTAGGTGAAGTTAGGTTATAATTGGCTGGCTTAAGTTAGGTTTCACTCTCGCAAAACACTTAACTAGGCTACTTAGAAAGTTTTAGAAATAAGTATTGTAATAAGTATAAAACAAGGCTAAAAGCAAGGGTAAGTGAGAGTGAAATGACAAGATGACAACTGCTTTGGCGGGAAATTCCCAAATTTTTGATCACGTGTTCTCACTTTTACTACGTGTTTGACCACGTGAGTCAAGATGGCGGGAAATTTCCAAACTTTTGACCACGTTTTCTAACCTCACTTTTATCATGTGTTTGACCACGTGTATCAAGATGGCGACTGTTTTGGCGGGAAATTTCCAAACTGTTGACCATGTGTTCTCACTTTTATTATATAATTGACCGCATGTGTCAAGCTCACGCGTGATGTATACTAGTCTTTAATTTTGGAGGATACTCAACTATTAGAACAGCTCAGGAAGATTTCCTCACAGGACCAGAGCTCTTTCAAAGTGGTACTTCCCAGCTCCATGGCGTTAGCTTTATCATGGTTCATGTGAAAAAACATCAACCATGACGTGGTTCCCCTACAAGAGTCTAGTTTCCCTTCTATGGGTCTAGGTTCTCCTCTACGGGCCTAGATACGCCTTTTTTAAAGTGGTGTTTTGGCGAAATAATCCACTGTAAGAGCTGTTTTGCCTTAATTCATCTACATTGTTATAGTTTAAGCGAGGAGGTGACCATTGCCCCAGAAAAAACATTCAAATCCTAAAAGCCACATTCACAATTAACTTTATATTGTAGTATATACAATTTAAATTTTCTCGTGTGTTTGATAGTTGCCAATTATTGTTAGGATACCTTTAACATTCCCTCATTTGACATGATTTAGTTTAATTCGTTCGCATAAGGTATGCTAGTCTTGTATTTTGAAGGCTACTAAACTATCAAAACAGCTCAGGAAGATTTCCTCCCATGGACCAGAGCTCTTTCGAGGTGGTACTTCCCAGCTCCATGGCGTTGACTTTTATCATGGCTCATGTAAAAAACATTAACCATGACGTGGTTCCCCTACGAGGGCCTAGGTTCCCTTCTATGGGTCTAGGTTCTCCTCTACGGGCCTAACCACACCTTTTTTTAAAGTGGTTTTTGGGCAGAATAATCCACTTTGAGAGCTATTTTGATTGCAAAAATGTCTATAATATGATGTATAAAATATATTGATACAACCAAGCTGTACATGTGGTACATCAATCACACCCCCACAACATGTTAAATGCTTTGATAAAAATTGTGACGTAGAGCTTCCTTCTCTAGACGGTCCCCTCACATTACTATATGCTGTGAGATATTACAAACCATTCACGTCAGACCGTTCGAAGGAGTAGTCAGGGCCTTCCTCAGACCCCAACGCCTCAATCTACATGGCCTTCCATGAGGTTCAATTTTAACGTGGTCGAAGGAAGCGTAGTACTTTGACTCATACAGAGGTTTACGGGCCTTTTCGTCAGCCGCGCCAGGGACCTCAGGACCGTTCCAAGGAGTTGCCCGAACCCTCCTCGGGTCGGGGCGCCTCAATTTACTAGGCCCTCACATTCATACTGAGGTTTACGGGCCTTTTCGTCAGCCGCGCCAGGGACCTCAGGACCGTTCCAAGGAGTTGCCCGAACCCTCCTCGGGTCGGGGCGCCTCAATTTACTAGGCCCTCACATTCATACATAAATGTACGGTCAGTACTCGCTATCCAACGTCCCAGTTTAAAGTTATAAATTTATATAGAACCCGGGCAAGGAAGCGCTAAGCCACATTAGTCCATACATAATTCTATATGTGGGGAGAGTGTTTGAGTTGTAACCCATGTGTAGGCCAGATTGTGTAAACCATTCGGAAAAGCTTTATTTATAAACGCAATATTGAATACAAAGCGCTAACGCGAATTTACAGTATTCCATGTCAATTACTACATTAGAAAAGACTAGTATATACAACATTGCTGGCTAATTACTCTGCAAAGGCTATTTATACATCTATTTGATGTAACAACTCGGAATTGCAACAAGTGACACTTCTACATTTAAAGTACCTGATAGCTCTTCAACTCCACAAAATATTTTTTTCAAAATATTCATCGAAAACAGTTGGAGTCAATTTAACCAGAGGCATGAATGGTATATGACCTGAATCTTTTCCTAGTTTTATTGTTATGCCAATATGAGCGTTTGAAGGAGCATTTTCCGTAATTTGATCAACTATATGCTCTGAAAATACTAGAGGCCATTCGCATGTCTCTATCGAACCTGTAAGAAAAAACGTATACTCAAAAGACGTAATACAGAATTTTGCATTTTCATTTAACTTTCTCTTTGACAAAAATTTCAGAAATACCGCCATGTCTGTTTATAAGAGGAAACACGTCCGACCCGTACGAGAGTTGGAAGGAGAATGATCAAACGAGCTAGTGAGGACCATAGACATCCATGGAGCACTGGTGTCTGCTAGTTCACATGGTTCTCTGAATTTTGTAACCATATGGGACAGTATCATAATCATCGTTCAATTTTCTCTTTGCTCCAGTAATTTTAAACTGTTTGACTTCATTTACCGTGACAATGTCTCGAGTTTTTGTCCTTCTGATTCGGCTCTCTTTGATTTTCAGTACTTGAGTGGCTTCGTTGAGGACCATTTCTTTTAATGTATCAAAGTTCACATCTTTTGACGTCTTAATATTCAAGGTTAGTCCCTTGATCTTACATACAGAGACTAGTTTATTTTGGTTTGTGGAATACACAAGGTAGGCATAGGTTTTAGGGCCTCCGGACACAAACTCGACTATATAGGAACCTGGGCCGTAGTCCTTGGCAAGTTCGTCTGTCATTTCCCCTAAGTAATCACCAGTGTTAACCCTGTACAAGCCATCGCGGTAGTAATAAACGCAGCTGTCCGTGTCGTAGTATAATACCTGGCCTCCTAGGGCTTCCAAATGTTCATATAACTTAAGTCTGGCGTGGGCCGTGGTATAAGCTGCGATCACAACATTCACGGTCCTCAAGGGTTCACTAGCCACGTCAATAATTTGCCATTTCACGAGGAGTACTTCTTCGTTTATGATTTGGATTAAATTTACTCTTCCTCCAGGCTGGGTTAGCAATCTGAAAAATTCCTTAGAATCCCGTATAATCGATGTTTTAGTCATATTTTCCCTTTGTCCAAATTTCCCCCAAAAAGAGTTCAACATTAATTTAGCAACTGATCGAAGACCAGCATTCTTTGCGATTTTGACTTTCTCAAGTTGAACTCCTTCATGTTTGAAATACTCCATGATATACAGGTCTTGGTCTTGTTCAGTCTTACACCACGCAGGATAGCCCGAAGCTTCTTGTTTCATCTTTAGAAATTTATTGATAAAGTCGGTGAATAAGCCCCCGTTCTCATAGGTCGCCACTCGATACTCCCATAGCTCATACATGTCTAGGATGGTATAGCCTTTCTCTACAGCCTTCCGTATCTCATCCATTGTCCACGTCCCCACTATAGCCCTTTCCTCGCTCTCATGTAGGCAATCACCCTGATTTAAGGTTTCCCCACAGGTGCGATATAACACAAACATTAATTTATTGTTCATTTTAGCAGGGAGTACGGGGTGGTAGAGATCCCAAGGTGGCAAGATTTTACATTTCAACAAGCCTTCAACATCAAGACCACGTGCTCTACACTCCTCATTACCTATATAGATTTTTGGATGGCCAATGGGGTACTTACAATATTTATTTACATAAGGGTACAAAGAGCAGACGTCTACGTACTGAATCGTTTCACCCTCCTCGCATTTGTAATAGGCTTTGGCATTGCCTGTCCTGCCTCCAAAGAACGAATCTCTTGGGTTAAGGGGAAGATTGTTCAAAATTGGTAGTTTATTAAGATGATCTAGTTTATTTTCCTTCTTCAGCCTGCTAAACTCGCATTCCCACATTTCTACAATATTATAGTCAGAAAGTTTATCAATTTTGGATTTTGTTCTCTCATATCTAATGTGGAGAGTGTCAGAGGGATCCTCCTTCAATGGTTCTTCCCTTCTGTATGGGTAGCATTTGGGACAGCCATGCCAGTAGCATCCGTGGAATTCATAGATGTTTTCTCCATCAAACCCGTCTACTTTTAGCCCATTAATTTTAGCTTCTTTGCCCCGGCCTGCATGCTGTATCTTAATTCCACGTTTCTCTTCCTCCCAAGTCAACCACTGTAATGCAGCAGCTGATTGAGTGTCGGAAAAACGATATCCACCTTTTGGAATCAAGCCAATAGTATCAGGCTTTAGAAAATTTCTACGGAAAGCCAGGTTGCAAGCACTGGCTATAGTTATTGCTTCAAGGAATGGGTCTACGTTGCATTGCTCAAGAAGCAAGGCTCTAAATTTAATACAGGCTTGTGCCAAAATATCGACATCTGAAATGCAATATTCTAAGATCTCCTTTTGAAAGTCAAATTTGTAATCTTCTGCAACTCGCTCATCATACCACTTTTCAAAAGCTAAGTGGGACTCTTCGAACATAGAGTCTGGACAGTAAAACTCCTTGGCTGGCATAGGGCCTACATAATTTTGATTGGCCAATGTGTTAAAAAGATGTGGAAAATAGCCTTTCTTTTTCTCTGGAGGCAGGACAAATGCTTTAGGGAGTGCAGAGAGGGACATGGGGAAGTAGCTAAGTGAATCGATAAACCTTACATTATCTACTTCAATTAGGATTGCTTTAGTTCCCCGAGAAGTTACGTTTGGTACAAATTTAGTTTCCTCCATCAAGTACTTTAAGATAAACTGAAAGTCAAAGCCCTGTCCATTATGAGCGATCACACATACAGTCTTAAAAGTTTTCCTCACCTGCATGACTTAGTCCATAAATTGTTTGATAGGGTCTTCTTTGAATATATTTTGCCGTTCCAAACAGGTTTCACACACATTTCCATTGATACATTTAAAACAATACTGCTTGGACACGCACAAGTTGACTCTATGAACTTTAGTTTCACTATCAAAAGTCAGTGATTCGTCTTGGCGGGTCTCCAAGTCAAAGAATATAAATAAGAAATCGCGGTCTTTAGGGGTTTGCTTATCCACACGCATGAAACATTGGTGGTCAGCTGGTTTATAGTCTTTGCAAGTATTACAAAACACCTCTCCACATTCATGAGCCGATTTGCGTTTTGTTGGGAAGACCAGTTTTTGGCAATTATGGCAAAATTTAATCATTTTACAAACTTGACCACGATGGGCTATCAAACACTGCTCATTTTTAAAGTGGCGACTGCAAAATCGACAAGTGAGGCCTCCATGCTCAAGCTTACATGGAGGAGATATAGAGTGACATGATGTGCATTTATTAGAGCATCGATGTTCAAACTTATTGTTGGAAGGGACATGGCACGCCTCACAGTAGTAGCTACATGCAAAAGCAGCGGTGAGACTAGTGATTACATTATAATGGCCATTATGGAAAAGCAAGTTAATTTTAAGGTTAGCATCTTCACTGCCTCCAGAAAAGTATACATCGCGGCCTTTTGAGCTGTAGTTATAAACAGTTATTCTGTACTTTTTAAGATGAGCCTGAAGCTTCTCAAGCTCAGGAATGCCTGCGCCTTCCTCTGGGATCTCTACTCTCGCCTTTGCAATTAATTTTTTAGCTTTGCAGGTTTGCCTAAGGCCTTTATCCATTCGAATAAGATTCAATTTGGGGTCATTTTTTGCATACGCTTTTGCAACTACCAAAGCCCTGGGAAGACACAAGTTATCTTTGTTTTTTATAACAACAATTCCCTGCCTCGCCTTACACTCTTCTTCGAAGGTGTTATAAAATCCAGGGCGTTTTCTACCCCGGCCTACAGGCACGTTGACTCTCACCACATCAACTCTAAACGTGTCAGTTGATTTGATATTTTCAGAGTTTGATTGGACAATTCCTCCAAAAATACTCCAAAGTACGTCGTTGTTAACTTCAGAGGCTGGACGTGGAACTACATACCCCAACTCTTTTGTTTTTAAATTTATACTATCTAATGTGAAGCCTAGGTAATCATTAGGATGGCATTCGGATTTCGCTCTCTCAACTATTTTAGCAAAACCTTGTCTAAGCCATTCAAATTCAGACGTTCCAGCTGGGGGGTTTGTAAACTTAAAAATAGTTTTAAGACCATACAACCTGAATTTTTTGATGTACGTTCGGTCTTCGCTAATGAAATGGATTGGTTCAGCCATATTTTGAGAACCCATTTTAGAAGACGATTCCATTTTAATAAAAATACTAAGCTTATTATGAAGCGAAAATGGGTTTTTTTATAGTAAAAGTAAGGTTATGTTACCCGCACGTTTGTACAGTACCACGTTTGAAACTAAAACAATAAAGCTGAGGGTTCTGGTTTTATAGAGACTCACTATGGGCTCACTCAAGTTTTACTATATGTACAGTAAAAGTACAATAAAAAGTAAGGTTATGTTACACAAGATCGGGACGTCTGTACAGTACCACGTCTGGAACTGAAGCAATAGAGCTGATAGCTCTGGTTTTATAGAGACTCACTAGGGACTCACTCTGGTATTACTATATGTACAGTAAAAAGTACAATAAAAAGTGAGGTTATGTTACACAAGATTGGGACGTCTGTACAGTACCACGTCTGGAAAGACACTAAAGCAATGGAGATGACAACTATAACTTTATAGAAAATCACTAAAGGCTCACTCTGGTATTACTATTGTATTTCTACAGTAAAAGTACAATAAAAAGTGAGGTTATGTTACACAAGATTGGGACGTCTGTACAGTACCCCGTCTGGAAAGACACTAAAGCAATGAAGATGACAACTATAACTTTATAGAAAATCATTAAAGGCTCACTCTGGTATTACTATTGTATTTCTACAGTAAAAGTACAATAAAAAGTGAGGTTATGTTACACAAGATCGGCACGTCTGTACAGTACCACGTCTGAAAACAAAGTGAAGCAATAGAGCTGATAGCTCTGGTTTTATAGAGACTTACTAGGGACTCACTCTAGTTTTACTAATTTGATACAGTAAAAGTGAGGTTATGTTACGCAAGACTAGCACGTCTGAACAGTATCACGTCTGAAACCAAACTAAACCGATAGAGCTGATAGCTCTGGTTTTATAGAGGCTCACTAGAGACTCACTCTGGTATTACTACATGTACAGTAAAAGTACAATCAAAAGTGAGGTTATGTTACACAAGACCCACACGTCTGTACAGTACCACGTCTGGAACTAAAGCAATAGAGCTGCTAACTCTGGTTTAATAGGACTCACTAGGGACTCGTTTTAGATTTACTATTATATACTAGGGTAAAAGTGAGGTTATGTTACACAAGACCCACACATCTGTACAGTACCACGTCTGGAACTGAAGCAATAGAGCTGATAGCTCTGGTTTTATAGAGGCTCACTAGGGACTGGTATTACTATATGTACAGTAAAAGTACAATCAAAAGTGAGGTTATGTTACACAGTACCAACACATCTGTACAGTATCACGTCTGAGACTAAACCAATAGAGCTAATAGCTCTGGTTTTATAGAGGCTCACTAGGGACTGGTATTACTATATGTACAGTAAAAGTACAATAAAAAGTGAGGTTATGTTACACAAGATTGGCACGTCTGTACAGTAGCACGTCTGAGACTAAAGCAATAGAGCTAATAACTATAACTTTATAGAAAATCACTAAGGGACCGCTCTGGTATTACTATATATACAGTAAAAGTACAATCAAAAGTGAGGTTATGTTACACAATACCAACACATCTGTACAGTATCACGTCTGAGACTAAACCAATAGAGCTAATAGCTCTGGTTTTATAGAGGCTCACTAGGGACTCACTCTGGTATTACTATATGTACAGTAAAAGTACAATCAAAAGTGAGGTTATGTTACACAATACCACCACATCTGTACAGTATCACGTGAAAGCTCAACATATTATTTACACAGCCGTGGGACTCTCACTACTTAATTGTTGTAGAACCGCTATTTTGTCACTACTAATTGTTGTGAAACCGATATTTTGTCACTACTGATTGTCGTAGAATATATATTTAGTCACTGCTTCTAGTGTAAAAACGGTTAAATTCAATGATAAATATAAGTTATAAGCCTGGTACACGTGGGCGCAACCCAATCACAAACTGGGGCGGTCCCCGCGGGCGGTGACGTGGCGCGCGGCCACACTAGTGTGGATAAACTGTCATGGACGCTGCCATATTGGTACACATGCTCTCCCAGTAACGTTCATGTGGCCACATAGACGGTCCCGAAACAGTTCCCACCAAACGGCAGCCATATTGATGACGCAATCGGCACCTATGACATCAACCACGTGTTCACTCAAGGTTCCCGCCAAACAGTAGCCATCGACGCAATCGGCACCTGTCAGGCGCGGGCGCCACCATCTTGATGATGTCACAGAAAAAGAAACAGCTGGCGTCAAATTGGCGGGCGCCGCCATCTTGATGACGTCACAAAAAAAACGCCGCCATGACGTCACAAAAAAAAACGCCGCCATCTTAAAAATTGGCGCGAACACCGCCATCTTGGTGCGCCTGACGTCACAGAAAAAAAATTGGCGCATGCGCACGCCATTTTTTGTGCCCGATCCTCGTTACGCCTACTTGGTTCTCAAGTGTCCGGCATTACTACTGAAAATATTATGAGTTTATCGAAAATTTTATTGCATGTTAATGTACATCTATTTGCATATCTATAAAAATTAGTTCATACTTTATTGAATTCATATTGTTATTTTCGTAGATTCTAGCATTTTAAATATGATGGCATGTCAAAATGAGTTGATCCCTCAAAATTCACACATAATTATTTGGCTGCTGCTGTAACTATTTTAAAATTAACCTGTAAAATAAATGTACTTGTATGTAATCAATGTACAAAATTGAATTAAATTTAGTTTAAGGAAAAAAGTTAAGCGGAACCTATTGCTATTCCTCGAGATGTGTTACATTGAATAGTTTCTTGAAACAAAGATATCGGGATAAGAACTCACTTATTCGGTTAGCAATCACGTTTCGGTTTTCTTTGGCGTCGTAGTTTCAGAGCCCGAGGCAAGACTTATCTGAAGAATACAGATTAGGGAAAGTTGCCGGAAGGATGTTATTACCCTGACCCGAGAACTTTGGTGATTCATCTTCGTCGGACTTGCGCCGCGCCGAGCGGAGAACAGCGGCGTTCTGAGATTGTTGGCGGAGCGACTTACAAATAAAGCGACTTCGTTCACACGACGATGAACGTGTTTAAAATTTATTTATTTACATTTTGACTTGCTATATTTATGTTGGTGAGGTTTATGTTATATTGTGCAAATTATTGATTACACGTTCAATCAATGATTAGATTAAGCAAATTTTAGAACGTTTTGAGATCTCAAATTTCACTAGAGCTTCAGGCGGAAGTAATATTAGAACATATGATATAGAATGAGTAGGCATAATATCACACGAGGTTAACTTGAACAAGTCTCTTTCTGTAATTATAAAATATAGTAATTAATGAATCTTACAGTGTAAAAAAATCACTATTTGTACGTCAAAAACTTTTTTCCGTCTTAATTTATACATTTTTTTTGTTTTTGAGTGGGTTTTCGGCTAATACTAATTTGAGCTGGTCCATTGATTTGGAAAAACTCCTTTTCGACTTCCCGTCCTTCGTATAATCCATGTTTTTCTGATAAAAGTTTTGTAGCTACTTGGTTGAAAAAATCTGCTAATAACTGTAGAAAGTGCTACCTGGGGGACAGAGTAGAAATTGCTCTGTCCTCAAGGTTCTCCATACAAAACTGTTTTTATTGTTTTTATTGATATAGTTCTTTTTATTTACTATGCTCCAATTGTTTTATGGTTTTAACAGGTTATAAAGAGAAAGCTTACTAGTTTATCTGGTATTATAAATAGACAAAGATTTAACTCATATATCCTCCTTATTAATTCATTTATTTCAGTTTGCAATTAAAATTAGAAAAAGAAATAGTAACTAAGATAATAAAAGGACCATTGTTTTACTGTACACAGTATTCTCTTCCCCCTGCTATATTTTAACATTTAATTATAATATGTTTATCTAGTATAAAGGCTTTTTGTGACAAAAATGCAACTTTTCACATATCAAAATTTTCATCCAACAGGGGACAAAAGACTTTTGGGACATCCGGTATAGAATGTGATTCGCAGATCAAAATCAATGCGGTACTTTCAGTATTACCTTGCTGTTTAAGCTTCTCATTGAAATCTTGGTTTGATATTGAAGACCGTGAAGGGATTGCAAAAATACAGTTAAAGCTTAAACTGTTGTTTTATTGTAAAAAATTATTTAAAGTATAGTATTTCTTAGTGGGAAACGAATAGCTGTCGATAATTCCACATCTATAGAGCAAACTGATCAACTCATTAGCCCCAGAATTAACGTCAACTACATTATAACCTCCAACAAATATCTTTTGGGCCATAAGATTGGATAAATGATAATAATCGATCCCTTGAAAAAAATTATATGTGTATATAAAACAAAACAAAAAATAAATAAATAAAACAGTAGTTTATAAAAAAGGTTTATTATACAAGCAACACAATTCTCTAATTTTGGTATTAATTAACCGATTAATGTTTTGAGTTTCAGTAGCATTTAGTTTTAAGATCGACTAGCATAATAGTCAACCTAATAGTATATTTCAACCTTATATAAAGTCGCCACCAGCTGTCTGGGACATGTGTACAGTGTTGCCAACCCTGCTTGTTGTAACAAGCTACCAACCAAACAAGCCGCCTTGACTGAGCAAATGAACTGCAGGGTACATATTTGCTAAAAGCATCCAACGTGTAAGTAGTCGACAGAGTGGCTGACAAGTAACTACAGTAAAATCCAAAAACTTGTAGAATCGTAAGATTTTTAAATTCATACTACAAAATAAATACCCTTTATAACATAAAAATTTAAAATATGTACGCAATATAAAAATCTATTCAGGATAGTAAAATTACTTTTTTTATGTGTCCAACTGTTACAAACACTTCCCTCATGTTTTAGTGTCTATTTTTTATTTTCTTTTTCATTTGAACCACTTTTACCACGGCTCAAGCTCAATTTTTCTAAATGTAGCTTATACCTAAGGTATTTTATTATATAATAAGACTTAGTAGGAAAGTATGAAAACCTACTTAAAAATAAATAAATGTTTGAACACATTTGAGATAAATCATTGCTGAACCCATCACTCATAACCTTCACTAAATCACCAGCTAGAGCATCATAAGATTTTGGTCTTTATATTTTTTAAATATGTTTAGAGTTAGTTTACTTCGTACCTTTAAAGAATTTCTAAGAATCGATTGAATTAGGTTAACAATGTTGCATTGTCTTGTTTGTTAAAGGAAATATGTTTTATAATGAAATGTTTACACAAAAGCATTTATATATCAAACAATAAGGGAGCTATTTCAACAATACAATTAATTTAAAGTAAATTTAATTAAAAACTAAGTCATCTCGGGTTGTACATCAATCTCCAGTATTCAATACTCGTTTGTGTATTTGGATCGTCTTACATTTACCCTATTTTATCCTACAAAATCCGTTTCTTTTGTTTCCGATCGTTTACGCCTCACCCGCGGAGATGGTGACGCTATTGTTGTTCCTCCCTGGCCGTTTCGGCTCAGCCAAATCGCCTTTCGTTCGATCCTCCGATCTGTTTTTATGGGACCGTCTCGGGTCCCGGCCATCGAGCAAAGCTGGCTGCTCACATATTCTGCCCTACATTTCAGTTGCATTTATAAAACGTGTTTTTTTCCAAAATGACGTAGGCCTACCATTTTTTTCAAGCTTAAATTTACATTACAATTTACATTACAACAATTTACATTAATTTAGGGATAACAAGACTTATTAAAATTATAAATATCAATTAAAATTAAATTTATCTATGAATAATTTTGTACTACTACTTTGTTTGTTTTCACCTTTTTACTTTTATGATAGATTTGACTTTTAAATTGAGATCATATATAACCAGGAGGCATTAAGGCAAAACAAAACAATTAATCTTTTTTAGTTTTAAATAAACAAGTTTTTTAACACAGATCGTAATAGATTTTAAGAGAAGCTTACGGCGAAAGTCACAAATATAAAATTTTTACCTTTTAAGCCCTATTGTTTACGTTTTTAGCCTCTATCGTTCTCTAGTTTGAATATGATACTAATTAATACGACATAAAAATGTTTTGCCACAACCTGAGTAATAGCGATAATGCAATTGCCACACCACAGATAAACAAAACGTAGTCAGTGGCCAGAATAAACACATTTGGACAAATATTTCTGCCACAACTCGGTCGCCGCAGATTTGATCACCCGCCAGTTGCCGGTTGTTCTGACAATGTTTGTTTGTTTGTCCCGTCGTCGCATAATCACGCCGGGACTTGTTGTAGTATGCAGATGTTGTGCTCTAGTGTTTTGTGAAACCATTTGTATGGCTATATCGATTCTCAGTGAAATAGATTATATATTTTGCTCTTGAATGTATGTATATGAAGTTTTGGGCAGTATAAATTTACAGTAAAATCCACAATATTTCCTTTTCAATAATATCATCTTTATAAAATTGTAAAAAAAATATATCACTTTAAATAATAGCTAGACACTTTTAAGATTGTTGCTGAGCAAGACAAGTAGTATTTCCTACCTTGAAGTAAAACTAAGCTACACTCAAAGAAAAAAAATTTGGACTCTCAAGGGAGGGCAACCATTTCGGTTTTGAGAGATCACTTGACTCAGTGAAGCGGCAGGGGACATCTTTGTCCGTTTCATCTTCGAGGTTACTGCTTGTAAACATGCAACCATTTGTTTTACTGGAATTAAATTACAACCAAGGGGTTACATAAATTAAAATAAAACACAATGAAATGCCATAGTTGATTTTGTAGCTCTTTAAAGTGGTTACAGATAAATTCATAATAATCGCTAAGAATGGTTACAAATATTTTAAGTTTAGAATAAAAAATTTGTTTTATAAGTTATTGAACATCTAATTGTTTATTGATAGATATTAAATATTTTTATTATTCAAATTGAATTAAAACAATTAATTCTATAATTATTTTTATAGTATGCTAACCTACAAATATACTTATTAATTAAAGTATCTGAAAAATTTAAAATTATTTTATTCTTTACTTTAAGATTTAATTCAAACTCCATAAACAGATATTCTCCCACAAATGTGCGAAATTAGGTATTACTGTCATGAGAATATCTTGTCGATCAATGGTTAATACACTGTGAAAGACTTGCAATGGTTGGCATCAATTATTTTGATAAAGTTATCTTTGATACAGATAATCTGTATCATAGCGTGTTATTAATCAGTAAAGTTTAATTAAGATATGTTAATTGTCAAACCAAACTTTCTTACGATTAACTATAGACTACCAAATTATTTAAACTAGTGACAAATATTTTCAGAGTAAAACACAAGATAGAGCACACCAACGGCGGAGACCGCTCCTCACTGTGGGGTGGCCAGACCACGTGTGTACTCTCCCACACGTTTCGTCCTAGTCTGAGAGACACTTATTTTCTTTAATATTTGAGGGAAAACATTTCAACCGAATGATTTTGGGCCACCACTATTTTTTTTATAGAATGTTTTTGTAAATGTGGATTGTTGTAGTCGTTGTGGAGACATACCCCCTATCCTAACTGTCAGAAGGAACTTAAAAAATCTTTTTTCAAAAAATGAGGAGGAGGAAACTGCTGTCAAGTGAAGACTGGAGGTGATGCGAGGCTGGGCTAAAGGGTTTGGGCTTTTCAAGCCAATGTTATGACTACTTAAAACATTGATTATTTTTGATTTTAGGGGCTGTACCTGAAGACAAAGAGAGAAAATAGAGGTTTCCGCGGGAGCAAGTAGTACGTAAACCCAGTGGTGAAGGTAATATGATATGTGTAGGTCTCATATTAAAGACATTGAAGTTAGATAGATCCATTGGAAATATATCTTTAAAATTTGTTTTGGTTTGCTAACCATAGCTTAGTAAAAACTTCCAAAAGCTAGAATTACTGTTGTTCAAAGAAATATAAATAAACTAGTAAAACAAATACCAATGGAACATGTATATTTTGAGATTTTCTGGCCGAGGTAAACCACCACTTGAAGAAATATGATATTGTCATAGCTTAAAATAAAATAAAGTCAAAACGTGCTGCACCTTCATACACCTTTAAACATAAATGTATGTATCATTTTTACGGTTAGAAAATTATGATAAAATACATTCTAATTACTTTTCTTCTACATTTCATATAGTTTTCTACTGCTAAGCTGCATAAATTAACAGCATATTATGATCTATAAATAATAATGTTTTTCTACTTATAGTTGTATGGGACTATAGGGAGTTAGTTAGGGCAAGGAAAGGTGAGTGGGTCACACTCTATAGCCTAAATGAATATGTCTATGTATATTGGGGTTGCTGTTAATTAAGGTATGTGTTTTGTGTATAAGCTAACAAAGTTTACTTGGGATCAAAGGACTTGCCATCTAAGTTAGAGTTTATGAATCATATTCTCGTATGTAGACTATAAATTTACGTCACCTGCACCTAAGAAAAAAGCTAAGTATAAGACAAAACATATACAATAACTTTCTAAAACTCTCACCCGTTCCATCCTCCAACCGTTCAAACGTGGAACTTGTTTTTCTATATGATTATGTTGTTACCCGTCATAATTGTATACCGGGTGTCTTACGTAAGGTGTCTCAAACTGATTACAGATCAACAGTTTTTCTACGATCTTGAAATAAAACTATTTCCCACTAAACTTACCCCAAGGAATAATTTAAAATAGTTTTAAAGTTGTAAAAGTACAGAGTGTCCTAAAAATGAGGGCCACAGGTTAGAATCTTGGAAATTTAAAAAACAAACATATGTCATAGTGTACATCGTTTGAAAAGTATACAAACATTCACAAACAATACAAACATTTTGGTGAAAACAGAATTTAGTTATCCTTATTCGTTTCAAAATGGCGTCCATTTTTGTTATCAAAATCAAAATTTACGGAATACTCTGTAATTCTTTTATTATTTGTTGTAAATGACTAATGATTCAAAATAATTATTTGAAATAAGCTAAGCTTTATTCAAATCATTTATTCCTTGGGGTCACTTTAGTGGGAAATAGTTTTATTTCGATTGTAGGAGAGAATGGTTGATCTGTAATCAGTTTAAAACACCTTACTTCAGACACCCGGTATATCAACTATTTTCATTACTAATGCTTTCGGAAGACTTTAAATATCTTATGAAAATCCAAAAGTACACATTTTTATGCACATACAGGGTGTTTCAGAACCCCCTACTAATATTTTGGGGCATTGTTTCTGGGTTAGAAACATATCTAAATATCATATTTAAATTGTCCGGAAGTCTTTAGTTACTCACACAGCCGCCATTTTGTTTTTTTTACATGATAATTTTTATTTCCGTAACGAATGGTTGTATTAAATTCATATTTGGCAGGAATCTTTATTGTACCTATGTACGTTTCCAGGAAAAAAATAAATATTTTTCGCTGTATGTTTTCAACATGGCGGCCATTTTAAATTTTCAAACGCAAATATCTCACAATTCGGAAAATTTTATAAAAATTTTACAAGACACAAAACAGTTGACAAATTAAATTATCTAACCAATGGTACCAAGTTTGTAAGGATTTGACAACAAATAACGGAGTTATTGGGATTTTTCTTCGTAAAAACATTGATTTTGCATTAAAATCAATGCAAATTAAGGCCGCAATAACTCCGTTATTTGTTGTCAGATCCAACTTACAAACTTACCAACTTACAAACTTGGTACCATTGGTTAGATAATTGAATTTGTCAACTTTTTTGTGTCTTGTAAAACTTTTATAAGATTTTCCGATTTTGAGATATTTGCATTTTAAAATTTAAAATGGCCGCCATTTTGAAAATATACAGCGGAAAATTGGTATGATAAAGATTCATGCCAAATATGAATTTAATACAACCATCCGTTACGGAAATAAAAATTATTATGTGAAAAAAAATGGCGGCTGTGTGAGTAACTAAAGACTTCCGGACGATTTAAATATGATATTTAGATATGTTTCTAACCCAGAAACAATGCCCTAAAATATTGGTAGGGAGTTCTGAAACACCCTGTATGCTGTCCAAACTATAGTTTACATAACTAGTCCAAACAATAGTACCCAAAATGTAGTCTTCGACGTGCGGCCCCTGGCCTTTTATCACTCAGGTTCTCGGAGATATTAGATAAGATGTATTGGAAACTACCACGCCACTTAGTTACGGCATCATAAGTCTCGAAACTCATGGAAGATAGTCCTCGATCCCCGTCAGTCCTGCAACAAAACACCGGACACAAGTATCTGGCCACGTTCCTGAGCAGTACCCTCGAAAGTTTTGCCCTTCAAACTTAGCCAAACATATTTATCTCTTAATATTTGCGGGTAGGAGAGCTGGAGCTTTCTTTATTACAACTTACAAATCAATATTTATTATTTGTAAGATTGGTTATTTTACTTAATAATTGTTTTAAGATATTTTAAAAGCAAGGCTATAATTTTAGTATTTCATGACTTTCCAAGAAAAATTGGAATATTGATGTAGTTTTTGGATATACCGGGTGTCCATAAACTCTTGCCCTGATAAATAAACGAATATTATGAAAACAATTGGTGTGGTAAAATAGCATTTTAAATTCAGTTTCAAGAAGTGACTTCATGGTTTCATGTTTCAATATGGTTTGTACAGCTATCCGCAAATTCAATACATTTCATATGTGCACCTTGTTTTACCTGTTAATGTTCTAGGCAATTTTTTATTCGTTTTTAAATATATTTGTTAACGTGCAAAGTGTTGTATTTTAGTTAAAATTAACCTCATAATGCACTAATTATACTCTATTTTAGAGTTTATAAATTTGGAACTGGGCAAAAATAAATTTCTTTGAGAAACCCACACATGAAGAAATCCAGAGAAGTCAAGTGTTGTGAAAGAGATAGATTTTTTCTATCACGATTTGTTTTCAAAGTGTATTATAAGTAAACTGCATTGTTGTCAAACAGCCGAGCTTAGGTATTAACAACTTAGTTTGGATGAAACTAAATTAAATTCCCTTTAAACAAGAAATGTAAGATGGCTATTATAATTTCCATACAGAAAAGCTATGATAATAGGGCAAGATTTTGTAGATTAATCATCAGTAATCTTATTGCCAAAATTAAATTACTTATTGACTGAAATGGATGTTCACTTTCAACTATTGGAAAATTAACCCTTAAGTAGGCGCGCCCCTATTTGTAACGTAAGTGGGCGCGCGGGGTCATCTAGGCCCCCAACATAAAAAACACTGTAAATAGCCCACCATTACTTTGAAAATGTTTATGGTTCGTATTGTTATTGTTAAATAGATGTTTAATAACAACAATCTGCCATTTTCATCATTATTCATATTTTATAATAATATTTAAATAATTTTTGTTTTATAAAATATTATTGAAACTAAAGCTTTATTTTTAATTTAAGTACTAAAATGCAATTGTGTCATAATTTGTCACTTTACATATATAATATATGTATATATATATATATATCATTTATATACTAAAGTAATTTATATAAGACACTCTACGTAGTCGTAAACTAAATCTTTCCTACATCCTTGATTGATAAAGGCAAACAACACTCACAAAATTCTTTTTATTCTTTTTATTCACACAGAAACTGGTAATGTATTGCTAAAAATATAAGTAAACAATGTAGAGACAGTTTTAAATTGCCAAATATATCATCGTATTCTTCGGCTTCAAATAAAAACCGTCTAATTCGAGCAGTTTGTGGGTCTTCTGAACTCATCACGCACTATACTTGAACTGCCGTATTTCAGTATAATTTTACCCGTCTACTTTAATTTTGTAATAAACTCAAAATAAAATAAAGCTCAATAAAGCACACATACAACAGAAGTGGGCGCGTGGGGGTATAGATGACCCGACCATGCAAAGTCGGTAGGTAGCGGGAGTGCGCGCGTGGGGGTATAGATGACCCAACCATGCAAAATCAGTAGGTAGCGGGAGTGCGCGCGCGGGGGTAAGAACGACCCGGGAGTGACGAGTTTTATTTGAACGGACTGTACACGACATTGTCGAAGGTCAGCGCCGAACTGATCGTTGCGATCGATAAATCATAGACGTGCCGGAAGGTACCTAGGCGCTCTGCAATGTTGTCAACCTGAAAAAAAATTTACAGGCATTTAAATTTGCGTGGGGTCGTTTAGGCCCCCGCGCGCGCACTTAAGGGTTTTAATAAAAAAATAATCTTATAAGAATTATTATTACTTTCATTCCTGGGGTAAAATATAAAAGTATTAATAATAAACCTTTGTAAAAAAATATATAACAACCTCAATAAACAGAATGATTCCCGTACATCTAAAAACAGCTTAATCATTAACGAATAATTATTAATCACTTAAATTTTAAATAATTTACCATAGCCTATATCTGTATTCAATGGTATTAAGATTTTTTAAATAACGTAAAATTAATTCCTACCAAAAAGGTTAGGAAGTACAGTAATGTAGAGAAAATTATATAATTATCCCCCTAAGCTGAACTTCTCGATACATAAAAACAAGCTGTCGTCCGCAGCCGAGCGTCCTCTAAACTCGCTCCAACTTCACGGCTGGATGAACGTGAGTGCTCAACATATCAAACATTCGTAACACTTTTTGCTAAACATCAGGTCCGCAGTATGTGACAATCCATTTGTATATGTCAATATTTTTATTTATATGAACCAATTTTTTAAAAAAGTCTTCTAACCGTTATTATTCAATAATTAATATTTATTGAAATGAATTGTTGTGAGTAGTTTTTTGGAGTCGACTAAATATTTCAGGATTTGACTTTACTTGGAAATATCTTTTATCTTAAGACTGATGAATTGAATAAAATATGTGATCAGTTAAAATAGTTAGTCAAAGGAAAAAGAATCCTAAATAACCAACAAATTATTTACAAAATTATTTAGGACATTGCATTGAACTATGGGAGTAATTTCTATATTTTCAAATCTTGTTAATTATTTCTACAGTGGTATCAAGCAAGAGGTTGGGGTGATTGCTGCTCCATCCTTAAAAGCTTTTAAGGCATTGTGGATTGATCAGCTTATCAAAAAGATGGATCGAAGGTAAACATGGCGGGAAATGGTTGACACAGCCCGATAAGGCAGACCGCGGTCGACCCAAACATGCTCAGATATCACATCAACGACGCTTGTATCGTATCATCTTTTCCGTTACTTATTATATTACCGTCAACAGGTTTTTTATCGCTTTGATACAAACATAACTGCAATATACAACCAAATATAACCAAATATACAAACGAGTTGAAACTTTTACCTCTTATTTAATTCAGTTATATGCCTACTTAAAGTCTATATTTTCAAATGAGTGGTAAAAAGTTATCTGTGACATATTATTAAAAAAAAAAATTTAAATAGCTAAAAATATAGTCATTTAATATTTTAGTATAGTTAAGTACATGATATATAAATTATCACTTAAAAAAACTAATTAATTAATTAAATAAAGAATAGCTGAGTGGTTTTAGTGTTCGGTTATTGGAAAGGAAAGGTCACCGGTTTCGATTCAAAGAAGTATACGCAAAAATTTGAGCTTTTTCTATCTCCATACGTATAATATCTTAAAAGCAGAATATAAGCGATTTGCATGTTTTGCAATGCACTTAGTGCCTTTGACACATTTGCCCATTTGTTCGTAGGCCTAAATCGCGATCTGAGTGTAAATCAAAGTTCTAAATATTTCTTGTAGGGCATATCACAGTATCAGTCATGTAGACTATTAGGCCTACATCAAGTATGTAAACACACTGTATGGGCGATATAAAAAAAAAACTTTATAAACTTTGAATTACTTTCATAATGTGTTTGTTGATGGTGTTTTTAATCTTTATTTTTGGTGATATTTATTTTCATCTCACTACTGTGTATTAATATGTTTTCAATTTTTAACTCTCCGTAAGTGTTTTGGCTGGCCCTCGAAGGTTATTATGGACTCAATTTCGTCTCAGTTGTATATTCGATCATGAACCAGACACAACAAAAGTTCGCCCATTTGAGTGAAATATACGATTTGCAATTAATATTGATGTTACTAAAATGTGAAAAAGTTAGGCCCTTGTCAAAGGTCAGTGTTTTAAAGTCTCTTTGGACAGTAAGCTTCAAGGGCGACTCAATGTTATCAAAGAGCAGACATAGAGTTACTCTTAACGCATGTGGGCGATGATTGACGAATGAGAGGATGTACAAGAATGTACAGGATGACAGCAACCCCCCGGGCTCGAATCCGGGACTGGCTGTTACCGTAGGTCTCTGCTTTCTAACAAACACGATCGAAGCTTTCCCTTTTATTTTTAATTATGTCCTAGAATCTGTATACAGTTAGACAAAGACGTTAAAGTTGCCTGGGTGTAAAAAACCCTATAATACTTTTAAGTCATTATCATTGATTATCGTTATATAAATGAGGGAATAAAATGTTACATTAATCGTCCACCATTTCACACTAAGGCTCAAATAAGGTTATAAACCTGAAAGATCTTCATTAGGGAAATGTTCATAAGGGGTAAAATTGATTGTGTAAAATCAGTAATGAGGCTCTACGGAACTAATGGAACATAAACCTCGGCGGGAAGTGGCGTATTAAATCTCGCTTATCATAAAAACCTTGAGTAATCAAGCTGATTATACCTCTTTAAAGACGACAGTGTGATATCAACTTATTAGGTTTGTAATAAAAAATAATAAAAAAAACAACATAAAATGGTAATGAGAACTAACACATGTTTGTACAAAGCGTTTGAGTAATTCCTGAAATGTAACATACAGCTTTCATTTATATTGTAGCCTATACGATAACTTTAAGTAACATTAAATCATAATGAAACTGAAAGTATCCTTAGTTGAATTTTTTTATCTCTCCCCAAAATGGGTCACTTTTCGGACTAGTGGTGATATATACTATTTATTAATATCCATTAGTTACCCAACAATTTATACTGTTGTTTATATATGGGCATAATATAGTTGATGTGCCCCTTATTAAATGTGGACTCGGCACTTGAGAAGGTGCAGTGGAGCCGCAGGCGGCAGTTGCACTAACTACTCTCATTACGATGTCTAGAAGGTCCATGCACTCGACATAGGGTCGTTGTCACTTGTGGCTACCTGTAATTGCAAGTAGACATATTTTAAACGTGTATCAAAATCGCTATCAAACTTAATAATAAACAAGTTAATAATCAGAACGTTTTTGAAGAACACTAAAATGCTATTTTTATACAAGAGGCAAAAATAACAAAAAGGGACAAATTAAGCTCAACTTTTTGGTTATCTTAAATGAGGTCAACTATAGTCCTCATTTAAAGAAATTGATTAACGATAACTTAAAACAATTATAAAAAAACTTAAAGCAAAGAACTCATCTGGAATAGAAGAATTATTATGGAAAAAAAACATTCTTGCAATAAACTATCACCGCACCTGACCAATCTGATAAGCTTTTGAAACAAGTAATATTCCCCTTACGGCTAAAAATAACAAAATTATATCATAAATTTAAAAAGTTAACTCATCAGAAGCAAACAACTAAAGACCAATATCTCTTTGTTTCCACTTTTCAAAGACATTTAAAAAGTTGTTGTGAAAAGTCTTCTACACCACTGTAAAGAACATAGAGCGTGATTCACAAACCACCATCAAACTATTATCGTCTCTACCTGCCCTCAAACCATAATCTAGCCTTTCTTAACCCATCCTCAATAGATAAAATGAAATTCTCAAACCCTCCTTTACCTCAATCACGGAGAGGAGTACCACCTTAACAAAACAAAATACTTGAATCCTACTTTATATAAACAGAAAATCACTACTCACCATTTAAAGCTTTTCTATTGGCACATAATTTTCAAAGTATCAAAATTAAACTATATTTTAAGACTACCACTCTTTACAAATTAAAATAGAAAAATAGAAATTCACAATAGGTTTGAGGAAATATGAGACAGTTGGTACACGTGAATCAAATGCCACATGTTTGAATTTGTATCAAAAATTAATCAGTGACAAGATGGTTGCCGCTCCGGGCTGACGTCTTGTCCATTAACTAATATGCCAGTGATATCCCAACATGTAGCAGCAAAATACATGCATGTGGGCATTGTAATGCAGTGTATACAGGGCAGAGAGGTGCATCATGTGTGCAGGTATTTTAAAGTTTATGATATCACAAACCATCTAGTAAATGGGGCGATACATTTACCACTTCATAGTCAAAACATATTATGTGTCTAAAGAATACGTACTTTTAATTCTTATCGTTCTTATCAGTAGGAATTATTTCAGTAATTGTTTTTGGCCTGTGTCAACGAAGATAAATCCATGAGAGATGTAGAGGGTTGAGCGTCTCAAGTTCATAATAATTTTTAACAACCATTTAATTGATTAAAAAATGATTATGAGTAAACTTAAAGTTTTTAGCGAATTTCCATATAGGGAATACGCTATTACGGTAGTAGTCATGGTAAGACCTAAGCCCGGGACCATGATACTTTTTTGTTTTGAGGTCCCTAGAAGCCAAAAACACCGTCCGTTCAAATTGATATATATATATATATGTATGTGTCCGTGAACACGATAACTTTTGAACGAAACCTCCGATTTTGATGAAATGTGGTACAGGGGTGTAAGCCAGCATCTACTAGATTGAGTTCGAGAACCAGAATTATCGGGCCATGGGAACGGGGTTTTATGGGGTTTCAAAAGGGTTAAAAATGGGTTTTTGGCTTTTTTACTTTTATTTATAAAATTCAACAATTTTAACTTAAACCATTTAAAAGAGCTTAAAAACCAAACAATCTAGTATTTTGAATTTTTTACCTAGCTTAAATGGTTATGGAGAAAATCCAAAAACTATGTTTTCCATGTTATTCTTATGGGAAATCGAGAAAACCTTCTATCTTGCTTATTTATTGACATATCTTGATAAAATTTGGTAAGTACCTTCATTCGGAAGCGTGTAACTTATATTTGCTTAGAAAACCCATATGGCGGCAAACCTACGTACTCACTCCTATGGGGTTTATGGGAAAAATAAAAAGAACACCATAACCTGATAAAATTTCGTATGTACATTCCCTAGGTAGGGTTTAACTTATATTAACCAACAAAACCCATATGGCGGTAAACCTACATACTCTAATCCCCATGGATTTTATGGGGAAATAGAAAATATACCAAAATTCCTTTGGAAATTCGCTGGGTACGTAGGTCTGCTGCGACGGGGGTATTTACCTTTCTTGTCCTCAATAGCAATTTAGGTAATGTATTGGGCAATGTATACCGTGGCTGTACTGATACTAACCAACAATATTTAAATTATATTTTTTGTCCATCCGGTAGTTTCAAAGGTGCTTTGTCAAAAAAATAATTTTTGATAAAGATAAAACAATGTGTTTTAACATAATGTTGGCCTGGCCTATGGAGTTTCAGTCTATGTATCCGACTGTAAATCTTTTGAGTTGTAAATAATATACAATAAAAATAACAAAATAGTTATAAAAATGATGCTTTTTATTTTTATTTCAACGATTTAGCATCCATTAACCAATTAAATCCATTAAAAGTTCTTAAGGTGTTTTACATCACAGTAACCACTGGCAGTTACCGAAGAATAATGACCTACATATAGAAATATGTTATATAATCAAATTTTACATGCATTAGGGTATTGTTTTCATGTGTTTTCATGGGTTTGTGAGATAATATTATAAGTTCACAGTTTATGGACAGCTTAGTGTCACAATGGGAACTTAATTAGCTTTTTTTGACAGTTTTTTAGCGAAATTAAGGATGTTTGGCGTATTTGTAGAAAGGGGGGAGGGGGTATGACCTTATGAAAATCTTGCCCCCCCAATCAGAATGCTGAAATGACGCCTATGCCCACAAACCTACGCGCTCACCCCTATGAGGTTTATGGGGAAAATGAAAAGAACACCATAACTTGATAATATTTGGTAGGTACATTCACTAGGTAGGATTTAACTGGTATTTGCTTACAACACCCATATGGCGGCAAACCTACATACTCACCCCCATGCGGTTTATGGGGAAAATTAAAAAGTGCCGAATATTTATATTTTTAATTGTTAAGTTTAGTTCTACTCTTCTTTATACCTCGACTTCTCTTTTTTAATAATCATACACTGTCATATTTTGTAAAATCTGTTACTAAAACCAAAAACTAATTAAAATTTCTATTAAGTTGTTAGTAAAAAAACTAACTAGTAGTGCCTTGTAGGATGTTTGTTAGATAAAACTACAAATAGAAGTCAACTTTCTAGTGATTTTGAATTGAGATAAAAGGGATGATCTAGCATTACCCGTACCCAACCTTTGTATGAGGGGATCGGGAGCGCAAATACAAGAAACTTGAATTGAGTTGAATCTTGTTGAAAGTTTAAGCAGAAAATCTACGACAGATCTAAATTTTCCCTACTTATCTGAGAGTGGATTTCATTCTTTAAGTGGATATTTCTTAACCACCTTTGTAATAAATGGTTGTAAATATTTGACTATGAGAAATTCAACAATTCGGTTGCATTTTTAGTAATTTATTGTTGAATGATCTTGTTATAGTAAGTAAGTGATCATTTATCTTTACTATATATTTGCCAAATACCACTCACTCATGTATCAGAGAATCTCCATAACCATAGGGTATATAGGGTTCAGGGTTGAAATTTTGCATGGACGTTCCAATTTTCTCCAAAATACTCACTAAGAAACGGGTTTGCAGAATTTCTTCAGTTCTCTGCTCCACAGGACTTCAAAATTTTTATCTAATGTTATTCTTATGGCCAATTTTTTATACAAATCAAAGCAACAACAAATCTGGAAAATTATGGGACCTACGATGTTAAACTTTGGCATGGGTGTTTTCCTTTGCTCATAGATGCTCACTAAGAAACGGTTTTACAAAATTCCATTAGGTCTCCGACACACAAGCGTTCAAAATTCCTATCTAACATTATTCTGATGGCCAATTTTTTATACGAAAATAGGAAACAACGACTATGGAAAACTATAGGACCTACGACGTAGAAATGTGGCATGGACGTTCTGCTCACCAATAAATAGTTTTTTAATTCCTTTAGGTCTCCTACCCACTGGTATTCACAATTAATTACTCTAGGGCATGGGGGGGGTTAAAATTTGACGGGAACGTTCCTCTTTACTCATTACTCCTTACTCACTAAGAAACTTTTTACAAATATAATTTAATTTTGTGCTTTAGGGCTCCGCTCTACAGGACTTCAAAATTACTACAGAGCCCATCAGGGTTGAAATTCTACATAGACGTCCCTCTTCTTTAAAACACTCATATGCACTAACTAAGAAACGGTTATGCAAAAATAGTTTTAGGAGTCCTTAAGGGCTCTGCCCCACTGGACTTCAGAATTACTATATCAATTACGTTGTTGCAATTTGGCATAGACGTTCCTCTATGCTCATAAGTATTCACTACGACACGGTTTTGCAAACTATTTTTTTATGTCTTGTAGGACTCTGATCCACTGGACTTCAAAATTACTATAGAGCCTACGGGGTAGAAATTTGACGTGAATGTTCCTCTTTACTCATATGTACTTACTAATAAATTGTTTTATAAAATGTAGATTTTGAAGTCCTTTACGGCTCTGCCACACTGGACTTTAAAATTATTTAAGGGCCTACGAAGTTTATTACGAAGTTAAATTTGTCGTTGACGTTCATTTTCATCATGCTCATAGGTGCTTAGTAAGAAAAAGTATTACAAAATTCAATGATCTGCTTACAATTCTTCAATGTTTTAATGTAATTCAAAAGGAAGAAGATTTTGTTACTCTTTAAAGAGATTTTATTACATCCAAATTAAATTCAAACGGGCGAAGCCGTGACGGGCAACAGCTAGTTATAAATAGTTTTACTATCTACTGTCAATAATTATTGTCATACTAATTTTGATTCCTAATAAAATGATATTAACAAAAAATATTAAAAATGTTCGTAATAATAAAAATATTGATAAGAATATTCTAGCGTATTTGTTGACATATTCATTTTGCTGCTTTCTAGGAATGTGCATGTTTTTTTGTAATTTTGTTTACATTCATAAAGGTTGATAGTTTTAATAGGCTATACTCATGTCATAAGGGTTTGTTGTTTGCAATTAAAGGTTTCCTTATGATGAGATACATAGTTCCTATGGATGAAATTCATCCTACCTATCTTAGTAAAGTGAAAAGTGTTTTTTTTTTTTTCATAAAAATAGAATAAACAAAAATGTTACAACAAATGAATAAACAATTGATTTTTCACAGTCTGGTTTTGCTTTTGGAAATCTGGTTTTAAATACAAAAAAGCTACTTTCAGTTGGCGATACTTAATACGACATTTTTTATTTCCCTTCACTCACGGAGGGGTTCGCTTAATATATTTTTGAATCAGGTTTAATCAAAGATTGTATCGTGGATTTAGGTTACATACAAATTTTACTCGAGCAAAATGTTTATGAATGTGTTTTCAAAGGCCAAAATTTGCTTTACTAGATATTTTGAATTGATTTGTGGCAGACCTGAACCAACAGCTGTCTCAAGCAAACTTTACCAATATCTTACTCCGAGCGATGTTCGGTTTACTTATTGACAAACTTCTGGCTATCTTTTTAACTCAAAGTGCAACTTAGTTGAGAATTATGACTTTTTCATGAAAATCTCTACTGATATAAAACACTCGGTTGTTTTCAACATAACCATACTATAATAGCTGTTGCCCGTCATGGCTTCGCCCTTGATTGAATTTATTTTATAGGTAGGCCTAATAATAGCTAATTGTTTAATAAGTGCGTAAATTACGTCATTGCCACTCGAGAATTGTAGATGGCCGCACGAAGCGTCAGCACGTGTGTACTCAACACACAAGACTTTTTCTACCTTAATTGTTACATAATTTTTTTCTTAACATAATTGTTACATATTACATGTTTTATTGTATACAAAATGTCATTTAGATTATTTCTGATTTGTTTCTGTCGGAACATAATGTTAACTATCAAACATAACCTCAAACTAAAAAGAAGCAATTACTAAACGGCAACAATGAATAACAGGTGTAACATGGTTTGTAATAACAGCTGATTTAAAATTGCTGTTTGATCTAGCGTGCGGTAAAGAATCATTGCCGCTCTGGAGGGGAAAGAAACGGAAACCAGAAATGAACTGTTTTGCATAGGGGTTACAGGTGTGGCAATGCAATTATTTCCATGCAGTGGTAGGAAAATCTTTTTAAAGTGCAATGAAATCTTCCTTTTGAAGACATTGAAACAATGAAATAGTGTGAGTGAAGCTCTAAAGGAATTTTGCAAAACCTTTTCTTAATGAAAACCTATGAGCAAATAGGAGAGACGATGTCAAATTTCAACCCCGTAGACCCAACAGTCATTTTGAAGACATCTGTGGTGGAGCCCTAAAGAACATCAAAAACTACATTTGCAAATTTATTTTTAGTATAAACACCTATTAAAAAAACGGAACGTAAACGTCAAACCGTATGATATGTGGTAATTTGGAGGATTTGTGGGTAGAAGCCATAAAAGAGATTTGCAAAATCGTTTCTTATTGAACACCTATGAGCAAAGAGGAACGTCCATAATGTATTTTAACCCCATGGGCCTGGATTAATTTTGAAATCATCTGGGGTGGAACAATAAAGAACATAAAAACGTATATAAAAAAACATTTCTTAGTGAACACCTATTAGCGAAACGGAACATCCACGTTAAATTTATACCCCATAGGATCTATGGTAATTTTGTGGTTTTGTGGGGAGGTGCCCTAAAAGAAATTTGCAAAATTATTTTTTAGTGAGCATCTATGAGCAAAGAGTACATTTCAAATTTCAACCCTGTGAGTCCAAGGTTAATTGACAAGACCTGGAAGGCGGAGCACTAAAGAACTTTGAAAACTATATTTGTAAAACCGTTCCTTAGTGAGAAAAAATTAACTAAGGGAAACCCATATTCCTCATAGATGGATTTACTTTGTCTAGTTTTTTGAAACAAAGATATCGGGATAAGAATTAACTTATTCGGTTAGCAATCACGTTTCGGTTTTCTTTGGTGTCGTAATTTCAGAGCTCAAGGCAAGACTTATCTGAAGAATACAGATTAGGGAAAGTTGCCGGAAGGATGTTATTATCCTGACCCGAGAACTTTGGTGATTCATCTCCGTCGGACTTGCGCCGAGCCGAGCAGAGAACAGCGGCTTTCTGATAGCGTTGGCGGAGCGACTTACAAATAAAGCGACTTCGTTCACACGACGATGATATACGTGTTAAAGTTTATTTATTTACATTTTTGATTGTTATATTTAAGTTGGATAGGTTTATGTTATATTGTGCAAATTATTGATTACATTTTCAATCAATGGCTAGATCAAATAGATCGACGTTTCGAGATCTGGAATCTTACTAGAATTTCAGGCGGAACAGGCGGAAGTAGTCTTTTTCTGTAGTTAAAATAAAGTAATTAACTAATCTTAAACTCCAAAAAACACTATTTGTACGAAAAAACGTTTTTCCGTCCTAGTCTATACATTTTTTATGTGCGGGTTTCACGACTATTAATTGATTGGAACTGGTTCATTGATTGGGAAAATTCCTTTTCGTCTTCCAGACCTTCGTAGAACCCATGTCATCCTTATAAAATAAATTGTAGCTACTATATTTAAAAAAAATTTACTGATAGCTGTAAAAATAAACCAAGGAATTACAATTTCAATGTGCGCTGTTTATAAAATAAACGAGTATGCAACACCTTTAGGCTCAGTGATTGAGTGAAGCGAAATAGTTCGTTATACAAGTTTACAAGTACCAAGCAAGAAAGTGCTACCTGGGAGACAGAGTAAGTAGTTTACTAGACAGAGTAGTTTACTAACGCAATTGCTAGGTTCCCCAGATACTATAAACAATTTAAACTTGATAACTTTATCTTATTGTTTTTATTTATATGGTTCTTTTTTATTTACTATGGTTTTAATGTTTTGACAAGTTGTAAAGAAAAAACTTACTAGTTTATCTATTATTATCAACAGACAAAAATGTAACTCATATGTCCTGCTTATTGATTTATTTATTTTAGTTTGTAATTAAAACAAAAAAGAAAATGTAACTATGATAATAAAAGTATCATTGTTTTATTGTATCCGGGTGTCAACAAAGTCTCTTCCCCCTTTGTTAATAATAAGATATATCTAGTAGTAGAAAAGTCTCTTTGTGACAAAATAAAATCACATGTCAAAATTTTCATTCTTTAGGGGAGGAAGGACTTTTGGGACATACGATATAAAATTTTAATCAAAATAAATGCGGTATTTTAGTATTACCTTGTAAGGTATAACCTTGTAGTAAGCTTGTCAAGGGAATCTTAGTTCGACAATAAGACCGTGAAGGGGTTACAAATAAACGGTATCAGTTAACTGACACATACTTTCTCCCAACAATGTAAAAAAGATGTTAAAAGCTTCAAACATTAATGTCTTGATGACTCAGTCGGATAGCTACCGGCTGAGCAGCGCTCGTTTGACCCTACGCGCGTATGTGACTTTTAACAACGTACTGCGTTTACCGCTAAACGAAAATTTGAATTTTCTCCGCAACCACTTGACGTAGAGCAATAATTTAAAATACTGGATTATTTAGTTTTTTGAGCTTGATTTAATGGTGATAATTAAAATTTATTTCAAGACAACAGCTATTTTGAAAATCCAAAAAAATTGATTTTTGAAACACTTTTTACTCTATAACTTTTGAACGCGAGTTTTCCCGGAGATGCGGGTGGTGTCATTTTATTCACCATTTTAAGCTTAATAAACCACAAAATTTTAATCAAAATCGTTAGAGCCGTTTTTGAGAAATTTTGATTTTTGATGATTTTTGAGGGTTTTTGGGGGTAAAATACCCTTAAAAATCAAAAATTCAAAAAAATGAAAAAAACGCCTGGAATTATCGTGGATTTGGACCTATGTACCAAATTTAATTAAAATCGGACCATTAGGGCATTCTCTAGCTCTGTTTACATCCTGACACACACACACACACACACACACACACACACACACACACACACAGACATCACTCCGAAAACCACTTTTTTGGGCTCAGGGGGAACCAAAATGGATAAATCCACCAACAACTCAAATTCGAAAATTTTGACGAAAACAATACTTTCTCCATATACTATGGTATAGAGGGAGAAAGTAAAAACAGTTAAACAACAGTTAAAGCTTTAACTGTTGTTTTATTGAACAAAAATTGTTTGAAAATATAACAATTCTTAGTGGGAAACGAATAGCAGTTGATAATTAATTCTACATCTAAAGAGCAAACTCGTCAAATCATTAGTGTGAGATTTAACATCAACTCCATTATGACCTCTTACAAATATGTTTTGGTATTAAGGTAGAACAAATTATATCAAGCAATCAATAACATAAAATATTTTATGAGTATTTATGAACAGTATTTTGTAAAATAAGGTTTATTACACAATCAACGCAATCCACTAACTTCAACTTCGTAGTTAACAGAATAGTGTTTTGAGTTTTAGTAGCGTTTGGTTTTTTAGAAAGTGTAGCATAGTATTTTCTAACCTTACATAAAGTCGCCACCAGCTGTCTAGACATGTTGGGTGGCTGTGTACAGTGTTGCCAACCCAGCTTGTTGTAACAAGCTACCAACCAAACAAGCCGCCTTGACTTAGCAAATGAACTGCCGAGTACATATTTGCTAAAAGCATCCAACGTGTAAGTAGTGGACAAAGTGGCTGAAAAGTAACTACCGTAAAATCAGAAAGAACCGCAAGATTTTTTTAATTCAGATTACGAAATAAATAAACTCTCTTACATTAAAATAAAAAATATGCGCGCAATATAAAAATCTATGCTGGAAATCTATATAGTAAAATAATTTTTTTATTTGTCTAACTGTTACCAAAAATTTCCCCATATTTTTGTTTCTGTTTTTTTTTTTTTTTTACTTTAACCACTTTAATTATAGCTCAAACCTTACTTTTCTAACTATATCTTATACCTAAGGTGTTTTGTTAAACATATACTAATACTTAGTAGGGAAGTATGCAAACGTACTTAATCGTTACTGAACCCACCTAACCCTCACTAATATTTCCTGCTAGTACCATTATATTTTTTTCATTACATTTTCGAAATATGTTTTGGGCTAGTTTAGTTTTTACCTTTGATAAGTATTTAAGAACAGATTGATTAAGGTTTACAATGTTGCATTATCTTGGACGTTAAAGAAAACATGTGCCGACATTTATTTAAATGTTGATACAAACATCTTTTATAAAACACTAAGACATCTATGAGTCTGCAGTACCAGCCGCCTTGAATTTTTATTTCCATAAGCCTAATCCTAAATTTCAAACATCCACTAGGCCTTTAATATTGTTTGAAAATTAATACTTTTTATGGCATTTTGAAGTACGTCTTAATATCTAGGACACATTGAAATAAAAATCACTATGGTAGAGCGATTTATAAGATTAAACTACTGATAAATGCGTCGATTTTAGACAAAAAGTTGAGAATACTTGGAAAAATTCTTTTAAATGACATAAATAAGAATCTCTTATTCAATATTTAAGTCGTAGTCAGTGTTTAAAATTTTAAATCAGCCTTAAAGGAATAAAAATTTGAGGCGGCCAGTATTATGCCGAGTCTCAACTTAGGCCTACATTTAACTACAAATAAGTATTTAGCATTCAATACTCGTTTGGATATTTCAATCATATTTCATTCATACTATTTTGTCTTACAAAATTCGTTTATTTTTCCCCACGTTTCAGTTGGATTTATAAAACGTGTTTGATTTTGTTTTACAAAATGACGTACCATTTTCCAGGCTTAAATTTACATGAATAAATTTAACAAGACTCATTAAAATAATTAGAAATAACAATTAAAATGAAATTTAACTATGAATAATTTTGTACTACTACTTTTTTTGTTTCCACCTTATTACTTTTATGACAGGTTTGACTTTTAGATTGAGATAATATATAACCAGGAAGCATTAAGGCAAAACAAAAGAATTAATCTTTTTTAGTTTTAAATACTTTAAACAAGTTTTTGAACACAAATCGTAATAGATTTTAAGAGAAGTTTACGACAAAAGTCACTAATATCAAATGTTTACCTTATTAAGACCTAATGTTTACTTTTTTAGCCTCTATCGTCCACTAGTTTAAATATGATACTGAATAGTTACATCATAAAAATTTGTATGCTACAACCTGAGTAATAGCCGTAATGCAATTGTCACTGTGTAAATATAAACAAAACGTGGTCAGTGGCCAGAATAAACACATTTAGACAAATATTTCTGCCACAACTCGGTCGCCGCAGATTTGATCACCCGCCAGTTGCCGGTTGTTAACAATGTTTGTTGGTTTGTCCAGTCATCGCATAATCACGCCAGGGACTTGTTGTGGTATGCAGATGTGCGCTCTACTGTTTTGTGAAACCATTTGTGTGGCTATATCGATTGCCAGTAAAATAGATTATATATTTTTCCTCGAATGTATGTAGATTAAGTTTTTGCAATAGAAATTTATAGTAAAATCCACAATGTTTCCTTTTTAGCGAATTTCCCATAGGGAATAAGCTATTACCGTAGGTCTCATGGTAAGACCTAAGCCCGGGACCATGTTACTTTTTCGTTTTTAGGTGCCCAGAGAACAAAAATAATAGTCATTAAAAAATATATATATATTTGTAGTATATATTTGTATAAATGCATGTGTCCCTAGACAAGATAACTCTCCAACTCTCGTACAAAACGGTCCGAGAGACACCAAATTTTATAAAAATGTGTTATCCTACATTTATTCGGATGAGTTCGTAAACCAGACATATCGACCTATCGGAAGGGGTAGTTTTGGGGGGTTTTGCACCCCAAATTTTTTTTTGCACTTTTCATATGTAATTTTATTTTTTATTTTGACCATTGGATTTAGCTCAAAAAACACACAATTTAGTATCTTAAAGCTTTGCTCTATCTCCATTGGTTACCGAGATATTAAAAAGTCTAAAGACAGTACATTGTATTTTGGGGCTCCAATGTTAATCTTATGGAGAATAAGCATGTGTTAATATTTCACTTATTAACCAATATTTTTGGATGAAATTTGGTATTGAGCTTTATTTGTTTGAGATTCATCCATTTATGGTAAAAAAATCTTGGTTTTGTGCTTATCATGGCAGGAAACCTGCATACTCTTTTCCCATGATAATCATATGGAGAATAGGCAAACGCCTTTAGCAATGGACAGATATTGATGAGACTTAGTATATGGCTTCATATGGTAGAAATTTTTTTTATGCTAGAAACCTACTTTTAGTGTTCCCTATGGCAGCATACCTGCATACTCTTTTCCTATGTTTATCTAAGGAGAAAAGACATTTATTTCCCTATTTATTAGCATGGGATGATATTTGGGTAACAGGTTTATCTGGTCAAAATTAATATTACTAATTTGGAAATTCGCTGAGTACGCAGGTCTGCTGCGACGGGGAGTATTAATAATATCATATTTATAAAAGCGTTTAAAACTAAACTGTATTTATTATAATATGTCATTCGGCAAAAACATGTAAATCAGTTTCCCGGCATGGCATACCAGTGACTGTGTGCACTGATGGAGCAAGCTATTTTGTGTCTGATTTGTTTAAAAAATTTGCTGTAAAATGGGGATTCAAACAAGTATTTTCAAGTACACACTACCCTAAGTCCAACGGCGTGGCTGAAAGTATTGTTAAGACGGTCAAAGCTATGTTCCATAAAGCTTATGAGAGTAATGAATGTTTATATTAGCTTTATTGAAATACAGGAATACGTCAAAGGAGATAGATATTCACTCCCCTGCAGCGATTTTGATGAGTCGAGCCTTGAAAACAAAAATGCCGTCTGCATTCAGTACATTGGTGCCCAAACTGACTTACGAGCAGGATAGGGAAGTTAAATTGGCTAGGCAAGAGCGCTCTAAACAGAATTTTGACAAGTATACAGTTACACGAAACCGTTTGAGCAAGGACAGCCAATCATGTTCAAAAAACATCCGACTGCTGCATGGTCTCCAGGTGTAGTGGTTGATAAGGGTCCAGGGTAACCAGTATATCCGGAATGAAATTTATATCTCCTCGTGGTTTGGAACCTGAGCTTCCACGGAAAAATCGCTCCAATGCCTTACCTGCAGCTGACCACTTTTACGATGCGAAAGAAGAATTTAGAAAAGGGGGACGAGAAATAGAACCGACGGAAATGTTCTGGTGACTGCTTCCGGACGTAAGATTCATCCTCGGAGGAGGTTTATTGAAGAAATATGATTGGAAACACTTGAAAAAGGGAAAGATGTTGTAATATCTAAATAGTGAAAGATATACGTTATTTTAATTTATAAAATAAAAATAATTATTCTGTTATGGCTTACTTCTTAAATGTTGACTTTGTACTTTCTGTTGCGTTAAATAAAATCTTATTTTATGGTGGAATAGCAGTTACCTGGCTCGTTGCTGCGCTCAAATTAAGTTGTTTACAGAAATAACACTATTTTATTAGTTTTTTTTCGTATAACAAAAAAATCAATGGAATAGAAAGTAAGTATATTAATTTTATTGTAAGGCCAAAAGATAAACAATAGTTTTTGTCTTTTTATTTAGTGTACCGGTATAAATGTAAAAATTTTCAGGCATACCAACTCATAAGCACACCGCATATAACTGGCCGTGCGAAAAACAGGCATTTTCCAAATTTAAACCCGGAATAGTCAAAGATTCCACTTTTAAGATGTTGATCATAATTGCAAATGCAAGAGCACCTGTGAGCAAAGAGGCACATCCATGTCAAATTTCAACCCCGGAGGCCCTACATTAATTTTCAAGTCCGGTGGAGTGGAGCCCTAAAGTGTAAAATTAAAAAAAAAATTTGCCAAAGTGTTTAAAAACTATATTTGAAAAACCGTTTCTTAATGAGTACCTATGAGCAAAGAGGCACGTCCATGTTAAATTTCAACCCTGGTGGCCTTAAAGTAATTTTAAAGTCCAGTGGGGCGGAACTCTAAAAAGCTTCAAAAACTATATTTGCAAAACCGTTTCATAGTGAGCACCTATGAACAAAGAGAAAGAGAATCATCCATCAAATTTCAAAACTGGTGGCCCTAAAGTAATTTCTAAGTCCAGTGGGGTGGAGCCCTAAAGAGCTTAAAAAACTATACTTGCGAAACCGTTTCCTAGTGAATACCTATGAACAAAGAGAATCGTCCATGTCAAATTTCAACCCCGGAGGGCCTAAAGTAATTTTAAAGTCCAGTGGGGCTTAGCCCTAATGTGCTAAAAACTATATTTGCAAAACAGTTTCTTTGAGCATAGAGAATTGTCCGTCAAATTTCAACCCTGGTGGCCCTTAAATAATCTTGAAGTCCATTGGGGCGGAGCCCTAAAGAGCTTAAAAACTAAATTTGGAAACCCGTTTCCAGGTCCCAAGTTTCAACCAAATTTCAACCCCAGTGGCCCTAAAGTAATTTCAAAGTCCAGTGAGGCTGAGCCCTAAAGAGCTTCAGAAGTTATATTTGCAAAATTGTTTCTTGGTGAGTACCTATGAGCAAAGTGGCACATCCATGTTGAATTTCAACCCTTGTGGCCCTAAAGTAGTTTTAAAGTCCAATGGGGCGGAGCCCTAAAAAGCTTCAAAAACCATATTTGCAAAACCATTTCTTAGTGAGTACCTATGAGCAAAGAGAATCGTCCATGTCAAGTTTCAACCCCGGAGGTCCTAAAGTAATTTTGAAGTCCAGTGGGTCTTAGCCGTAATGTGCTAAAAAAACTATATTTGCAAAACAGTTTCTTGGTGAGTACCTATGAGCAAAGAGAATCGTCCATCAAATTTGAACCCTGGTGGCCCTAAAGTAATCTTGAAGTAAGTGGGGCGGAACCCTAAGAAGCTTCAAAAACTGTATTTGCAAAACCGTTTCTTGGTAAGTACCTATGAGGAAAGAGGTACGTCAATGTAAAATTTCAACCCCTGAGGCCCTAAAGTGATTTTAGTGGGGCGGAGTCCTAAAGAGCTTAAAAAAACTATATATGCAAAACTGTTTCTTAGTGAGAGTACCTATGAACAAAGAGAATCGTCCATGTCAAATTTCAATACATGTAGGCTATTACAGTAATCGTGAGCTTCTCCGGGGTGGAGCCCTAAAGACAACATGACAACATAAACATTATACCTCACAGCTGGGTTACTTCTATGATTATAAGCATTTGCATGAATGAAACTTGCAATTTTTTTTTTTTTTTAATTACAGCAGTTAATTTTGTAAACACTAAATTTCTAAAACCTGAAACTGCACCATTGTGTGCCCTCTGGGTCAGAGCCTTTTGGACAGATTTGCACCAAACTTCACACAAACCATCCTTGAATGATGCTTAATAATGCCTGAAAGTTCCATTACAATCTGTTGAGCGGCTTCGAAGTCTATAGGCAACATACATATATATTTATAAATATATATACAAACTTTCTCTTTTATAGATATAGATTATTATTTTCTGTAATTTATAACAGTTAACACATGTATAAAAAGTTTACATTTTTTGTTTATCTCTAGTCGCCTTCCATCTCTACCACTTTAATTACGAAACGATCTAAGTTAAATCCGTTGTTTTTAAAGGTTTTCAAATTCAATTGGTTTCCCCCCAACATTTGCATTAAATAAAAATAAACTCTGGGGGAGTTGTGAGGGACTGATTTCCCTCACTGAGCAAATTTAAAGTTGCCGCCAATATATTGACACATTGTGTGCCGCATGAGGGGGGTTGAGGATTGAACTTTGACCGGCCGGCGTGGACCGATGCAATTCATAGAGACTCTCCAGTTAGTTGTAGTTGTGCCCGTGACCGTGAAGGACCCACTGCCGACGGCCTGGTTGGGTAAGCCTGTATCGATCTTTGCTTAAGTTACCTGTAGGCTAATTACACCAAATAGCGTTTGGATTACCGAATAATTTCATCTTTTAGTAATCATTGTGGATCCATTTTCGATTTTCAAAGTATAACTCTCAAATTAAATTAATATCACGTGTATTAGCAGTAGTGCCCTGTCGCGGCAGGACTCCGTCGCTGACTGGTGCACGAAGTGTGAGAGTAAAATTCATCAATAAGTATAATTAAATTAATTAATTGTGAAACGCGCTCGCGCCAGTACCCCGGTGCTGAGCAGCGGATCACGACGGTCCCGTAATTATCGAATAAAGTGTCAAGTTTGAGGCCACGTGGTTTAGGTATTGTGTGAGTCCCGGCCATATCACGTGATCGTGAGTAATTTCCGATTATTTGAGGTACTAATAACCTGGTAATGAGATACTATCTGCCCTAAAACAAATTAATAATTTCTAGGGTAAAAATTTCAGATAGTCGAGAGTGTGGGACACCTGCCCCCCCCCCCCTCATTGCACATGTCACACTAGATTGGCTTACAGTAATAATAATAAAATATCAAAGTCACAGTTGTTTCGATCCGTGAGATTCGCGGTTGTTGCCGCCAGAATCCCGTTGATTAATTAAATTTCCCATCGCCAATGTCACAATTGTCACAAGACACCGCGGCTGTCGCCTGTCGGTGTCCACGAGAATATTTATTTAGTATTTTGTTTCAGATTTCAAGTTCAAAAATCACCCAAAGACATTTTTGATTTATGTATTAATTTTCATTGTCTGAATCTTGAATCGCTCGCGGCTGTCGCCGAAAGAACGATAAAGAGGAGCCTTAATTTCATTTGTATCGTAAATTTGGAAAAATAAATCAAGCATTAATGTTACTAGTAAATGAGTCCGTTATTCACAAACCTGTCCTGATTTTTGGTAGAATATCGCAATTCACCAGTCCCTATAAAATTATTGTAGGCGAACCCTGAATTAAGAATTTTGTTTAGGAGCGGAAAATAAAACATTAATAAAAAAAAACCTCTCCTTTACAATGGCGCCCATGAACGTGGGGCAGGTGTGAGTTATATGTGATTATTTTGTAAGAATATTTAATTGTATGTTTTGCATGTTAGTTTAAGATATTTACTCTAAGAAATCAAGATGAGTGGCATTTCTAGTGATGAGGATATCCCGGAAGACGTTGATATTTTGAATAAATCTAAAATTAAAAGTTTGTTACGACAGTACGGAGTTAAGGAACCAAAAGGAAATGTAAGGCGGTTGCGATCCGAGTTAAAGAGAAAGATGTCCGCAGTAAAGATAAGACGACTAAAGATGGGGCTGAGGTAATAAATCCGATTACATCGACACCAATTAAATCGGGTCAAACTGATGTGGGAAAAATTTGTGATCAGATTAGAAAGTGGAATTTAAAATTTGATGGGACTAAAGGGGCCGTTGCGTTTATGGAACGAGTAGATGAGTTAAAGTCAGCTTATAACATTGATGAAAGTTCTTTATTGTGTGCTTTGCCGGAATTGCTTAAAGACAAAGCGTTGTTGTGGTACCGGATCTACCGAGAAAGTTGGCTTTCGTTCAATGATTTTATGACTGACTTTAAACGTGATTATTTGCCGTCTGATTATCTCAATCGCATTGAGGACGAAATTCGGACGAGAACTCAAGGGGCGGAAGAGACGATCCGTGACTTCGAAATTGCATTACGTACACTCATGCGGCGGCATGGGGGCTTTTCTGAAGAGAAACAATTAGACCTTTTGTACAGGAATCTCAAGCCTGAGTACAAGAGTTACATAAAGAAGCGTGAATTTTCGAGCATGGCGGAACTCATCAGTTTAGGCGTGGAATATGAGCTCATAAATAAGGAGGCAAAACTATTTCGTCCCCCTCCCAAACTTTCACAGTCGTTTTCATCTGACACGGCTTACCAAGGAAAGTTTGAAACTAAAATAGTAGCGCACA
>CM061531.1:268858259-268925874 GCA_030545055.2 Neoaliturus tenellus
TTTTAACTAGAGGTGTGCGGATATCCGAAAATTCGGTTCGGTTTCGGATCGGATCGGATATCCGTATCCGATCCGAAGATTTTATTAATATCCGTATATTCGGGTCGGATATCCGACTTTCCCGGATAGACTGTAAATCTGGTGTTAAAGACAAGATCAATATACAAATATTGTGTTTTGCGCGATGGCCATTCTGCATAAAATGGTGACGATGCGACAGGACGTCTAAAATTGCGTCCAAAGTACTGAAGCAGACTAATAACAAGAAGTCAGATAATAGAATAACACGAAATAATCACGACACCCAGCGACCAAGGTTAAGTAAGTGTTTAACATTCAACTGCACAATTGACAAAGTGCCAATTCTGAACCCTCTCGCTTGGAGCGTTAGTAGTAAAGATACAAAGTCTCAGCCAATCACGGCAGCTCGAGAAGCTCTAGTTTTTATTCCACCCGCCTGAATCGCTAGTGTCGTGGTATTTTGAGCGCTAATTGTTGGGAACAATTCATCATTCGTAGTTTCGTCGTTTTGTGAAAAGTGACTCTATATAAGATTTAATCTAATGAAGATTACGATCGCGTTTGACTATGAACTTGGGAAGGCATTGGATTGCGATCGCGATTCAACCGTACGTTCTCGTTCTGTTGTCGTCTGTAATTATTTGCTCTTTGATGTTGATAGGTTATGTCTTTATACCTCTGATCGTGTTTTAAACTGATTTGAATATTTTTATTGTCTCTTAATAATTCTTATGTACAAAGAAAAGAAAGAGTAAATAAGTGTTATATGAAAGTCTTTTGCTAAAACTGAAAATGACTGTTTACAGAATGCTTTGTATGCAAGCTGAAGCTAGGTTATGTTTCCTACCATCATTTTGTTTTCAAATAAAATGATATTTTGTTGAAAGTCCTACTTTATCATATTGTACACTGGGATGTTTGCCTGGTGAGTAGTTTTGACCTAGGCCTATGGCAACTCTCTTTAATTAGAGCTTAGGTTAGGCGTAGTTCAAAATAATGTTGACATGTTCATTTAGGTAGGCCTAGGGCCAATTGATGTTTACGTTGATCATAACAAATTATAAATTGACTTTGTTTTAAAGTTTAAAAATAGTTGAATTGTTGTTAATTTGATTGCTTTTGATATTCCTAAACTGTTTTTATAATCAAGGCCTAGACCAAATTAAACAATTGTGGCTTTAAATTGGTTACTTGTTTGTCTTTCTGTTTACTGCGCAAAAATCCGAATCCGAAAACTATCCGATCCGATCCTGTTACTATCCGATCCGAACCGATCCGAATCTTAACTATCCGAACCGAATCCGATCCGAAAAAAAATTTCACTATCCGCACACCTCTACTTTTAACATTTGTCAAATACAGTTTAACCCTTAGGAGACCAACTTCCGATATATCGGCAGTTGGTATTTTATGCTAAAAAGACGAACTGCCGATATATCGGAAGTTACGCAAATTTATTATTTTAAAATTATTAATTGTTCATTACTTCATACCAATGCGTTATATCTTCCTAAAAACGTCTAAATATATGAAAATACATCCCTTTAGTCACCAAAATTGGCTAAAGTGTTTTATTTTCACTTAGAAACAACAACAAAGCAACAGCTGATCGGGTGCTTGTTGACCGCCAGACAGCTGTCTGCTACTAGTGCTACTGCGTAGTTAGTTACGAGCCGTGTTTTGGTTGCGTGTTTGTTTACGTTCGTTTTTCTTTTTGAAAACATTTTTTAGTACGTTTACAGTAATTTATATGTAGTGTGAATATTATAAATCAATGATAGGCCAAGTGAAAACGCTTCTACGATTTCACAGCATCCTCGTTTGGTGAGTTTTATATTACATAAAATAAATTGTTACTATATTTTCAGGGTAATTTACTTCATTTATAGGATATTTGTGGTAGAAATATGTATGACTAAGTGTTTCAAAATAATTGTAGAGGGAAAATAATAAGTCATATGTCACAAATCGGTACGTTTACATGCAACTGTAATATTCTAATAAAACGTGTATAATACTTACAAAAAATTTTTTACTGGGCTAATTATTTGTTTACTTATACATAAATAAATGGCTAACACAAAAATGAGGATTTCAGGTCCCAAATATTTTTTTGGGTGTCAAATATATTTCAGGAAACAGTAAAAACATATTTATTTTTTTATACGTATACATTATATGTTATATCACTCTGTAAAAAATTTTTGTTTTCAATAGTTTTTAGTATTCATAAATAAAAAGGGATAAAAAAGAAAAAAAATGATGCAAATTTCATCACTCTAGGTTGATATTTTGTGAAGTTATAGCATTTTTCCCGAAACATTGCAAAACCTGGCAAAATAACCCCGGTCCCAAGCAGCATGCCATATATATTCGGGCCGGTCTCCAAAGGGTTTAATTGTTATTGTATATTAAGTGCAATTTAGAAGATTTCCCGTCTAATTGTTTAGTTCACAATCATTTCACGAGACAGAGCTCTTACCTTCGCCCAACGCAATGTAACCTGGAAATGTCTAAGAAAAATTTCATCGAATTTGGCAAAAAGATTTATAATTTGTTACCAAGTCATATTAAATGTTTAGAATTAAGTAAATTTAAGGTTAGCGTTAGGAAAATTCTCTGTGATTTATGTGTTTATAATGTTCAAGAATTTATTGAGTCTATATGACTCCTGTGTACTCTAGATTAGCCTATTAATAAAAAAAATGTTCTTGGCGTTGCTGTACATGAATTTGTTGTTGGCAATAAATGGATTTGATTTGATTTGATCTCCAAAGGTCGAATACAACGCGAGTTATTGCGTTTTGAAATTTTGGCAAAATGCTTTCTATGCAAAGTTTGACTACCTGCCATTTCTGACTCGAGCGTTAATTTAAGGTCGGCTTTGCGGCATTGCTTTCTGTTAAACATGATCCTAAAGCTCACGTCAAATATTTCATAAAAGATTTCATGGGTTTTCCCCAATCGGGCTGAAAATCCTACTGCAATCATAATATTTTGGACAGCAATTGAAGACGGCAAATGAAGACTTAAAATAAAACATTTAACTTTATTTTCAGGATATTTATAAAGATAAGATAGATAGAATTTAAATAGAGTTGAAAACAATGTTGCCAACTCGACATCAAATGAACGTCTAAGCCAGAAATGGCAGCTAGTCAAATTTTGCGGAATTTTTTGAAAGGATTTTACCGAAATTTCAAAACGCAATAACTCGCGTTATATTTAACCTTTAGAGATCGGGTTTGTGGCATTTTAATCTACATTCAAAGACCTTTAAAATGATATATAACATGACATAGGCCAATACAGTTCCCTCTTCGACTTCCTCTAGGTGGCGTCCCCCGTGTTGTGCCCACTCTGGAAATGTAGCAACATCGATTTTTTACATCTAATAAATGTTCCCAACAATAATCAAGTCAAATTTTGTTAGACTTTTTAGTGCATGCTCAACCTGTTCAGAGCCCTGACTAACAGCTGTTTAAACAATCGAACAATCGATAGTTGCCTCGAGACAAGTCTGAGACCTGTACCAAGCGTTAAGGTGGTGCAAGGGGTTTTTCGTAGTTGATAATTATACCGTTTTAAGTGTTTAATTCGACTATACAAATATTTTCTAATAATGGAAAAATATTTTAAAAAAATTGACACAATTATTTTATGACTTATTGTCATATAAAGTGGTGGTTTTACGTCACATTGGTGCTTGCCTTTCATAAAAACCACTAGAGTCTAAGGACCCATATTTTGCCAATGTTAATAATTAATTATGTAGATTAAAACAAACTATTACAAAACATCCACAAAATTATTTCAATTTTATATGACGACTTAAATTTATGACCTAAAAGAATATATCCTTTAAATAGGAGTAAAATTGGTTTCAATTTCTTTGGCCAAAAATGCACTTTAAAAATATATAACTATCATACTTTAAAAAATTTTTTTGTAAGCAGGAGGCAAGCCCAAATATAATAATTTTGAGTTTTATTACGCCTAATAGCTGACAGCTGCAACCTGCTCGTCTCCGCGCACTCGCCCGCCGCGCACACACGAGCACACGCGCGGGCTACCTGCCCCTCGCCACCGTTTTGTCGGTCCACGCAGTAAATCCACCCTTCAGAAACTATTTGATAGGGAAGACTCTGGCAAATATCATTTACAGAATTTCGGCACATTTGCTCATGGTCAGGGTTTTATATGAATTTTCCTACTATCTATATTGGGGAAAAACATTCCAATTTGTCATTGGAAAATATAAGGGCAACTAAAATAGGCTTGTTAGTATCCATTATTAGTACTGGAATTCATTTATGCTTATTCAGCACGCATTGGGATGTACGGACTAAAGATGAACCCATAAGTAAATTCTCTAAAAGAAATAAATCAGTAATACACGAACGAAAAGTATATCCAAGACACACAAATAAATTCATACTCCATCAAAAATTTACTCATACAAACCCTTGGGGCTATACAAAGCGACAGTGGTGTACTTTAATACTTCTATTATTAATTTAATCAGTTTTACTATTTGTGGACAATATTTTGTTTTTTGTTACAGTTTAAGTGTTAGTGTTAGTACCAAAATTTCTACGAAAACGGTCCGCGTAAATGTACTATCTATCTAAAAGCAAGGGAATGTTTCACGCAAGAAAGAAAGCTTCAACAATTGCTTCAACGAGCTCTAAAGTGAAGTATTCTATCACAATGAATCGGAAAATGACTACCTCACCAGTGCATCTTGTCAATCTATGTAAGAGTTTAATTTATTACTATATAAATTAATATATTTGCAACTGAGCTGTGGCGTGGCGTCGTGGCGACCTTAGAAAGAAAATTATATGCTCATTATACTTTGCTTTGCCATATAAGAATTTCATATAGGGAAAGATCTAATATATCCAGAGTGGTGTTATTCAATTTGTTTATTTGTGCATTACTCAAATTAAAAAATATATTGTCAAACAAATTATTACTGTAATTAAAACTGAATAGATTTGGGTTTCTCTTAGATCATTCTATTATTTACATGGAATTTGATAGTGTCGTAAAATTAGGCATAGCACATACTACTTCTGAATTATTCATAGATTGTTACTCAATATGCTATTTTCACTCAGCTCAAGTGCATTCCCAATGTAATAAAAACAACCTTTATTGTGTTTAATGTAGCCTGCAAAAAAATACTTTGTCGCAGTAGCATATTGTCCCAACTCAAATTTCTATGAAACACTTTGTCCCACTCGCTTATTTACAGTTAGTTAAATCAGCTAATGAGGTAACATTTTGTCCTGACGAAAAATTTACAAAATTCACCGATGTCTAATTGTAAGTTGTACATATTTTTAGTTTTACTTTTGCCTTTGTTATTATTATTATTATTAGTATATTATTATTATTATTATTTTTTAAATTAATCTCTGTATGTAAATTGTTGACTTAAGTTGCTTTGTAAACCAATTTTGTAAATTGAAAGACGCTTCAAATAAAGGCATTTTTGTTATTTATTGTTATTATTTATGTTAAATTTCTTCTCATTTAGAAATGATGCTGTCTTCATTAAAGAATGTGGCTTTGCTGTGTCCTAAGACATAGGAAAAGGGGTAGCCGAAAGGAGAGTCCGGGCTTTAGAAATGACATGGAAATTGGTGTCTTTGTATGTTATATTGTACTATGAAAGGCAGTTGGAAGTGAAAATGTAATATGAATGTGTACAATGTGGTACATGCGTATTGTACGGAAGTATGGCCTACGAACCGGCGTGTTTTAAAGTTCTTTGTAGAATCAACCAAAGAAAATATAGGAATTTTATTGAACAATTTTTCAATAATAGTTTAATTTTGTTAATACTATTTGATTTCTTCTGGCACTTTTCGTAATATTTTCCAATGAAGCGGCCAATCAATTGTTTATAAATAGGGAGGTCCATGAAGAAGGGAATTATTTATTTTATTTAGAACTTTTAAATACATAAGTTTTTAATAATTAAAAAAAATTCAAATGTTTATTTGCAGTTTTTAATTTGATTGATCTGTTTAGCATTCTAATTATTAAAACATGAGTGTCAATTTAAGGCCTTTAAGTCAATTTAGGTTACAAATTGTCACATACATGATTATTTATATTAAATAAAATGATTTTAAAAAAAATCAAGAATTGTTTTATTTTAGTCGCTCTTGATGAAAACTGCGAAGAATATTATTATGGGTTGGAATAACATTTATTTTTTTAAAGTTTTATGCAACAATTTAATTTGATAAACTAAATAAAATTATTTTTTATAAATAACTTTTGTGATTATTCAATATATGGAAGACCGAATTGTCTGTTTAATATAACTGCATTTGGTGCCACTAATATAAGTTTTTTAGTGTTGTCTGTATGAGTAATTGTAGGTAGTGTTTTACCGCTCGAGCACACCTCCAGTGCGAGGCGTGGCAGACAGGCCGTGCGAATTTTGCTAGCGTTTGAAAAACAATTGGCTCGGCTCACGGCAGCCAAGAGACGCCAACCACTGAAATTTGTAAAACTTGAGAAAGGCCAGCGCTCGACAAAGAGGGGTGAGAGAGAGAGAATGAGAGGGAGCGAGTTGTGAGTCCCTTTACGCTTCAGTGGTCATGGGATGCAGAGGGGTTGGAGCACTCGCACGCGCACGGGCCAAACACTTTCTCTTTTTTGAGTGACAGTGCTGCATTCTACCGGCAGAAGTTTGTCCCTACTAGCCCTTGCACAGCCTTAATTTCCTCCCTATCTCCTGACCATTCTATACGTTTTGAAATACGTCATATATCCAATGGAATGGAACAGACCAAACGTTGGCAAACGTTGAAACGTTCTTCTTTCGTTCTCTATCGCCCTGTTCACCTTTCCTTGTTCCTTGTTCCTTCGTTCCTTCATTGTTTTGGTTTCTTATTCTTAGTTTAGTCAGTGGGAGGTTATGTTCATCGATTACTATGGCATCTTTCGGCTATTTGAATGAAAAATAATTTACAAACTTGTAAGTATTCTATCAATTCCATTATTTTTGTGTTCACATTAAAATAGAATAAACTCACACAATAATAATTAGTGACTTCTCTGCTAACGTCTCAGCCTAGAAATGTTAGCCGAAGTAGTTGAGAAAGAATACAGTAGGCCTAGCCTAGGAGGAGATTATGTGAACTTCCTAGGCCAAATATACAAAACCAAATAAGTAGGGCCAACCCAGTTTTTCCAGACGTACGATAATTACCGTTTTGTATTATAATTTAGCCCCCCCCCAGTACGTAGGTATGATATTTCACCATATTGCCATTTCATAGGATAATTTGGGCTTTGGACAAACTTCGTGTTTAATTTTATTGAAAATTATATTAATTGTAAAGCAACTATTAAGAAGTCAAAGAAGATTGAACTATGATGCTTTACAGTCAATTTGTTTTTTCCTCTTGAAAAATAAAATCATTTTAATGGTCATAATGCGATATAAAAAAACTTTGTCATTTGAGACAAAACTAGGCAGGAAAATTAGACTTACTCTGCACTCTTCATCAAAACATTAACACTCAATCCCTTAACATTATAACAAATTATTTAATGGGTTTCAGGGTTATTGTACTCCACAAGTTTAATACATTAGACCTTAAATGTTATGAACTTTAGTTGTTATACAACGATCATTAAACCTTTATTAAAAAATAGGTTTTAGTTTTTCAAAGTTCGATAGGCTATAATTCATAAATTTGTTTACCATTTAACGATTTATTTACCTTTGTTGGCGAAACTTCGTTATCTGTCTCCACCGTTATTATCGATGTGGAAATTTCGATATTGCGATTGAAATTGAGCGATGAAAACAATCGAATCAACAATGATACTTAGAAAAGATGTAAACTTATCATAATAATAATCGAACCTAACAGTGTAACCGTAAACCTCCGTCACTTTAATTGACAGCGATGTTTATAACAACAAAATCAATGGTGTTTGGAAACATTTAAAATGCATATTCCCTCAATACAATAGCAAAAAAAAGTACCTTTCTGATTTGTATTCGGCAGCATTTGTGTGACACCATTTTAGATCTAACGAAGTCTGCTTCTTCTCACAATTTGAATTTAGATACAGCTACACAACAAACTTGGTTAGTTTATTTTGTGTTGTTCTTTAAACGGGTTACATTTGCTACAATATTTACTTTTTCTGTTGTTGTTATTTTCAGTTACTTGTTTGAATATATACGGTATTTGTTTTATTATCAAAAGGTTTATTTCATTATATTAGAACGAGAAACTAAATCAGGTGATAAAATCGTAATCGTATCGTGTAATTGTATCATCGATATAATAGCAATATTATCGCAATATCGAAATTTCCACATCGATAATAACGGTGGAGACGGATAACGAAGTTTCGCCCCTTTGTTTACCTTTTATAAACCAATTTTTACCCAGTTTCAGGGCTTACGACGGTACGATATTTTCAATTGAAATTCGATAATTTTGGGCTGCATGTGCGATAAATGGCCCTGGCCAATCTGGAAACACTGGGCCAACCTCATGGGGACATATGAAACCCAGAAATCAACACACAAAGATGTTATTTTTTTAAGGCGATTATGCTGAGTTGTACCGTTCACAACTGGTGTCGGCCAGGAGAATGGACGTACTAAAGACAACTAAATTTAAGACTAAACAGCTCTAAACCAAGACAAACAACTGCCCATATTTTAAAATAATAAATTTTTATAACTTGTATCACATTTTTTCTGTAATGATAGTAGGCCCTACCTACAATAATAATGCGGGAATAAATATTGCAAAGTGTCATAGCCTAATTTTCAAGTCGTTTTCCTAAACTCAGCCGTGTGACATCTATTTGAACAACCATAGTAAAAAAAAAAAATTAAAAAAATCCTTATAATAGGCTATTATTATTGAGGCCTATATTTTCATAAAATCACTATTTATGCACACCTTAAGATAGGGGAAAATATCATAGAAAATACATAGATTTTTATTTGAAAAGTCATAAGGATACTGAGGTTTATTTTATTTAACTTTTTAAATAAAATAAACTTATTTTATTTTATTAAACGTGCGCCGGATGACTGCTAGTTGGAAATAAAGCAAGCAATTAAAGGCTATGGCACTATGGCAGGCTTTAAACTGAACTAAAACTAAAACATATTGTGTGATTTTTTTTTATTTCAACGATGAGGCAGCGACACTGACCGATTTTGAAATGCTTTTTATGTTAGTGGACATGGTTGACTTGTAATCACAACACAAACGGTGTGGTCCAAAGTAGAGTGAAAGGAGGGTGCAATTAGAAAGTCTTCCGATTCAGTTTTAGACAAGTGAAGTTTGTGGTTCTACGCCTTTAACACTGAGAGTGTTAAAAGTGTAGATAAAACCATTTTAATAGTGTGATTGATTTTGCAACAAAAAAATTCTTTGAGTTTTTTTGGAATACATGGAACTGAAGTAATTCCGTCCCATTTAAGAAATCTGGCCCTTGTAGTGAGTGCTTGGATTGAGTCCTGCCTAACTCTTAGAAAGGTGTAACATATTAATATGCCATGGTTATCTAATCTACCTTTGAACACATTTCAGTATTGCATTTTTCTTGAACTTCGTTAACAAATGAAGTTTTTACAAAGTTACTCTAAATAATGGGACTTGAAAAAAAGAGTTCACGTAGAAGCCGTAGTCGTGAAAGAGATCCAGATCGCAACCGTGAAAGAGAACGGGAAAGAGATCGTAGTAGAGACCGGGAAAGAGAACGTGACCGACGAGATAGAGAAAGAGACAGAAGAAGATCTAGAAGTAGATCAAAAGAAAGAAGAAAAGATGATCGACGGAGAAGAGATGATGATGATGTTAAAAGAGAAAAACCCAGGTCACGAAGTCGTAGCAGAGATAGGTATAGATCTAAAGATGGACGGAAATCTCCAGGGTAAGTATTGTTATGAAAGCCCAATAAATTTTCTTAAAAATAAAGTTTATGTAAAATTTAACTTTTTTTGTGTCTATAGTTGAGCATTCCTCTTAAGTAGACTTATGGGGTGACATGAATTCTTTAAAATCCTCTGGATAGTAAATTATATACAAATCAAAAAAATTAGGAAGACCACTGAAGATTAAGAGCTTAAATTGAGAAAAACTTCTCTGAACAAATCAATGATACAAATAAAAGAGGTGACAGATTATTTATTGTTAATAGAGACCGCCTGCTGGTCGAAATTCAACCAAAAATCCAGTTGATCTTGAGCCAATTAGTTTTAAAATGCTTTATGACTGAAACATCATTCTGTTCTTCATGATTTGCTATCATTTGTTATTACAACAGCTGTCTAATTATTCAATCAATTATCCTTCTCCCATAAGTTTAACATTCAAACTTTGAAAGCCTGTAGGGTGGAGCTCTGATGGTTGATGTGAATTGTAAGGGGATTCTGCTCATCTACAGCACACTATCTTTCTAACAGTATGCTTGGTTTTCTCCTACGATACACACAAGCTGAGAAAAAAGGAGGAAACGAAACATGCTTGCCTATTAATATATAGATAATTTTTTTTTGGGTGGGGGGGGGGGGGGGTAGAGGGGTTCATTAACATTTACGAGTCACTAAATTAAATTTGTTAATCCTATATTAGTATTGAGTTATGTGTCTTCGTAGTCATATTCAATAACGCAGATTTTATGAAAAGGAGAAGCCATTATTTACCTTCCAAATGCGCGAGGGTCTTGAGAAAATCCATTTCACTGTGTTATTTAAAATGCCTCGAGGCTATTCTTTTTTAATAACCCTATACCCTACGTCAAACATTAGTTCAATGACTACGAATGTCATAATTTATCATAGGATGGTAAATTGATCATACTAAGTTTAAGGCATAGTTTTTATGTTTAGTTGGTTAATATTTAGCAGATAGAAATGTGCCGAGTGGGATATTTTTCAATTTGAAATCAAGCAATGTAGGCAACCCATTAACTTTGTCAAACTTTATCTAAATTTTCTCTTTGACGTGGAGCTATTCAAATTCATTTATTTTCACATTTGATTTGTTAACAGAAATTGTTACAAATTTGGTGAATTGTCATTTTCCTAATTACATTCCTAATTACAAAGGCAATAACCCTATTACCTTTGTTTTGATGCTAAAACCCAAGCCTAGAACCATACTAAGTTATTGAGATACCTCCTTGTTTTTTAGGGCTTTAATTGCCAAAAAACCCTGTTCAAAATTTAGTTACCGCCACTTTATGGGTTATTAATGTAGCCTACATGTGTTAAAAGTTAAAAAAACTCTTGAAATTTTATAATTTGATTGACATTTTTCTGTATAAACTAGTATAGGCCTAGTCAGATTTATTTTAGAGGATTAATTCTCCACTCTATTCTAACTCCATATCCCCTCACCCTCCAACCCCAATAAAGAAGAAAATTTCTGTGTGAGTAGTAAAACTCAACATAGAAATATAGATGGTTTTGTTTTAAACTAAAAATTTGCGTTAAAATATAGCATCTGAAAATGATGCACAGATTTAATGCCTCTATTGTACCTATAATTTTTAAACCATTTTCTTAAGCAGTTGATGAGCTGGTGAAAAATTAAAAAGCTCCTGTCATTAATAGAGAATTTTTGCAACATACAGCAAATCTAACTGTAAACTCAAACGCTATTTTTATATTAATAAATTGAGGGATAATTTGCTGTGCGGGTGGTGAAAACCGATAAATAATGTACCTATAATGTTTACCATTGACTACTTTCCAAGAAGTTTTCCGTAACTTCAAACAGTAAAGTAGATAATTTAAACATAAATTAAATAGTGTTTAGCTTTACTGTATTAATTTACTATGTGCAAAAAATATCTAATATCAATAACCTCTGACACTAAAACACATTATAATATTATTATTATTATTTGGTTTAGTATTAATACTAATTATTTATTTTTTATAATGCTAGTTTATCTTCATGTTTCTTTGAAGTTTTAAATCTTAAAATTACCAGAAAATTATTACATTTATTGCTTTATTTTTTAATATAAAAGAACCAAAGGTTAATAATTAAAGCTGTATATTTCTTAATAGGCCTCCACCAGTAAAAAAGGAAGAAGAAGGAATAGTAAAGAAGGAGGAGCCAATTGAGGAAGAACCACAACCTGTCAAAAAAGAACCTTTGTCATTAGAAGAACTGTTGGCCAAAAAACAAGCCGAAGAAGCTGCTAGAAGCAAGGTATGTGAGATTGAATTGTAACTTACATATTAATTAAGTAGTAGCCTACATACGCATATTAGTAAAAATAAACGGTATCAGATAACTGACACATACTTTCTCCCAACAATATAAAAACATGTGTTAAAAGCTTTAAACATTAATGTCTAGATGTCTCTGTCGGATAGCTACCAGCTGAGCAGCGCGAGCTTGACCCTACGCGCATCTGTGACTTTTAACAACGTACTGCGTTTACCGCTAAATGAAAAATTGTATTTTCTCCTCAACCACTTGACGTAGAGCAATAATTTAAAGTACTGGATTATTTAGTTTTTTGAGCTTGATTTAATGGTGATAAGTAAAATTTATTTTGAGACAACAGCTATTTTGAAAATCAAAAAAATTGATTTTTTAAACACTTTTTACTCCATAACTTTTGAACGCGCATTTTCTCGGAGATGCGGGTGGTGTCATTTTATTCATCATTTTAAGCTTAATAAACCACAAAATTTTAATCAAAATCGTTAGAGCCGTTTTTGAGAAATTTTGATTTTTGACGATTTTTGAGGGTTTTTGGGGGTAAAATACCCTTAAAAATCAAAAATTCAAAAAAATGAAAAAAAACGCCTGGAATTATTGTGGATTTGGACCTATATACCAAATTTCATTAAAATCGGACCATTAGGGCATTCTCTAGCTCTGTTTACATCCTGACACACACACACACACACACACACACACACACACACACACACACACACACACACACACACACACACACACACACACACACACACACACACACACACACACACACACACACACACACACACACACACACACACACACACACACACACACACACACACACACACACACACACACACACACACACACACACACACACACACACACACACACACACACACACACACACACACACACACACACACACACACACACACACACACACACACACACACACACACACACACACACACACACACACACACACACACACACACACACACACACACACACACACACACACACACACACACACACACACACACACACACACACACACACACACACACACACACACACACACACACACACACACACACACACACACACACACACACACACACACACACACACACACACACACACACACACACACACACACACACACACACACACACACACACACACACACACACACACACACACACACACACACACACACACACACACACACACACACACACACACACACACACACACACACACACACACACACACACACACACACACACACACACACACACACACACACACACACACACACACACACACACACACACACACACACACACACACACACACACACACACACACACACACACACACACACACACACACACACACACACACACACACACACACACACACACACACACACACACACACACACACACACACACACACACACACACACACACACACACACACACACACACACACACACACACACACACACACACACACACACACACACACACACACACACACACACACACACACACACACACACACACACACACACACACACACACACACACACACACACACACACACACACACACACACACACACACACACACACACACACACACACACACACACACACACACACACACACACACACACACACACACACACACACACACACACACACACACACACACACACACACACACACACACACACACACACACACACACACACACACACACACACACACACACACACACACACACACACACACACACACACACACACACACACACACACACACACACACACACACACACACACACACACACACACACACACACACACACACACACACACACACACACACACACACACACACACACACACACACACACACACACACACACACACACACACACACACACACACACACACACACACACACACACACACACACACACACACACACACACACACACACACACACACACACACACACACACACACACACACACACACACACACACACACACACACACACACACACACACACACACACACACACACACACACACACACACACACACACACACACACACACACACACACACACACACACACACACACACACACACACACACACACACACACACACACACACACACACACACACACACACACACACACACACACACACACACACACACACACACACACACACACACACACACACACACACACACACACACACACACACACACACACACACACACACACACACACACACACACACACACACACACACACACACACACACACACACACACACACACACACACACACACACACACACACACACACACACACACACACACACACACACACACACACACACACACACACACACACACACACACACACACACACACACACACACACACACACACACACACACACACACACACACACACACACACACACACACACACACACACACACACACACACACACACACACACACACACACACACACACACACACACACACACACACACACACACACACACACACACACACACACACACACACACACACACACACACACACACACACACACACACACACACACACACACACACACACACACACACACACACACACACACACACACAGACAGAGACATCACTCCGAAAACCACTTTTTTGGACTCAGGGGGAACCATAATGGATAAATCCACCAACAACTCAAATTCGAAAATTTTGACGAAAACAATACTTTCTCCATACTATGGTATAGGGGGAGAAAGTAAAATAAATAAATAGGTAGGCCTTAAACAATTTTTTACACATGCTAGCTCTTCTAAGGCAATTCAGTAAGTAATATATTCAATTTTGAGAGCACTGTCAGTTTAAGAATGCAACAATGATGTTGTATTCTTTTCAAGATTTTTTTTATGATTTTTTTCAATCTTATCAGGTAGGTATATGTAGGGTATTATCATATACTCTAATACGAGTAAGGTATATTTGTATGTATGTATGTTTGCACATGGATCTTACGATTTTCTTCAAATTTTGAAAATAAATTAGCTAGAGATAAAAATAATATAAATATTAATTATTTTATTTTATTTGCATTTTATAGCCACGCTCTTATAGCCTAAATATAGGTCTCTATGCTAGGAAAAGTCTTATTTTGTTATAATCTTTAATTGAAATTATAAAAAAATTTAACATTGGTCATATGGAGTTAAAAATCAAAACAAAGAAATAATAAAATCAGCTAACTTAACTGTCAAAGTGCGACCACGTGTCCCAACATAAACATGTGTAGACATGTGGTTTAGCATGACAGGCATTAAAAAAGTTATGAAATATAGAGTAAAAATAATTTATTATTTTAAAATCATACTTTATATTGCTGATTATGATTGTTTAGATATTAAAAGTCATGTAAAACAACAAAAACTAAAGTCATGTTTAAAACAACTATGATTAATCAATTTGTAGAATTGCATTTGAATTTAAAAACAAAAGCATTAGTGAGAGTATTATGAAAAAAATGTTAACAAAATAATTAGAACTAGAGATCGCCTCCTGATCGAAATTCGATCAAAATTTCAGTTGATCTGGACCGAAGAAGTTTAAATACATTTTATAGCTAAAACATATGTTCTTCCTGTTTTCTAGCTGTTTGAGATAAAACAGCTGTCTAATGATTCAATCAATTCTCCTTCCTCCATAAGATTAACATTAGAACTTTGAAACCTGTGGGATTTAGCCCTATAGTCCAATGTGAATTAGAATGGGATTCTGCTCATCTACAGAACTATATCTTTCTAACGGTATGCACAGCTTTCTCCTACGATGCACTTGAGCTGAGAAAAAAGGAGGAAACGAAACATGCTTGCATATTAATATATAGATTGACATGTTATAGAATCAACAAGTATTTCAACAAATATTCACTGGGGTCCAGCACCTGTAGGCCTAAATAGAAACTGTCTGAGAGGCGAGTGAGCTGAGCGAACGAGCTTCTCTCGAACAAGAAATAAGCCTTTTTGCAATGAGTATTTTAGCGCACTGTGTGTAACTGATATACAGGGTTTAAGCTGGGAAACATTTTCTTGGAGCAAAAATGCTACAAGCTCTTGGATACTTGTAGCAAAATGAAACATGTTGTAGCATTAGCATTTCTATCGCGCGTAGTATAATTCAATTCGTCACTAGTTACCAATATTTTCACCTTAAAAGTAATTTTGTTTACGCTGTTGTTTTTTACCTAAAATAAAAGCACTAAAAAGTTCAAACGACTTTTAATTAAATTTTGAAAACGTTAAAATAGGTTCATATAAAGTTACAGATTTACATAAGCACTTAAGCCTATACATAAACTCCAAATTGTCTTCGGATTCAAACATCAACATATGAACATGGCTGGTTAGGTGTAGGCCTACTCAACAATAATATAGCCTAATATGAAATTCTTGGTTTTAAACACCTTGCAAAAGCAGCTTCAAAGTTAAAATCCTTTCTCTTTGGACCTTCAATGGCAATCATAATCAAATTATTTTAAATGTTTACACCACACGAGCTATTTATTACTAGCTTATTTTAATGCTGCTTGAATTTATAATTCAATTTTCAATATAAGAGCTACGGCAGGAAAACACGCTGCGTGTGACATTTTGAGCTGCTCATATTTCTCACGTATTTTCATATTTCTCACGTATTTTCACCTTTATGCGGGGTGTCACGTGACTTTGCTCATGCGCAGGACACTTTGACTGTTAGTCTTCCACACACCATTGACACCACTGGTGTCGCCCACGAAACGAAATTTTTGCCTGCTGCACTTTTTGACTAAAGACGCTTGTCCGCGTCTTCGCGCCTCGCCTCGCCTCGCCTCTTGCAGTGTGTGGGGTTCCATAAGCGCCAATGCTTTCTCTGTCGCTCAAGACGCCTTTAGTCAAAATGCCCTGCCTCGCCTCACCTTGTCTGTTACAGTGTGTGGCCGGCCATAGATTGAGGTTAACTAACTGAAGCTGTATTTTATTTTCATGGAAATAACACCTTTAGACATAATTTTATGACAGAAAACTTAAAATTTGAAAACCTGCGATTCTCGAGGTATTTGTTATTTATTATTGTAAAATCTTTGTAGCAAAATCGTGACAGACTGTCCGAATATTGTCGCATTTTGTGATGGGTATCGCGAAATGCGACAAATGCAACCGCAGCTTAAACCCTGCTGATATAACTATGAAGAATATTACTGTTTTGAGTTTACCGAGCAAATGCTGCTCGGCTGCCAGATACTTTGTGGCATAATTACTTTAAGTACCTAAGTTCATTAAACTTTACAGCCAAAATTTTTGACTAAAGAAGAAAGGGCTGCTGAGGCGCTTAGAAAGAGGCAGGCTGAAGTAGAAGAAATAAGAAAAAGACAAGACGAAGAGAGGAAAAAACGTGAGGAATTTGCCAAAGAAGCAAATAAGCAAAATGATGATAGGGGTAGAGATGATTTCAGGTAATAAATCATGGTGCTCGTTAAATAATATCAAAATGTTACTACCCTCACTTTACCCACATATCCAATAACTTATATTGTGATAAAATCACAGACTAGCATTACACAGGTGCTACACTTGTGTATATAGCCCTGGAGGTACCAGCTGTCCCTGGTGCCTAAACTTGCGAACACTATCATTTCATTGTTGGTTCTGATGTCAGTGAAAACAATAGATTTGGCTAGCAAGTAGTGTGCCAAAATTGGTGGTCCATTGGTAGACAAAATTAAATTCTAATCATGAAAGATGTAATTTTTAAACCAAAATGGTGTACATGTATTAATTGTTCGCCAATCTAAGAATTGAAATTAGTGGTAAAATCATTAAAATAAAATAGGCCCCATAGAAACTGGCTGAGTCATGAATGTCTCCCAAACAATTACATTAGATTGTAGTAATATTCATGAGGATGATTAATTTTGAGTAGGATAACAGGAACAGGCAAGATGCACTTTTTTATTTTGTTTTTAGTTAATTGTGGTAATTTTTAGTTTTAAAACATCCTTACGAGTAGGGGAAAAATAGACTTTGACCTCGGACAAATTGTACTCCCAAATTTTAATGCTTTATTGGGATAGTAGGTGTAAAATCAATAACATATCAAAAGGTTACCGAAATTCCTCCATGGGAAGTTCGCCATTTTGGCGAATTTTAAAAATGGCAGACAATACCTATTTTTAACAACTTATTATTATTCCGAGTTTACTTCAATAAAACCCCACTGTAAATAAAGTTTCTTGATTCATTTTAGTTAATAAAGATAAGTAGTAACTGTATGACGTAAAAAATCACCCATGTAGCAGCAGACCTGCGTAATCAATAAAATGGAAAAACTATTTAAAAATAGTTTTTAATTTTAAAGAAACCATGCACAAGTGCAGGTGTGTGTAGGGTTGCTGAATTTGGAATGTTTTATGCAATCACAGTTAATTAAAATAATAACCAGTGAAAATACAACAAATTTGTTGTTAAAATATATTCATTAATAAAAGTACCATTTTGTTGTTTCTCATAGAAATAACATAGGGATCTTCATATTCCGTTTTTAAGGTATTTCCTTATTTCTAAACGTAATAAAAAATGTAATATAACAAATTGTTTATTTTTAAGATTTCCGAGTATAATAAAAATAATCATAATACATGTACTCATGTACTCCCGTTGCGTCAGACCTGCGTACTCAGGGAACTTTCAATGGAATTCGGTATTTTTTGTTTTCTCCAAAAACACCATGAGAATAAGTATGGAGGTTTACTACCATGGAGGTGTAGCCAAATATAAGTCAAATCCTTCCTAGTAAATATACATAGAAAATTATATTCAGTTATATTAATAAATAAACGACATACGATACCAGGTTGTGTTGATTTCCCATTAGAATAACATGGGAAACATATTATTGTACTTTCTCTGTAATCAGTTAAGCCGAGTTTCAAGTTAACAAGTACTAAATTCTTTGTTTTTCAATACCTTTTAAATAGCTTCAGTTTAATTTTTTTTTTTTTTTTTTTTTTTAATTGAGGTATAAAAATATGAAGAAAATCCTTTTTTTATCCTTTTGAAAAATCATAAACCTGTTCGAAAAATACAATTATATTGGATGGCAAACTCATGAAAATAATTTAGTACTACATCTTCTTAGAGTAATTCATTAAAATCAGAAAGTACCTTTCAAAAGTTATTAGTACCATCCGGACACATATAGTTGCATTTAATTTGTTATTACATTGTAATATTTTTCAAGTTTAATATTTAAATGCAAAATTTGATTGTCTGCCATTTTGAGCTCGGTTGTCCTTTTTAGGTTGGATTTGCGGCACTGTATTCTACCAAACAAGACCTTTAATTTGATGTACATATCAACCTGTGCTTACATTAAGGAATTTTTTCTGACTCCTGGTGGGCCATCCCCCATTAGGACTATAATGTTATGAAATGTCTCAAAATGTAGCATTGACGTCACAAATAAGATATGTAAAGTTGAATTTCTCTAACTAATTTCACACATAACCTAAGAAGTGTAAAGTGCTTCATAAGCCACCCAGCCCATTAACATGGTAGGTATATGAGATTTTAAAAATGGTGGCTTTTTACCAATTTCCCATGGTTCGATTTTGGTAAACTTTTTTTCCACGTTTACTACTTGTCACTTGACCCATCAACGACAAAATATTTGGGAGTACAATTTGTCCGAGGTTCGGCCCTATTTTCTTGTAAATTTCCCTGACTATACAAAGTCAACATTTATTGTTTTGTATACCGGAAGGCCTACTTGTTGTAATTATTGTTTTACAATCTGTATTTATTTATTTTAAGGGATTCAATTCCATTATTTTAATGACTTGTTATTATACTACCGTAATAGCGTATTCCCTATCGGAAATTTGCTAAAATCAGACGGATGACGTTTATTTATCCTTAAAATCATTGATCAATGCTAACTAGTCATTATTAAGAAATTATATTAATTTATTTTGGGACATTTAAGTTCAGTAATTTTTATTTTTATTTGTGGTAATAGTAATAGGCCTATAATAACTATAAAATGTATGTTTTGTATAGTGTACACTAGTATAGTTTGATTTTACTAGGCCTAATGATCGATGGTATTTTGTAAAAGTACCGTATATGTTATGTAACAGGCGGCCAAGAGACCGTACTACTGTTGAAGAAAAAGAAATAAATAAAGACAAGGAAAAAGAGGGTGAAGCTATCAAAGAACGTTACCTTGGGATTGTGAAAAAGAAAAGGCGTGTTAGAAGATTGAATGACCGTAAATTTGTTTTTGATTGGGATGCTTCAGAAGATACATCCGTTGACTATAACTCGTTATATAAAGAAAGACATCAGGTGAGTTATAGTTTAGTTATAGTTTTGTATTTTGTAGAATTATTTACACATTCCCATTAAACGAAGAGAATAGATGAATCTTCATTTGCCCATTAGAGCTTGAATATTGGATATTATAAAAATGAAAATAAAATTTCTTGTTTGTTAGCCAATATTTAATAATTTTTTATTGTATTTCCATTTTTTAGAATAGATGAACTATTGTTCCTTACTGGTTTTTTTGCAAGACTTAAAGAGTTATTTTACTGTGATTCAGACTCTCTGCCTCGATCCCTTTCCACCATGTGCTGCCCTCTAAACTTGTTTAATGTTATGATTAATTGCATTAAGAAATAACTTATGGTGAATTACATATTAATAAAAAGGCATATTATAAAAAAAATTAGTGTGAAAAGCTATGTGCAAAAATCAAGAATTATTTTGTGTACATACATATTTATTAGACATAATACATACTTGTATTAGACATAAAGAGCATTTCTCCAATTTAAATAATGCAATTAGTTTTGTAAACAATAATAAAGCTTGATAACACAGGTCATTTGAAAATGTTAGGAAACATAAATTACATTGTGCTGAAAAAACTCACAATACAGTAATGCATAAATAACAATTATTTATTAATTATTATTGCTACCCATAACGTTAGACATACAAAAGTTTTCTTTTATATTAATTTTATATTAATTCTTTTATATTAATTTTTCATTTATGTTTACATTTTATTTGGTGTAATTCAAATTCAAATTTTTCCTGCAATGCCTAGTTGGTCTATTAAAAAATAAACAACATAAAAACAAACAACATAAAATAGAGCCCAGCCCACTGCTGTTACTACACCAACAACTAACAACCATCATGTGCTGACAACAAATCTATCATGTGCCAGAAAAAAACAACTGTAACTGAACCTACAAAATTTGCAATTGACCCATCACTACTTAACATTGAAGGGGTGTTTCACCCCTAGTCCTGCAGTAGTGGACAGTCCTCCGTAGGAGAGAGACTAGTAGACATTGTCACTACTGTAGTACCGTTTGACTTATTTCTGTTAATATCTTAATTGAAGGTTTAAAAACATGTTTGTGGAAATCCAATTGTTGTAGCAGCAACTAATTTTGACTCACAAAGGAGCCATCATTGGAATTTTACAAAAATGTGAAGGTTTCTTTTTATATGAAAAACGTCAAAAGTATAAACTGTTCATTGACCCTAGAAGCGGCCATTGCCGGATATCCGGCAATTTCACTTTTGCGAAAATCGTCAATTGCCGGATTCCGGCAATATAGGTCAATTTTTGTTCAACTACTCATTACACATGGAAAACGATCAATAAATGTAATAATATCGATACCATTTTAAAGAGGATATTTCAAACTTTCATTTTCGTATATAATCAAACCTTGTAGCATTAAGAGATCAACGCAATTCGTATTATAATTTGAATAAAATTTAGCGCGCGAACCATTTCCGGCTCAAAAACGGCGAAACGTCTAAAAACATATGTTTTTAAAAAAATTTTACTTTTTGTATTTTTTTGACTATCAGAAAGCCGTTGGTATGATTGAAAAGAGCACGAGGTCTTCTTTCGTTTCCAGTGATAAACATTTGTCATATGACTTCGGAAAATAGGAAAAACAATTTTTAAAATCAGCTAAAATGTGCGGTGCATAGTTTGGCCAATTTGCCGGAAATACGGCAAATTATAAATCACCTATTAAAACAATTAATAATGAGTTTATCGTGTTATAAATCATATAATTTTGTTGCTAAGAAAAAGTTATACATATTAAGTGATTCCTTCCTCTATGGTGCGTCCGGTGGTCTGTGGAAGAAGACGGAAATAGTTGTATTCCTAGGCCATTCTATCTATTGCCAGTGTGAAACCTCACACGTCTCATCCTAAACATTTTTAAGGAACCTTGATATTTTTTATATTTTACTTGTATATATGTATATATTCTTGTTCAGGAAGATATGCACTTCAAATAAATGTACCAGTTATCTTATTATAAAATTGTAAGATAATTATATCTGCTTTTAATAACTAAATTAGGGTTTTTGTCAAGAACAAATTATGTTTTCCTACACATGATAGGTAAAAAGAAAAACAGTTATTTTTTTCATAAGTGTATTAATACCAAAGAATATATTGTAAAGTTTAGTAAAATAACAAGTCCTTTTTATATTTACCTATGCTTTGATTTAATTTCTTTGTGTCAAACAGGCAACCTAAGTTTGTCAATTTTGCCCATTTTACCTATTTTTATCAATAACTGAGGATAAAAAAAATTATTTCCAATAAACCAAACACATTTATATGTAGAGAAATAAATTAAATAGAGTTTATTATGCATTAGATTGAGTTTAAATTAAATATTGTAAGAGTTATAGTAGTTTAATTAAAAAATATTTCAAAGTGATTTATAAAATTGATTGTTTGCATTTTGCCAATGATATACTAGCAGCGATTAGTTTGATTTTATTTTATTTAAATGAGATGTTCTTTCGTGAACAAAATGAATATGCATATGATAGGTTTATCTTGTAAGGTTAAGTCAGAGAGAGGGTTTTAAGTAACCTCTGCAGATTTTGCTGGAATACGGCCTGAGGGGTAGATTTTTGTTCTAAATTCAACCCGTGCATCCATTCACTTAAATGTCTTAAGATTTTTTTTTTTATTATTTCCTTATACTTATGTATATTTTCTTGTTCAGAATGATCTGTACTACAAAAATATGCACAATCGATCATATTATCATGTTGTATAAAAATTATATGAAGCTTTGAGTAACTAAATTAAGTTTTTTGAAAATAAAAATAAAAATACTAAACACATATAAAGCAAAGATCAAAATTTTGTATATTCAATTCAATTAAATTCAATTCAATTCATTTTATTTACCATTAGGTCATCATGGACAATAGGTTTCGTCAAGACAATTACATCAGTGTGTACATGTTGAATTACATATGAAGCTTAAAACTAGACATATGTTATTTTACAGTTTCAGACTAAAAAACTCTTCTGTACTGTAGGGAGCATTCATAATAAGTATTGATTTTACTGAGGACTTAAATCCATTTAAAGGCAATTCCCTTATGTGGGTTGGCAGCTTATTAAAGAGCCTGACTTGCACAGAATTATAGCTTTTCAATGTTTTTTCAATTCTGTTTATTGGCAAGCTAAGGTCAGTACATCTTCTTGTGTTATACATGTGAACAGTGTTCCTTATCTCAAAATTTCCTATATTTTGTTTAACATATAAAAGATTATTTAAGATGTACAGGCTCTTTAAGGTCATAATTTCATACCTCACAAAAAAAGACTTACATGAAATATTGTTTTTTATTCCTGCAATTAATCGCAAAGCCCGCTTTCGAAGAATAAAAACCTCATTGGCGGCTGCACTATTTCCCCATAGTCTAATGCCATATGATATATGGCATTGAAAGAAAGCATGATATGCCATTAGAAGCATTTTCTCTCCAACACAACTCTTAAGCCTAAGAAGAAGATACAACACTCTTGACAATCTATTTACAATTCCAGCACAATGATCCACCCAAGTTAATTTTTCATCCAACGTTAGACCAAGCAGTTTAACAGGTTTATTTACAACATCGACCTTTTTCAAAGAAAAGATAATTTGTTCTGTTTTTTCATTATTTAAAGTGAGGTTGTTGGAAAGGAACCAGGCAGTCGCTTTTTTGACAGCATTTTCAGAATCTATTCTTATATTTTCAAGAGACATATTTTCAGTGATAAGCGATGTATCATCAGCATATAAGACAGAAAGACAAGGTAAACTTGCGGGTAAATCATTCACCATGATAACGAACAATGATGGACCGAGAACGGAACCCTGAGGGAAACCCTGCAAGACACGTTTCATGGTCGATTCCCGGTTCCTTACCATTACAATCTGCCTCCTGTCAGTCAAATAAGATTTTAACAGGTCATGCTCTTTGTTCCTTATACCATAGAGACACAATTTCTTGAGGAGTGTATCATGACTGATCGAATCAAACGCTTTACTTAGATCAAGCATGTTCAAGCAAAGCACTGAATTATTTTCAAACGTCTTAAATATTTTATCTGTTACATCTGTAAGAGCATGAATGGTTGAAGAATTAGGAACAAAGCCAAACTGAGATGATGAAAACAAATTGTTACTGACAAAAAAAGATTCAAGTTGAGTTTTTATTACACATTCAATAATTTTTGAAAAAACAGGAACCAAAGCAATTGGCCTAAAGTTAGAGGGGTCGTTTACATCGCTTTTCTTATGGACTGGAACAACTTTTGTTATTTTTAAACAATCAGGAAAAACACCTTGACTAAGAATGTTGTTGATTAGGAACGTAAGGGGATACTTAATGTAAAACAGAACCCTTTTAATAAGATTATTAGAAAAACCATAATAATCCTTACTGTCGCTATGCTTAAATCCTTTAACAATTAATTCTACTTCATTTACTGACACAGGGCTCCAACCAAAATTTACAATATTTGTATTTTGAGGGATCGTTTTTTTAGCAAGATCAATTGGATTTTCCAACTCAGATGGACAAATGTTAAACTTACTAAGATATGGAGTGCTTGACATTGAAATGAAAAAATCATTGAAATGGTCTGGACTAACTGAAGTTTCATTTTTTGTACTTTGTGAACCAAACTCACCCTTGATTACCTTCCAAGATTCTTTACACTTGTTTTTTGCCTCATTAATTCTACGCTCATTAAATTCTAACTTAGCATTTTTTATCGATACCTTATATTGTTTTCTACATTTGAGGTAGTTAACTTTAGCCATTTCAGTTTTTGTTGCTTTCCACGTATCATACATAGAAACTACATACTCACGAATTTTTTTAAGCTCAGGACTGAACCATTGATGACTAGAAAATAAAGCTTTTTCCCTTTTACAAATCGAGTTATCATTGGGCATGTATCCTCAAAAACAGACAAAACAGTGTCCATAAAATTTTCAAAAGCTATGTTAACGTCTAAGATATTATATAAAAAATCCCAATTTACAATTGCTATTCTATTTACAAATATATTTACATTATTTTCACTTAAATGACGAAACTTAATTACATTATATACAGGCTTAACATTTATTACTTTTTGTATATCTAAATCAGTCCAAATAAAATCGTGATCAGATATTCTGTATTTACCTAAATGACATTGGAGATCGACATTGGATGCAAAGTTGTCAATGCACTTATCTCCGTGGGTGGGAAGATAATTTTTAAGATACAAATTAAACGATTTTAAAACATTGCAAAAAGCTTTCTGCTTTTTACTACTTTCAAGGAGGTCAATATTAAAATCAGATATTAATATTAAATGAACTATTAAATTTTGTTGAGAGAATATTCAGCATACACTCCAGCTCTGAAAAAAATAAAGTGACATCGGAATTGGGCGTTCGGTAGAGTGACACCAAAACGATTTTATTAACCTTCACAGCCACACACTCGAAACTGAAATTAACACTCACATTTCCAAAACCGATGACCTCAAAATCACATCCTTCTTTCAGCAGTATTGCAGCTCCGCCGTAGCCTCCAGGTCGACAAGTAGCAGCCGCCCATCGGTAGCCGTCAGGGATGTAGAGGTCCAGCTCATCAGGAGTCAGCCAGTGTTCGTTAACCAAAGCCGCATCTATGTTGTGCTCGTCCAGGACAATGTTGAATTCATCAAGTTTGTTTCTGATTGATTAAAGGTTGATATGCATCACCCGGAATTTGGAGGTTCTAAATGAGGGTGTAGAGTCTTGGTTCATAAGAATTGAAGGTTCAGATCTCTGGTGTTGCTTGGGTGGTTTAGGCCTACTCATAAAAAAGCAGTATTGTTCAACTTTTGAGTGCTTAAAGGTGGAAAGTCTGTAAGTTGGAATAAAGACCTAGTCGAAGTGTTAATAAGTGTATCATCTTGCTTATTCTCCCAAGCCTTAATATACGAGTCATCAGGTTGAGTGTCGACAAACATTGAAGAGTTATAGACTTGAGCAGCCTCTTGTCGTATATCATCTCCCAAAGACAAATGGGAGTTGTCAAGTACAGGATATGGTTCTATGCTACTATTTTCATTTACAGTAGGCTTACAAGCGGACTGTTGATTGTGACAACTAATTGTAGGAGTTACCAAGTTCGTAGTGGTAATAGGCGGTTTACCTTGAATAGGTTTTTCAAAATTGGTGATTACATCAACTATAGCTTTCCCAAGCAACCTCTTTCCACTTTTCCCAAAGTGAAGTCCGTGCCGAGTAAAATGATGCCTATGGAGGAAACTGTTCACATCACCATAGACCAGGTTGAGAGGGCCACGGTACTCCTTTATAGTTTTTGAGATTTGTAAGTTAACATAATATATGTCATCATTGCATAACATGTTATCATATCTATAAGGGATGCTGTGTATGATTATATTTGTTTCAATTTTTAACCCCAAAAGAGTCTGCAAAGCTTTAGTCACAGTAAGTGATCCAGGTTCATATAGGTCCGTGTCATTTGTACGTGCTAACAATATAACAGCATCTCTCTTGGTAAAGCCCTTTAAAAAAGACAAGCCCTCCTGAATAATGGTATTCATTTTAGCTCCTGGCTTGGAGTAAACAAAAACACTGTAATCATGGGGTAGTAAAGCTATTAAGAAATTATTTAAGTCTTTACCCTGGCTGTCAGTCATAACTAAGATTTTACTTGTTGTTTCTTTAATATTCTTGTCAATATTCTCCTTCATTTTAGGAGACTCAACAGTTTTAGGCGATTGGGCCTTGTGCACATCAGCTTTAATCAACATTTTAGTAGGTTTGTCACAGGACTGTGAAGGTGTCATACTGTCAGAAAGTAATTGATAACGATTGGTGCATTCGATTTCCACACTTAAAGGCGTTTCATCATGCTTAGACAACCGCTTTGGCATTGTAAAAGGATTAAGCCTTTCATTTTGTATTTTTAGGGATTCTATAAGCTGATTTTTATCAGTGATTTGAGATACAAGTGTATCACAGTCTGATTGAAGTTTTGCGATGATAGCCTTTTGAGAGGAAATGTTTTCTCTATGAATTGCCTCAAGTTTTTGTAGCTCATTCATTTTTGATTTTAAACTATCCATTTCATTTCCAATGCGATCTTCATATGTAATTGAATTTTCTAAATTAGTCTGAAATTTCTATTTTTCAAGTTGTAATTGGTTTTTTAGTAATCCATTTTCATCAGCCAGTGAAGTTACTGTTGTAGTCAAGTCATTATTAACTTTAATTGCTGCGTCAAATTTATTTAAGAGGTGGGTTATGGGAGGAATTAAATCAACGATTGCGTCTTCGGTATACTTATCAAAAATCAATTTAAATATACTCCTTATATTGACTGCCAAATCGATAACTTCATTGTTTATTAGGTTCTCATCAAGGTTGATCAAGTTTGCCTGTTGTTTCAGATTTTCTCTAGCGCTCCGAGTCATCATCGTAACGAAAACGCCGTCTTTTTGGATGATACCACCAATGAGCAGATATGAATCGGGGAAGTATGTGTGATGTTGAAGGGGCAACTAGACCCAGTTGGCTACTAGCGGCGTTGTTATCAGTGGTCAGGGTCTGTTGCGGAAAGTCGCCGACAGATCGTGCGGGGATGCTCTCAAGGCTCACATCAGCGGTCCCTTTTAAGTTCCCATGAAAATCCCTCGATATGGCACACTGTCAATTATATCGTAGTGCGCATGCGCGAGTTTGAAAACCAACGGACAGGGGGTTCTCTTGTTGTTGTTTACTTTTTCGAAGTCCAACGAAATGCTAAAATAAAGTGACCAGACTATTACTTACAGTAACATACCAAGTATTGACACTGTTATATTTCATTACCCTAGGGTATGCAGAAACTCGGGAAATGCACTACAGTCCGTCACGTCACGTAAAACTCACTAAAAAATATTAAAATCATAGAGTTAAAATATCCTCCGGCTTCACCCTCGGCACACGCGTGCCAAACCATAGTACAAAAACGCATTATTTCCAATAAATATATTGTACAGTTTAGTAATTTTGCACATTTACTGTAATATGTGTATATTATTTACTTTATTTTTATCTTTCAAATGTACAGGGCACGTTTGTAAATTTTTTCCATTTGCCGTAATTTCCCCTGTAACAGTTGTAAAAAAAATATTTCTAACAAACAAAACATATTTACACGTAGGGAAATAAATTGCCTATATTTTGTACATCTTCGATTTTCTGTATTAGTGTAAAAGTTCTAGCACTCTACTTTTGAAAAATATTTCAAAATTTTTCAAAAAATTTTGTTTTTCCACATTTTGTAAAAAACGTACCAACAGGGATTTCATTTAATTTATTTTAGAAATAATCTACGTCTTTTACCAAACAAAATGAATATGCATATGACTAGGTTATCATTAGTAGTTTGGACACTGTTAATTTTTTAAAAAACGTCTGCAAAATGGCCGAAATTGACTGGCCGCTTAGCGCACACGCACCGATTTGGCCTGGCCGCTCCTAGGGTTAAATAAACACAAACAAGACATACACACATAAAAAAAAAAGACAGAAAAGAACACAGACATGAAAACCTTAATAACCGATTTTAATACCGTTGTGGCTATTTGATGCCAAGCCGGCGGCTGTAGAGTTCAGACTGGCCAACACAAGTGATCGGTGCATTGCTCAATCTGTTATCCTTTATCAGCTCAGGTTGTATTCCATGTGTCCTTCCCTTCTTGCACTTTGATAGCCGTGTCTTACATACAATTTTATGAAAATGGATGGTTCATTGTAAACATTTTGTTAAAGAGATCTGACTGCTTTATATATTTTTTAAAATCTTCTAGTGTACTGACCGGAAAAATACATTATAAGTTCATTCATGTTACTATTGCTGGTGTGTGTATTTCTTTGGTATGTGTTTATTTATTTATTTATTTATTTATGTATTTATTTATATACGGTTACACCATTTTTAACAATTTTCAATTTCAGTTATGCTAGGATGACATGCAGAGTACATTTGATCTAAACAACTATGACAATTCAAGAGTGGACAACAATGTACTTAAATAGAATAATTACGATTAATACGTATCGTATTACTATACATATGATACATACGAAGGTAGTAATCGTATTACGATTAATACCTTGTGTGTTCTTTAAATGTTTAGTAAGTTCGAGTAGTCTGGCCAATATAATATTTAATACAATCACAATCAGTGCAATTGATCTTATAAACACCTGACTTTTCATAAGTTGGTGTTGCCATTTGTGCTGTTCTTTCAACAAAGACCCAAGGTTATTTACAGTTTTAAGAGCAACAGTGATTTTATCTTTATCCAAAACATTTGTCAACTAATTATTAAGAAATGTGCCTTATTTTGGAGGTATTAAACAGGATTGTGGAGAAAAAAAACAGAAGAAGAGCTAGTCCATTCATTTCATGTTTTAAAATGCCGCTTCTGATTCAGGCCTGTGACTATCCATCTAATGTTTATAAGAGCAACATGCATCAACTTTTTTTAGTTATCAGGCTAGTGACGTAGCGAGTACATTGATTTACCCACTAATGAGACAGCCCTTGTCTATTACATTACCAAAATTTTCCCCAGTCCTGGTATGAATGTCATTGGTCATTTGGTTTCCACTGAATGTTTGTTTTTGTGTTTCATGAACTTGCCTATTCATGCACATCTGATAGACTGCAATGCGTTTGATAATGTTTTTCTCCAATTCATAATTATTTTTATTCATTGGTACTGTCAAAATACTACTATGTACTATGTAAAATAGTACTATGTACGAAATGTGTTTCTTAAGTATAGAGTTTTTACTATAGAGTGCTAAATTGTAAATATTTATTACACACTTGTATTTATTGAATGGTTTAAGTTGTCCTAAAGAGTGAACAAATTTTCAGTTGCAAAATTATGAACCATTATAAAATTGTAGATAGTATTTGAGCAAAGACAAAAATATTTGAATTTTCTTGTTTGTCTCTAGGTACAATTTTTTGGGCGAGGAAATGTAGCAGGTATAGATATAAAAGCTCAGAAGCGAGACCAATCCAAATTTTATGGGGAATTATTAGAAAAAAGAAGAACAGAAGCTGAAAAAGAACAAGAAAAGTATGTACACTAACATTTAAATAAATAACCGATTATTGTCGGTTTCATAAATATACTTAAAAACTAAATTATTTTGATTTGAGTAGTATTTTAAACATGTCTTGGAGGTTCGGTGTTTTAACCTCTGTAGGGAAGTTGGTTTAGTGTTGAACTACAATTTATTGCACAATTGATTATGGTGGGTTGCCATTGTCAGTGCTTCAAGTAGTTGACAACAAAGTGCAGCCTGACAGACAACTAACTCCCCTGAGTAAAGATTTTTTTTTATTTGCCAATTTAAACTTATTTTTCTTTGTATTCAAGATTCAAGATTTTTTATTTGTCTTTAGGCATACAAAACTGATGCATTGGGCATAGTCAAATTGTAAAACTAAAATTAGTGCAATCTAAATTACAATCAGTAGACCCAGAGGTGTGACAGTGTGTGCATTATCAAAATGTGAAATATAAGTTAGCTAAAATATTTTTGTTAATAGTTAATAGTAATAGTTAATAGTTAATAGCTAAAATAGTTAGACCAAAATAACATTCAGTCTGGTATAAATTTACAATAGGTACAAATGCTTTTTTTTATAGAAGTTGAACTTTTTTAGGGTGAGATTGAAGAAAGTGAAAAAGAAGGAGGAAAAACAACGGTGGGATGACAGGCATTGGTCAGAAAAGGCTTTAGATGAAATGACAGAAAGAGATTGGAGAATATTCAGAGAAGATTATAACATCACAATCAAAGGTACTGTCTTGTGTCTGTGTGATTTGTTGTCTGATTTGTGTGATTGTTGTCTGAGCACAGTATTGTATTTTATAGTAATAACATTGGATAACTTTATAAGTTCCCTGAATTTGGGTTTAACCCTTCGTCGGTGACTTCGATGTTAAAACATGAAAGGTGACTCACGAAGTTTTTCTCCGCTTATTGAAATAAAATAGACAAGCAGGTAATTTTATACATATATCAATACAAACTTGTACAAAACCATGTATAATCAGTAAAAGTATTAATTAATGCAATAAAAATGCTTATACAAAAAAAAAATAAAATAACAACCTCGTAGGTGACTCACGGAACTACACTCTAGGAGCCTAATGGCGCAAGCGGTGACACATGGGAGCAGCCTCTATGTTACGCGACTCTTAAGCATTTAACTGAATAGAAGGGGGGGTGGGGGGGGGGGTTGGCGAGCATAAAGAGATCATGTCGGTTCCTGTAAAGATGCCCATGAGTTATAACGGCATAGTTGATAACGGCATGATCATTATACGGGTGTGACTTCTGCGGCTCCCAAATGGTGGCAAAGCATATTTTTTTATAAAAATAAAAGCATCCGGAGGTAAACTCTGTTGTGTCTCTGATGGATAAAATGACTCAATAATGATAAATAGGAATAAATAGGAGTTTTGCTCTAGAACAAATAATAGTGAGCCAATCTTACTTATTGTTATAAAATTTACGATTTAAATAATGGTACCGTACTTAAGTTCACATGCAGGGCCAAGGTTTGTTTGGTTATGAAGAGTGGAAGCAATAAATCAAAACTTTTAAATAAACATTCTCTATGCAGTGCTGCTTATATCTCTTGTGATGAGAGCCAACCAAATACTGGCAAAGTCAGCTTGCCATATTTTTAATGTTGCTATGATGAATCAAATAAAAAAAAAATCATTTTTTGCAGGAGGAAAGATTCCAGATCCTATTCGTAACTGGAAAGAGTGTGGATTTCCTCCAGAGATTGCTGAAATCATTGAGAAAGTTGGTTACAAAGAACCAACTCCCATTCAACGGCAAGCTATTCCTATTGGGTTGCTGGTAAGATCATTGTTAAAAAACACTAATTTATCATGTTGCCAATTTAAATTTTGAAGTTGATCTTTGAATATATATTTTAAAAAATAATATAATATTGTAGTTTATGAATAATTATGATATAATTAATGAAGATTCACTGAAAACTATTGAAGTTTTAAACAGAAATAATGTTACAACAACTTTTGGAAATTCGCTCATAATACAAAGAGATACTCTTTGTTTTTCCTTCCAACTGTTTTTATGTTAAGTAGTATTTCATCAATACTTATGATTTTTAACTCTGGAGGATCATTAAGCTTAATTATTCTCACATTGCTCTAATCTTTTCAGAATCGTGATATCATTGGTGTGGCTGAGACAGGTTCAGGTAAAACACTGGCCTTCTTAATCCCTCTGTTGATGTGGATTCAGTCACTTCCCAAGATTGAACGTATTGAAGATGCTGATCAGGTATGTTTTGGTTTATTCCCATGACATTTTGTATCGTTTCAAAACAATTGTTAATATTTAACAACTGTTTAGATAACCAATGCTAATACAATTAGTTTTATCATTAATCTGAGATTATTTTTATGTTGTGTCAATATATAAGGCATAGTCTTTAAGTAAGTACCGTTTTGAAATAAAAAAATAAACTAGGGGAATTTTTTTAATAATTTTATTTTTAAATGAAAGCTTGTACTCAAGTCTACTTTTCTACGTAATTTCCTCCATTATTAAGGCACTCGTCACATCGTCCAATTAGCCTTACAATTCCATTATCATAGGATTCTGCCGCCTGCCTTGAGACACACCCCAATACAGCCATTTTGACATCATTGTCATTGTCGTGGCGAACCCGCCTAGGCCTTTCTTCAAATGAACCTGTGGTAGTCTCTTGGCGCTAGATCGATACAGTAGGGAGGAGGATTGAGTTGTTCCAAACTAAATTCTCCAATCAATTCCTGGATTCAATAAGTCAAATGCAACGGGCATTATCGTGAAGCAAAATGATGCCGTTAATCATCATGCTCATTTGTGCAGCCATCTTTAAATGCCCTAACCCACTTTCGTACCATTACATCACTCATGTTTTCTCCATACACTATACAGATCTGGCGATGAATATCAATTGAATTCAGACCACCAAAGAAAGTTGCTGCCAATGAATTCAAGTGGTCCTTGATGGTGGTTTGAAGGTCCTCATCCCTTTGAAAGTGCTTCCCACGAAGCCACGTCTTCAGTTCAGGAAAAAGATGAAAGTCACTTGGTGCTAAGTCAGGACTGTGGTGGATGATCGAAAATGTCCCATCCAAATTGTTGGAGAAGCCGTTGAGTTGCTCTAGCAGTGTGCGGATCAGAACAACTCCATCTGTCAGCTTTCCTCTTCGTTTGTTCTGAATGGCTCTACGCAAACGTAGTAAAGATTCACAATAAACAGCTGACAGAGATTGTGGTTCCGGGCTCCATAAACTCAATAAGCAACTCACCTTGTTGATCCCAAAACACATGTCGTCACCACTAGCGATTACTGTTCCACACACCGTATATCACTAGGGACGCTTCACAATAAAAACGCCACTTCACTAAACAGAATTTATTAATCACCACAATAAACACATACAAAGATTAGCACTCAATAGCACTATATCAATGTAACACCACTGTTCACTGACTGACTACCACTGACTCACTCTACTGAACACAACTGAACTGAACTGAACTGACAATTACTGACTGACTCACAACCACAACTACAACTGAACTGAACTGAACTGAACCACAGACTGACTCAATGCGGGCGCAGCCCAAATATATATACATTCTAAACATGTACTAGCCAATTCCAGAGAATTCGGATTTCTCTATGTCAAGTATGTTCGAGAGACAGACGGCTCTGGACAAAACTTAGAGGTTATGTTTACTAAACAATAATACATATAAACAATGTCCTACAATATCCAATAAAAGAAATGTATCTCCTATCATAACTAGATAAAAGCGTAAGTACTGTTAGTACTGTTAAATAAACATTAATGCTATCAATCATACATTGAATTCCTTATTATATTATTTTCTAGACGTTCGTTCTATTCATTTCTAGATCGCTTTGCTAGCTTGTTCCTGAAAGCCAATATAGAACTGACAACTAATTAAATAATATGCAAATAATAAATTGTAGAACCTAATAATATTTACAAGGTTACTGAATGAATAAAGATTATTGGGATATTGAAGGTTTTAACAAAAGGCTAAGGCTAGGTCTAGGCAAAATATTGTAGGCCTAAAGCAATTAGGCTAAAGCATACATGCGACAATTATCCCCCCTAAAACCTTCAATATCATCACCAAAATTTACAAACTTAACATTCTTCTACCTATCTTTATTCCTTTTTTTTTTTTTTTCTTTTTTTTGTACCTAACACCATAATACTAAGGTCCTCGCCATGCTGAACTTCAGGAAGTCTCGCCGGTCGATCTTCAGGATGAAGCATCGTTGACTGATTTCCGGACTCAGCAGGCTTCTTCGTTTCCGGTATCCCACGATGATCCTCATTACTGATTTGATGTTGAACTTCAGGAAGTCTCGCCGGTTGAACTTCTGTATGAAGTATCATTGGCTGATTCCCGGACTCAGCAGGCTTCTTCGTTTCCGGTTTCCCACGATGATCCTCATTACTGATTTGATGCTGAACTTCAGGAAGTCTCGCCGGTTGATCTTCTGTATGAAGTATCATTGGCTGATTCCCGGACTCAGCAGGCTTCTTCGTTTCCGGTTTCCCACGATGATCCTCATTACTGATTTGATGCTGAACTTCAGGAAGTCTCGCCGGTTGATCTTCTGTATGAAGTATCGTTGGCTGATCCTCTCTGGAGTCAGTAGTCATTTCAAATTGAAGTATCTCCCGTTGATCATCATTACTGACTTGATGCTGAACTTCAGGAAGTCTCGCCGGTTGATCTTCTGTATGAAGTATCGTTGGCTGATCTTCTCTGTAGGGGTGGGCGAGTACTCGAGTTTTCGAGTATCTGTCGAGTATTTTTTGATACTCGAAGCTCGAGCGAGTACTTGTGACTACTCGTTGAAGTCGAGTCGAGTAGTTATTAAATTAAAATATAGCATTTCTGAAATGTTTTTCTATTTATTTAAACCCCATTTCTTTAAATGTAAAATGTTTTTATTGTGAAAGTGATACATTTTAAGACCAAAGAAAATTAGATGTAAAGACGATGAAAATGCTTCTAACGGTGCTTCTCAGACAGCACTCTACTGCTGACTGTCTTGTCACGTGAGTGACGCCGCACGGTTAGTGGTAGAGTCAACATTGCTACTGATTAATAAAATGATTCATTTGTAGACATTCATAACACTGGGAAAAAATTAATAGTCAATTATAATTTGACATCTATAGTTGAATTAAAATCAAAAGAGTATTGGGACTCTCGGTGCTTCGGCAGTGTTCGGGTACATTCGGGACTAGTCGGCTCCTCGAAGTAAACAACTGCCGAGTTGTTCAAATGAACGAATCAATAAAGTGATTTGAATGAATCATATGTCATATTCTAAAAGAGTCATTTGAATCAGCGACCACAGAGAATTCTTTGGTCGCCGACCAAACTTTTAACTTTGTTTCGATCGCGATCTGAGAACCAGGCAGATGTTTCATCGGTTTTGTTTACAAGGTTTCATATCCTTTTTATCATACAAAGGTTAGCGTTATTTGGTGGATCTCACAAGTACCTACGCCTATATAGTTCCCACTTCATACTAACTTATTTATTCTCTATTTTGTTACATAAATATTAAAAATTAAGATAATTGCTTATAATCTTGTAGAGTTTTTTATTTGTCAAACTATTTCATCTATAGTAGACAATTGTGAATGAGGCTTATTAAAATGGCCACGAAACTATAAATAGAAATTTAAACCCTCAGTTGACGCCTTTACATTTGACGACACAACAAAAGCACGACCCCGACACGGTATTGGTGATGGTGAGCACCAAAATCAGGGCCGGTTTGACCATATAGGTTGCCACGTTCGCTCCCAGCCGAAATGCGGCATTCAGGCTCCTCCCTCAGCCCACCAACAAAATCATGGACTTCCTGTATACCGGCCCTAGTGGCTGTGTCTTACGCCACATACCACGAATAGAATCAATAGAATCTGTCCACAAGTGTTGCCAACTGGCCAGGAACGTCAGTGGTCGTCCCAGCCACAGACCAAGCGCCGCGCACATGCGGCGGACAATCCCGTAGACCGTGCCTAAAAGCTATCTAACCTTTAAAATAGACCGAACCGAAGAAATTTCGTATTTTATTTAGTATCAGAACCATCGCCTACATCGAAAGAATTTGAAAGCCACATTTGAAAAGCGGGGCATTTTAGACTTTAGAGTAGTGGGAGGACGGGTCACGTGATGGAGGGGAGGCGCCACATTAGGGGTAAAGCCGAATGACCCTGACAGAGTTGGTCAGTCATTCGACGTCGTCTTACCTTGGTTGAAGAAACGATTACCATTTATTAATAAAGGTTTTATAAATACTTTAAATATGCCTTATTCTACTTCAACTATTAAAATTAATAATCGACTACATTACTTGGATGGGTGAAGAAACAATATACCGTAACTAAATTGATTAGCTTTCATCCACTCCACTGCCTAATTATTCAATCAGTACAAAACCAACGTACAAAGTCAAATGGTATAATTCATCATTCGTAATTCAATTTTCTTAAGAGATTATAGGCATTTACGAGGCGCGAACCCTGTAATTAACCTCGCTTTCAAACTGAGTGTATCCCTGGTAACTTTACTCTTTTAGCGAATTTCCCATAGGGAAAAAGCTATTACCGTAGGTCTCATGGTAAGACCTAAGCCCGGGACCATGTTACTTTTTCGTTTTAAGGTGCCCAGAGACCAAAAATAATAGTCATTAAAATTTATATATATATATAAATTATATATATATATAAAATATATATAATATATATATAATATATAATATATATATATATATAAATCGCTCTGTCTTTATATATATATAAAGACAAGAAAAAACATCGTACAAATAGGGGTCTAAAATCCATCGTTTAGCCGCTAGCCACCATGTTGTTTTTTTCACGTAATAATTTTTATTTCCGCAACCGATGGTTGTATTCAGTTCATATTTGGTATAAATCTTTATCATACTAATGTACATTTTCAGGAAAAAAATTAATTTTTTTCACTGTGTATTTTCAAAATGGCGGCCATTTTAAATTTTCGAACTGAAATATCTCAAATTTGGTCAATTTCAAAAAAATATTACTTTGTACAAAAAAGTTGCCAAATTTAATTATCTAACCAACGGTACCAAGTTTGTAAGGATCTGATTACAAATAACGGAGTTATTGCGATTTTTCTCCAAAAAAAAACATTGATTTTGCATTATAATTAATGCAAATTATGGCCATTTTCACAGAAAAATCGCAATAACTCCGTTATTTTATATCAAATCCTTACAATCTTGGTACCGTTGGTTAGATAATTTAATTTAGCAACTTTTTTGTACAAAGTAAATTTTTTTTTAATTTACCAAGTTTGAGATATTTTAGTTCAAAAATTTAAAATGGCCGCCATTTTGAAAATACACAGTGAAAAAAATTAATTTTTTTCCTGAAAATGTACATTAATATGATAAAGATTCATACCAAATATGAACTGAATGCAACCATCCGTTAGGGAAACAAAAATTATTACGTGAAAAAAACAAAATGGCGGCTAGCGGCTAAACGATGGATTTTAGACCCCTATTTGTATGATATTTTTTTTCTTGTCTTGATGCAAGAAACAAATATACAAAAGGGTTCCAGAGAGTTCCGGGACACCCTGTATATATGTATGTGTCCCTAGGCACGATAACTCTCGTAAAAAAAGTCCTATCGACACCAAATTTGGTAGAGATGTGTAATCCTACATTTATTCGGATGAGTTCGTAAACTAGACATATGGACCTACCGGAAGGGGTAGTTTTAGGGGGTTTTGTACCCCAAAAATGGGTTTTTTGCATTTTTATATGTAATTTTAAAAAAATTTTAATTTTTGTTTTGACCATTGGATTTAGCTAAAAAAAACACACAATTTAGTATTTTGAAGCTTTGCTCTATCTCCATTGGTTACCGAGATATTACAAAGTCTAAAGACAGTACATTGTATTTTGAAGCTCCAATGTTAATCTTATGGAGAATAAGGATGTGTTAATATTTCACTTATTAACCAATATTTTTGGATGAAACTTGGTATTTAGCATCATTTGGTTGAGATTCATCCATTTATGGTAAAAAAATCTTGTTTTTTATGCTTATCATGGCAGCAAACCTGCATACTCTTTTCCCATGTTAATCATATGGAGAATAGGCAAAATCCTTTAGCAATAAACAGATATTGATGAAACTTAGTATATGGCTTTATATGGTTGAGATAAATTGTTTTTATGCTAAAACCCTACTTTTGGTGTTCCCCATGGCAGCATACCTGCATACTCTTTTCCATTTATCATAAGGAGAATAGACATTTATTTCCCTATTTATGAGCATGTGATGACATTTGGTTTACAGGTTTATCTGGTCAAAATTAATATTACTAATTAGGAAATTCGCTGAGTACGCAGGTCTGCTGCGACGGGGTGTATTTTACTGTTACGTACCAAACTTAAAATTAATTAAATATTCAAGTGACTCAAAAGTACGTCATAGAATATTAACGTCAATTTATCGATGAAATTCGATTTTATCGCATTAAGACAGGCGAGGAAAAACAGCTGTATCATACGAACAAAAGAATAGGTTCAACATTCTATTCGTGAAAAAGATCGATTCAAATGAATCAATTCGCCAGATGAGCCGAATTTTCCATTACCAGCTGATTAAATCAGCGGGTTTACCCGAGTGTTGCCGAATACTGCCGAAGCACCGCCAGTCTCAATACTCTTTTGATTTTAATTCAACAATAATTGCATCAAAACAATGATTTAAAACTGATTCAAATAACTTTAGACAAAATAAATAGCTGTGTTGACATTAGCAGTAAGAATAGTACGGCAGACAGAAGTACAAGATGAACAATCAGGTTTACCAATGGCTAACCTCAAATTGCCAGAGTAATACCATTGACTTTAGATACTAAATCAATAGTATCAATAGTCAATGGTAATACAATTAATTTTAGAGTTGTATGTTATTTTTCTAATCCAGCATTCACAAAAATATATGTTTATTAATTGATAATAAACATATTTTTCTCTCAAATTGCTTTGATTATAAGACAGACATTGAATTTATTGTTCTTTGTGATTTTTTAAGTCCTAACAAACAGGCTTCATGGCTGTTCACTAAAGCTAGCCTTTACTCAGTTAAGAGACATTCTGCCACTAGCAGACGAGGGAATTAGGTGAATTCCAAAACAGTGAAAATTATATGTACATAGCTTGAGTATTTAGGAGAAGTGAAAATAATTCCTAAACAAAATGAGTGGTGAAGATTTTCTTATCAACAAAGACAAAGGAAGTAGATAGAGTTGAAAATGACAATTTAAATCCACCAATTACATTTAGTGATTCTGATTCAGGTGTCTAGGCTAGGCTTCTGACTTAAAGTAGGCCTAATATGCCAAATACAAAAAAACTGTGAATAGGGAAAATCTTTTATTTGGTAACATCTTTTAAGTAAGTAACTGTAGCAGGGGATTTTCATTTTTTTCATTTAATGGTGGTTAGAGGCTAACTTTTCAATCTTTTATTCTGTACATTCCTTAATCCCTTTTGTTACTAAACCAAGTTTTTAGCTTAAGTCTTTTTTTAATAATCAGCGATTTAAAAACCAATATTTTTTCCTTCACACAGTGTTTAACACTTTGAACCCTGAGCCCGAGTATAGCTCGGGGCATAGCGCATGTCACCGCGAACGAAGCCCGAGTATAGGTCGGGCCTCGAAATAAAATTCCATAGCAACCCGTATTCGGCTTATATGCGCTATTCGTTGCTACGGAATGCTTCCTTGATCATCTGGCATTGATTATAGTATCCTCAAGTCTCACAAAAAGCCATCTGTTTTGTAGCAGAAAAATAAATCCAAATGCCTGCAGCCGATGTTTTGCGTCGCCAGCTGACGACGCAGTATTGTTGTCTGCAGTAATGGCTGACTTTGTTTACGTTCATTTTCGTGACAAATAAAGTGTAGTTTTACTGTTATTATAAGGGTTTAGACTGTGAATTAGCTTTTAGATTCACAGTAAATATTAAACTATGTTCGAAATATAAGTGTACGCACCGTCGCAATTTTTATTTTCTTCAATTTTTTTTGGTAAGTTTTATGTGGAACCCAAAAATTTTTTTTTTTTGTAATTTTATTAAAAGTTATATCATTAGAAAGGTTATATTTTTCTCTTTATTTTGATATATAATTTATATGGGTAAAAAATATGTATAGCAAGCTACGAATTTTAATTTTAACCCCAAAATTGGCCAGTAACGCACTTAAAGCGGAAAATCAGCGCCCAGGGTTCAAAGAGTTATTTTAGTATAGTAGGCTAGTATATTTTTATATTTGAGTATAGACTAGTTATTTTAAGGCAATTTTCAATATTTTTATGTTCACGTATTACTCGACTCGACTCGAAACTCGAGTATTCTACTTACTACTCGACTCGACTCGACTCGTTCCAAAAATGTGATACTCGCCCACCCCTACTTCTCTGGAGCCAGTGATCATTTCAAGTTGAGGTATCTCACGTTGATCCTCATTACTGACTTGATGCTGAACTTCAGGAAGTCTCGCCGGTTGATCTTCTGTATGAAGTATCGTTGGCTGATCTTCTCTGGAGTCAGTAGTCTTCTCAAGATGAAGTATCTCACGTTGATCGTCATTACTGACTTGATGCTGAACTTCAGGAAGTCTTGCCGGTTGATCTTCTGTATGAAGTATCGTTGGCTGATCTTCTCTGGAGTCAGTATTCATTTCAAGTTGAGGTATCTCATGTTGATCCTCATTACTGTCCTTTATAACCCTGGGGTCCACAGGTATTCCAATAGATAGTTGAGAGCCCAAGGATGAATCAGTAATTTTGACAGTCTTAGCTAATTTCAATTCAAACCGTTTAGATATCTTTTCTATTAATTTCGATCGGGCTTCTATTTTATCTTCCAGTGATTTTGATTGAGCCTCTAATTTATCTTCCAATGATTTTGATCGAGCTACATGGGCTTCTATTAATTTCGATTGGGCATTCATCACTTCTAAAATTGCTGTCAATTGTGCAGACATGTTACTCACCATATCAGCTGGTTCTTCAAATTCGAAGGTGTCCGGGTTTTCTCCAGTGTCCAATAAATGCTGCGAAGACGCATCTCCAAGTCGGTCTTTGTTCCCGAGGACGGCAGGCCTCGTTCCTCTAACAACCGACGTAATGCAGCCAACGTTAACTTGTCAATCTTCATGTTGTAAAATCCTGTCACGGTCGCCAATTTTGTCGTCACCACTAGCGATTACTGTTCCACACACCGTATATCACTAGGGACGCTTCACAATAAAAACGCCACTTCACTAAACAGAATTTATTAATCACCACAATAAACACATACAAAGATTAGCACTCAATAGCACTATATCAATGTAACACCACTGTTCACTGACTGACTACCACTGACTCACTCTACTGAACACAACTGAACTGAACTGAACTGACAATTACTGACTGACTCACAACCACAACTACAACTGAACTGAACTGAACTGAACCACAGACTGACTCAATGCGGGCGCAGCCCAAATATATATACATTCTAAACATGTACTAGCCAATTCCAGAGAATTCGGATTTCTCTATGTCAAGTATGTTCGAGAGACAGACGGCTCTGGACAAAACTTAGAGGTTATGTTTACTAAACAATAATACATATAAACAATGTCCTACAATATCCAATAAAAGAAATGTATCTCCTATCATAACTAGATAAAAGCGTAAGTACTGTTTTTACTGTTAAATAAACATTAATGCTATCAAACATACATTGAATTCCTTATTATATTATTTTCTAGACGTTTGTTCTATTCATTTCTAGATCGCTTTGCTAGCTTGTTCCTGAAAGCCAATATAGAACTGACAACTAATTAAATAATATGCAAATAATAAATTATAGAACCTAATAATATTTACAAGGTTACTGAATGAATAAAGATTATTGGGATATTGAAGGTTTTAACAAAAGGCTAAGGCTAGGTCTAGGCAAAATATTGTAGGCCTAAAGCAATTAGGCTAAAGCATACATGCGACACACAGTAGCCATGGTCTTTCTGTTGTTGAAGGTTTGTTTGGTGAATTTGAATGCATCCATTGTTGTGATTGCCATTTTGTTTCTGATGTGTCATATTGAATCCAGGTTTCATCCCAAGTCACGATTGATTTCAAAAAGTTGCCTCCATCATCGTAATGCTCAAGGAACTCCAAAGCTGACGCCATTTGTCGAGTTTTGTGGCTGTCCGTCAACATTTTTGGGACCCAACAAGCTCAAAGTTTTTTGTAGCCTAACCGTTCAGTAAAATAGAGTAAAAAACAGACCTTGAAACTTCTGGAAATTCCGTAGACAAAGCAGTAATAGTGAATCTGCAGATTTCTTTAACCATTCTGTCAACCTCGTTGAACCAGGTCATCTGAAATGACAGATTTGCGTCCTTGGCCCTCTTCATCATGCACATCATTACGGCCATCTTTAAACATTCGACACCATTCACGCACAACACCATCACTCATGAAGTTTTCCCTATTATACACAACTCATTTTCGGATAGATTTCTGCCGTACTATGGCCTTCAGCTTGTAGAAAACGAATCATACTTCACAATTCACACTTGGTGGGAGCATAAATAATGGTGGCCATGTTTACATGGCTGTAGCGCAACATCGACTGACGCCTGAATGTCAACAATAGCGAAGTGTGTAGTGCGAGAGCTGCGCAGTAGCCTACAGTGCATGCCCGCTTTTTACTGCTTATATAGCGTCTGCACGGAGCAATCGGAAGTTGAAAAAAAAATGGCTCTCGTAATTTCAGTAAGAAAGTAAAAGTTCACTCTAAAAAAGTACTACTTATAAGGCACTAAAAAAGTATTCTTATAATTTTTCATAAGAAAAATTAACAAATGTCATGCTAAAAGCAGAGAATGAATGAATGTCATGCTAAAAGTTGATTTTAAAGTAAATAATTGAATAACTATTTTTAGTGCTAATGTGAGAAGCTACAATAAGCATGCTGATGAGTTGATCGTGATTTTGAACAGTTTCAACACTCAATTTGATGTTATTGTCCTCACTGAGACTTGGTTGAATGAGAGTTGTGCGAATGTGAGAATGGATGGGTATGATGTGATTATGAATAAGACTAGTAGGAATCAGAATGATGGTGTGATTGTGTTTGTAAGTAAAAAGTTTGCTGTGTGTGTTGAAGAAGTAAGTTTGTATGGCGCCACAAGTAAGTTAGTTAGTAAGTTAGTTGTAAGTTAGTTTGTTTGTGGTGTCGAAGTAAATATATCGTTTGGCAGTGATCGGCTCTCGGTCCTGGCCGTGTACAGGAGCCCAAGCTCGGACAATGACCTTGAACTGTTCATTGATGACCTTCAGTCGTACTGACGCCCGGGGTGGGGACTGGTCTATGCGCTGCATTGTTGGCGACATAAATATTTGTATCTTGCCGGAAACGTTGGAACCTTTATCGCAACGGTATTTAGATGTTTTGTACGGGGCTGGTTTCATAAGTTTTATTAATGTTGCGACAAGGGTAACTGGAAATACTAACAGCTGCATTGACCATTTTTTTATTGATGCCGCGCATGCAAAATTTTTAAGATCTGCTGTAATTAAATCTGAAATGACTGATCATTATATTGTAGCTGCTGAAATCGAAAAAGAATGCAAAACTAAACTAAAGGATAAGCGTTCAATCTCACACATTGATCAAAATGTCATTTGTTTACTGTTATCTGAATGCAACTGGTCACATGTATTGAATCCATATGACATTAACCGTAGTTCTAGCGCATTCGTAGATAAACTGCAAGACTGTATTGCTCAAGCGACCACAGTTAAAAACCTTTCATCAAATAATTTAAAAATTAAACCATGGATCTCATCGGGGCTAGTCAGGTCCATTAGAACCAGAGACAAACTTAGTAAAAATGTGAAAAAACAACCTTTCAACCTGGATTTGTTAGCTCGATACAAAAATTATAGAAATCTTCTCAACAAACTAATTAAGTCTGCCAAGGAAACATACTATAAAAATAAAATCAATCAGGCCGAAGGGAACTGCAAAATGCTTTGGAAAACCATAGCCGAAATCACAAACACAAGTAAAAATAAAGATCGTTTCCTTAGGGGCAAAGATAACGTGGATGAGTCAGACATTATCAAGACAGCAGATAAGTTAAATGATTACTACGTAAATGTCGGTGCCAACTTGGCCAGCGCTATTCCGCCTGTCCCCCGGTGCGTCGTGGACGACGCGGCCTACCAGCCCGGCACCACCTTCCAGCTGCGTCCTGTCAGTGAAGTTGAACTCTCCCGGATTGTTAAAAATTTAAAAGGGGGGTCTGCTCCGGGATTGGATAACATTCCTGCAAGGGTAATAAAAAATAATTTCGAAGTAATAAAAGTCCCGCTGGCTCATATAATTAATCTCAGTTTACAACAAGGCATTTATCCCGATATTTTTAAAATCGGAAAAGTCATTCCTATATACAAAGGGGGGGATAAAGACAAATGTGTAAGTTATAGACCTATTACACTGGCTAGCGTCCTGGCAAAATTAATTGACAAATGTGTTAAAATCCAATTAGAAAAATACGTATTTGACAATGAAATTTTATTTCATAATCAATTTGGCTTCAGGCGCGATAAAAATATTAATGATGACCTTTTTCAATTAACAAAAGAACTCCACAATGCCGTCAGTCGAAATAAGAAAAGCTTGCTTGTTTTCATTGATTTAGCTAAAGCATTTGAAACAGTTGATCGCCAAATTCTTTTAAAAAAACTTTCTTACATCGGAATTAAAGGATCGGCCCTAAATTGGTTTAAAGATTATCTAAGCGATAGATATTATTATCAAGTAGTTTCAATACTAGATAAATGTAGTACAAAAATAAAAATTGACTATGGAATTATTCAGGGTTCGACTCTTGCACCTATATTGTATCTCATTTACGTCAATAATATTGGTAGATTAAATTTAGAGAAGGGTAGCCTTTTTTTGTATGCAGACGACACGGCAATTCTCTTTGAGGGCGACAGCTGGGAGGAGGTGTACGCGGTGGCGGGTCGGGGGCTGGTCGCTGTCAAGCATTTTTTCGATCAAAATCGGCTCACATTAAATCCTCATAAAACAAAATACTTAGCCATTTCATTGCGAGCCGATAACGATCCTATCGATTACCAGCTGAGATTGCACACTTGTGGCGGCCAGAATGATTGCAATTCGTGTGAATGTGTAGAGCGAGTGTCTAATTTCAAGTACCTGGGAATCGTTTTTGACAACCGAATTAAGTGGACAGACCATATTCAATCAATTCGAGTAAGGCTTAGGAAATTCATCTTTGTTTTTCACACTCTCGGTCGAATTCTTAATCGTCAAATATTAAAAACTGTTTATTTTGCTTATGTTCAGTCCATTCTACAGTACGGTATAATGGTTTGGGGTAATGCCCAAAAAAAGCTCAATTATGCCATTGCTAATCACTCAGAAAGCCATTATTAAATCTGCGCTGGGAAAAAACACTAGATTTCCAACTGATCAACTATTTGATGATTTCAGAGTGTATAACATTCCACAGCTATACTTAAGATCTTTAGTAATGTACATTTTAAAAACAAGCAGACTATTTTCAATCAATCTGTTCACCATTATTCGACAAGATTTAAGGCTAATTCAGGTATACTTTTCCCAAGAATAAATAAATCAATCAGTACGACATGCCCTTTTTACTCTGCAAGTATTCTTTATTCTAAATTACCGGAAAATCTCAAATGTCCTAGTCCTTGTAGTATTTCCAAGTATAAAAAATTAGTTAATGAATTCATTTTAAGAATAGGCAGGGGAGGGGTTTCCGAATATGTAACGTCGGTTTACGGCAGTGAGGGTGTCAAGTAACGGTAGGTCTGTATGAGTGTCAGATAGGTGTGAACGGTGTGTGGGGTGTGTGTGTGGTGTGTGTGTGGGTGGGCGGTGTGTCTGTGTGCGCGTGCGGAAGTGAGATGTGTGTATGTGTGTGATTGTGTGTATGCATGAGTCAAGTCTCGGGGGTAATCTTGAATCGTAGAGTATTAGATGCATTATCAGTAATCTTCAGGAAATTAAATTTACGACAGAATTGTTATTCCATTATTCCATTATCTCATAATTTGCATTAATAATGTGTAAAATAATCTTTTACTGTAGTAATTTTTTAACTTTAAATTTATTTTGATTCCTTTGTTTATTGTAGTCTAACTACCGTGAAAGCTGTATATATTACAATTCAATTAACTATATCCATTATGGAACAAGTTCTCAGTGTATTATCTACTGATAAGCATAAGGAAGTTTTGTTGTTATGGTATACTGATAAATGGCTCACTTTCCGCCCACAGGCCTCGGCCTCTGCGGAAAGTTATTATTTCGTTGTAATGTTGTACAGTTTGTATGTTGTTCTATTTCGAAATAAATAAATTTGAATTTGAATGTTGAGTAAACTAATGTTAGCAATATATTCAATTATTGTTTACCCGGTATGACGCAGGGACCATACGCCATCATCCTCGCACCCACTCGTGAGCTGGCGCAACAGATAGAGGAGGAGACCACCAAGTTCGGAGGGCCTCTGGGCATTCGCACTGTGGTCGTCGTGGGCGGGCTCTCCAGGGAGGAGCAGGGCTTCCGGCTACGACTCGGCTGCGAGGTAAAACAAATGAATGGTGAAGAAAATCATTATGGGCTCTAATAATCTTGTGGATGACTTTAATGAGTAGATGTTTTATACTATGTAGACCTAGCCCTTACAGATGAAAAAATATATATTTCCTTACTTTATAAATGTATGCAGTTATTATTTGTTTTGAAAATTATTTTTATTATCGGCAAAATAAAGAAGGCTAGGTAATTAATATTTGGTTATGAGTATTTAGGAACTCATATTTGGTTAGATATATATATATATATACTGTTCCTAAATACTCATAACCAAATATTAATTACCTAGCCTTCTAAGAGTCTTTAATCTGATATTATGAAATATCAAACTGTGTGAAAAATTAATATTTTTAGTATTCGGTTTTTAAGAAAGCAACTACATTTCCACTTTCACATTATAAAAACGCAAGTGATGAAACTTGTGTAATTTAACGAGGCCTAGCTCTTTTTGTGAGGTGAAAAGTTAAATATGTGTGGGGTAATTCAATGATAATGATAATAATTGTAATGTTGTTTCCAGATAGTTATTGCCACTCCAGGTCGTCTGATTGATGTGTTGGAGAACCGATACCTGGTGCTTAACCAGTGTACTTATATCGTACTAGACGAGGCTGACCGTATGATAGACATGGGTTTTGAACCAGGTAACTATTTAATTAAATCTATACAAGCCATCTACTACTGTATATCTATTCAAATCTGTAATTTTCATTATTGTACTTAACGTGTCTATCTGGATCTCGAACAAAGTTCCAGGTTCCGGCACAAATTCAATACAGTAGAGAGTCGGTTATCCGAACTTGGGGTGGTTTAGATGAAAAATTTGTTCGGATAATCAAGCACAAAAAGTATGTACCATTTATGATCAAAGACTTCATTAACTAATTTTAAACAGAAAAACTTCCAAATAATCTATAGGCTTTAACAAAAAGAGTTCAAAACAAAAAATAGCACACAAAATAGTGCTATGTTTGATGTTTCACAATAGGTTTCTTTGAATACTGTTCACTGAATTAGTAAGGCATTCAACGGTGCGGATAATTGACATTCGAATAATCAACTCTACTGTACCTGAATTCCTTCTGGCTAGTCAAGATTATTCATGGGTGCTGAAAAGTCTGCAAACGGCTTAATATTCATACAGTGGAAACTCGATAAACAAACCTCAATAATTCTAAATCCTTGATAAATCAAATTTTTTATTCCCCTTGAATTTTCCTATCTTTTGCAATTTTAATTTTACCTCTACAGTTCGAATATTTCATGAGAAACACATTGATAAATCAAAGTTTTATGGTATTTTCCATCGTATAGGTACCTCTATAAAGTTTTAGCCCCAAAACCTTAATAATTCAAAGTTGTGTGACTCGCACCTCTACACGTTAAAGCAATGGCAAGAACCTTCTATTAATCAAAGTTGTATGAAATTTTTTATGATTCAAAACATTGATACCGTACTGTATTTTACTGCGTACTGTTTCGATAGAAAATTCCAATCCATTACTCTGTTCAACCTCCACTCCTGTTGCGATCCAACTCAGTCTTGAGAGAGATTTGGAAGTATTATTTATTTCCTGGTCTCTTTTATAGTTCCAAAGTGCTTTTTTTTCAAATTTGTAGTTTTAAAGCTCATTTACTTTAGTCTTAATTTTAATATTATGGCAACATTCAGTTTTACAAACCTCTGTGGGATACTGAATCAAATTGCCGAGCATTCATTGTACAGTAAATGAAAACTCTATTTAAAACTTAACTTGTGTATTTTCAGATGTACAAAGGATTCTAGATTTCATGCCGGTAACTAATCTGAAGCCAGATAACGAAGATGCTGAGGATGAGGCAAAGCTTCTAGCTAACTACAACTCCAAGAAAAAATACAGACAGGTAATGTTAACTGCTTAGGGTGAAATCAGGTTCAATTTATTGCATGATACTATAGGGATTTATACAACTTTTTTGTTGTAATTGTCTCAAAAAAAGTTTTTGAATAATAGGAAATTACTCCTGTTAATAGGCTATTAACAAATTAATTAATAGGCTATTGATACAAATTTATTTAACAGGTGTCAGTGAGTAGTCATTTTTTTTAACCAAGTTGAGTATTAGAGCTAACTTGAGTATCGAGTCAAGTAGTTGTTCATTAATCAAAATCAAAATCAAAATCAAAATCCCTTTATTGTCACTAAGTGCCTGGCCACACGGGCGTTTTTTCACGCGGTAAAATGTAGCTTATTTTCACGCTGTAAAATTTAGCTTTTTTCCTGTCTGAAGTAGAGGAGCGGCTCAATGCAGTTCAAACCAGCTGTTTATCGCCGCATTCACGTGATTGTCGCATTTTCTTCATGGCCTTGTTTTATTATGATTTATAAACATAAACATGAATCCGTTTAAACCAAATATTAACAAAAATGCAGTTAATGCCTTGTGCGCGTTGTTGGTTGTTCGCCGCCGTCGTCGTTAGTGATGTGCGATACGTATCGTATCGTATCGGAATATCGCGATACAAGGAGGGGCGATACGATATTTCGATACGATATTTTGGAAACGATACGTATCGTATCGCCAAAAACGATATTTGATTTTGTATCGGCACATAGAAAAACGATACTTTTTTCCCGCGATATTGTTTTTTTTTTCATCATCCAACCACGATCTTCAGAAGGAAATGGATTTAGCTTCATCATGTTACTTATTTTACCATTAAATAAACAGAACTCCATTATCCTATCTTCTGTAACTTAAATTGCACAGTTCAATGGAGGAGATAAAACAAGTTTATCAAGTAAAATTTGACAGATACGATACGGCCAGCATATGAATGAGCATAACAATAAACAATAATTTTATTTATTTTGAGTACTTATTTTAAACATTAATAATGTTTACCTAAAACCTTTGATGGTCTGTTTCATTACAATAATAGCAAATTTCTATCTAAAATCAATGGCTAAACCTATTTTTTAACTGCTTTGTTCAAAATGATACGATATGTATCGTTCATGCGATATTTTGGCCGATACGATACGCGTATCGCGATACACTGGACCGATACGATACGGACGATACGAATCGTATCGCCGTATCGCGATACATGGCCGTATCGCACATCACTAGTCGTCGTCGAGGCAGGAGGAAATATTGGACTCACCCGATTGTATGTGAAAGGTTTACGAAAGGGAAATTTGTACTCTTACATAATACTCTCAAGATGTACCCAGAGAAGTTTTTTGAACATTATAGAATGTCCGTTCCTTCGTTTGAAAAACTACTTTCAAAAATTAAAGATAAGATTAAGAACAAAGACACCACAATGAGGGATAGTATTACTCCTGAAGAGAAACTCGCTGTTACTTTGAGGTAAGCTTTATTAACCTTACAGTAATTGTTTCAAAACATATAAAAATTACCATTACAAAAGTGTTAATAAATAAATAGAGATGTTCGCTCGAAAATAATTAATTGTTTACAGATTAAAGAGGGATATTACACAATCATCGTGAAATTCAGAGTATTGTTTAGAAATTGATGGACCAGAATGCCTCTGCTCAGCTTGGGTGGATGAATGTGTTCCACAAAATGTCTTTTGTTTGTCATAAGTCTGCAAAAGTTGTAAGAACTTTATTTGAAAGTCCATTTTTTCACTTTGGGTCAATTTTTTTATAGCTGGTAATTGTGATAGAAGGAACATTTCATCAGGATCTTTTTCGACAGCAGTCGTAGGTTGTACGTTTGATTTCAAAACTTTAATAATTTCCTTTTCAAATGGATCTTGGTTGCGCTTCTTTGGCAAGCGGGAAGTTATCTTCAGAGCAGAATTTGGTTCATCACTGATGTCATCTTGAGTGTCAGATTCCAACGGTTCTTCAAGTTGATCAGTCATGTTTCCTAAAGTCCTGAAAAAAAACTGACAATAACTAATGCCACAAAAAACTGTACCTAGTAATAGTTATTTCAAATATTTGTAGTTAGCTCTCTAATTACACAAATCAAAAATGTTCATAGCTTGATTATAGTCTTGAATAATATGTAAACTTTTGTCAGATACCTTATATTAATTAACTTTTTATATTAAAACCGTACTTACTGTCTTTGGTCGCACACTGACTGGAGAAAGCTCATTTGTTTGTGATAAACATAAGGCTTTTTCTTGTTATTTGCTTCCCCACTTTTTCCTGCCTCACTTCTAAGATATTTTACACTAGCTGTTGCCCGTCACGGCTTCGCCCGTGATTGAATTTATTTTATAGGTAATACAATCGTTTTGAAGAGCAACGAAATCTACTTCCTTGAGAATGACATTGGAACAATGAAGTAGTGTGAGTGGAGCTCTGAAGAAATTTCGCAAAACCTGTTCTTAGAGAGAAAAGGTTTCTTAAATAGAAAAGGCCCTAACCTATGAGCAAATAGGAACGACCATGTCAAATTTCAACCCCGTAGGCTCTACAGTCATATTGAAGACATGTGGGTTGGAGCCCTAAAGAACATTAAACAGTACTTTTGCAAAACTGTTTCTTAGTGAACACCTATTAGCAAACCGGAACCTTTACGTTAAATTTCAACCCGTAGGATCTATAGTAGATTTGAGAATTTGTGGGGAGGAGCCCTAAAAAAAATTTGCAAAACTGTTTCTTATTGATCACCTATGAACAAAAAGGAACGTCCATGTCAAATTTAAAACACGTTGGCCCTTGATTAATTTTGAAGTCAGGTGAGGTGGAGCCCTAAAGAACTACAAAAACTATATTTACAAAACCATTTCGTAGTGAGCACCTGTTAGCAAAACGGAACATCCAAGTTAAATTTATACCCCCTAGAATCCATGGTAATCTTGAGGTTCTATGGGGTGGAGCCCTAAACGAAATTTTTCAAAATTATTTCGTAGTAAGTAACTATGAGCAAAGAGGAACGTCCGATTCAAATTTAAACTCCGGAGGCCCAACAGTAATTTTGAAGTCCTGTGGGGCGGAGCCCTAAAGAACTTGGAAAACTGTATTTGAAATACTGTTTCTTAGTGAGCGAGCGCCCGTGAGCAAAGAGAAACGTCCATGTTAAATATCGACCCCGGAGGCCCAAAAGTAATTTTGAAGTCCTGTGGGGCGGAGCCCTAAAGAACTTCGTAAACTGTGTTTGCAAAACCATTTTCTTAGCACCCATGAGCAAAGAGAAACGTCCATGTCAAATAACGACCCCGGAAGCCCTAAAGTAATTTAAATTCCTGTAGGGCGGAGTCCTAAAGAACTTCGAAAACTGTATTTGAAAACCGTTTTTTAGTGAGCACCCATGAGCAAAGAGAAACGTCCATGTCAAATATCGACCCCGGAGGCCCTAAAGTAATTCTGAAGTCCTGTGGGGCGGAGCCCTAAAAGGGATGTTTAAAGCACTTTTTTGAGCACCTAAGAAAAAAAAGAGCTTCAGGAAGTTTATTGAAAAGCCTTTTACACATGTAACTATGTTTTTGTTTTTTTTTCAAGCAAATTTAAATTATGTATTTGATACTGCAAGTCATTTTTGTTTCTAGTATTATAATTATGAACATGTTGTTTAGATAAAAAAGCTGCATAAGTAACTTTAAGAAGAATCAAAGATTTATAAATATATAGGCTAGGCAATGTCAACATACCGAATTGTTTAAATATAGGCTTGCATGATGTCCTAATACTTGAGAATGTCATAATTCTAACCATTTTTTTCTGAATTTTAAATAATGTCATAATTTCTGTTGCTGTTCCCCATAATTCAACCCCATATTGCAAAACTGAATAGAAATATGAATAATAAACAATCAGTCTAGTGTTTTGGTCAATTAATTTTCTTAACACCAGCATTTGGAAGCAAGCACTGTTTAATTTTTTTCCTTTTCATGGCTAAATGAGCTTTCCAGTTTAAGTTAGAGTCCAACAAGAATCCCAAAAAACCAGTGTGGATACTAGATGACAGATTGTTTCCGTATGAACCAAGAAATGAAATGTCTGAAACACCACTCTGTGTGGATTTAAAGAGCACCAATTCTGTTTTTTCACTGTTGAGTTTGAGACCATTTGCATGAAACCAATTTGAAAGATCTTTTAAAACTTTTGAAGTGTTTAACTGGAGCTGTAAATAGTTTGAACCAGTAACCAGAGCTGTTGTGTCATCTGCATACAAAATAATATTTGAGTTGACACAATAATAAAGATCATTTATATAGATCAAAAACAAAATTGGACGTAATATAGATCCTTGAGGAACACCAACGACTATATCACTCCATTCAGAGAAAGTTTTTTCTAAATGTCGTTTAATTACAACTCTTTGTCTGTGATTTCCTAAGTATGATTCAACCCAATTTCTTGTTGTTTGTGAAAAATTGCACTTAAACTTTAATTTTTCCAATAAAATGTTATGAGCTACGCAGTCAAAGGCCTTAGATAAATCACAGAAAAAACCAGTTATCTTCTGTGATTCATACAAGGAATGAGCGACTGATTCAACGAGCTTAGAAGTAGCCATTGTAGTGTTACGATTTGGTCGAAAGCCATACTGCGCAGAAGAGAAAATATTATGGGATTCAAAGAATAACATAATTTGATTGGCGACAACCTTTTCAAAAACTTTTGAGGTTACTGGCAGTACCGAAACTGGTCGATAGTTACCAATATCCTGTGCATCTCCCTCTTTAAAAACAGGCGTTACCTGAGCATACTTAAGTTGACTTGGAAAGTAATCACTAGACAGAGATTGATTAAACAAGAGGCTTGGCTATTACATCGACAACCTGTTTTAAAATTGTACATGGTATATCATCCCATCCTGCTGAATTTTTGTTTTTAAAACCTCTTACAATATCTTTAATCTCTTTGATCCTAACTGGTGTAAATTCAATAGAAGGTAAACATGTGGACATGCTCTCAAATACTTTCAAATACTTCCCTATATTTACTGGACCAATATAATTAAAACCATGTTATGCTTTTTTAACTGCATTTAACAATGAAATTTAACTATAAATTAATAACAATAACAAAACTATCTTAAACAACAGACAGAACAGTAGAAACATTTAAAATTGGTATTTTTAGACCTGATTTTCTCTGTATAAATTTCTTTTAATAAAGGGAAACTTTTCGTTAAAAACTCAAAATTTGCCAACAATCATAGTTATTGATCTCAGGTAACCGGCGGAGTAACTATAACCACCTGATGTGACCGCATCAATTAGTTCCAATTACCTACATCGATATTAAGTTATGTTATTTTCTCTAGTAATGACTAAATTTTTGAGCACATGCCCATCTTTATTATTTCAAACTGAGTATAGTAGACTCCCTCTTAACCTGCCACCTTTTAACCGTTCTCTGCTTTAACCGGCCTACCTTAGAACAAAAACAACATTTTTATAACCGGCCATTTTTTATCTCAACATTGTTTTAACCGGCCATGTTTCGCCGGAAACTTTGTTTTCTTATCTACTATATCATTCAATCAACATTATATCATAATGTTCTCAAACCACCTAAAATGTACTGTCCTGGACGGAAGTGTATGCCACCGGAAGTGAATGTGTTCTGACTTGCTATCCAGTAGACAAAATAGGGAATGAATTATTATTAGTTTATTTTAGTCACGGATTTCATGGGTGTTGGATGGTAGCTATAAATTATATAGAGTTGTTTTTTTAAGCCATAATTGCATTTGACCGTTTGAAATTGTAGGTTGACATTTTAAATGTACATCGGTTCAACTGGCCAAATCATTATCCGGTCCCGAGTTGGCCGGTTAAAAGGGAGTCTACTGTAATAGAAACATAACTTTGGTTGGATGATCAATTAGAATTGATTTTTTTCTCTCTATCAGAATAAACGGAAACGTTTATGCATAGAGTAAATGTTAATAAAAATATTTATAATAATCCTTTGTCTTCTTGAAGAGTTTATATGAAACATTCTCTTTTTCTTCACGTAAACGTTATAATATGTATGGAATCTCTCATATTTATTCCTAATAAATTTACCTTTGGGTTTGACATTCATTTTCTAATATTTTTTTACATTTTCAATAATTGTTAAAAGTAATATTCTTTCTTCATTGTATTCTTTTTAGCGAATTTCCCATAGGGAATAAGCTATTACCGTAGGTCTCATGGTAAGACCTAAGCCCGGGACCATGTTACTTTTTCGTTTTTAGGTGCCCAGAGACCAAAAATAATAGTCATTAAAAATTTTATATATATATATATATATATATATATATATATATATATATATATATATATATATATATATATATATATATATGTATATATATATATGTATATATATATGTATATATGTGTCCCTAGACACGATAACTCTCGTAAAAATTGTCCAATCGACACCAAATTTGGTAGAGATGTGTAATCCTACGTTTATTCGGATGAGTTCGAAAACCAGACCGATCGACCTACCGGAAGGGGTAGTTTTGGGGGGTTTTGTACCCCAAAAATGGGTTTTTTGCATTTTTCATATGTAAATTTTAAATATTTTAAATTTTTATTTTGACCATTGGATTTAGCTAAAAAAAACACACAATTTAGTATTTTGAAGCTTTGCTCTATCTCCATTGGTTACCGAGATATTACAAAGTCTAAAGACAGTACATTGTCTTTTAGGGCTCCAATGTTAATCTTATGGAGAATAAGGATGTGTTAATATTTCACTTATTAACCAATATTTTTGGATGAAACTTGGTATTTAGCTTCATTTGGTTGAGATTCATCCATTTAAGGTAAAAAATATTGGTTTTTGTACTTATCATGGCAGCAAACCTGCATACTCTTTTCCCATGTTAATCATATGGAGAATAGGCAAACTCTTTTATTTATGGACAGATATTGATGAAACTTACTATATGTCTTTATATGGTCGAAATAAATTTTTTCTATGCTAAAAACCTACTTTTAGTGTCCCCCATGGCAGCACACCTGCATACTCTTTCCCTATATTTATCTTAAGGAGAATAGACATTTACTTCCCTATTTATGAGCACGTGATGAAATTTTGTTTACAAGTTTAGCTGGTCGAAATTAATATTACTAATTTGGAAATTCGCTGAGTACGCAGGTCTGCTGCGAGGGGGGGTATTTTAGTTCCTTGAACAGAAGTTTCTTAGTATCATTATATTGCAATTGCATTTAAAAACTTTAATGACCTCTACAAGGTAGGCGTATATTGCTTTAACTGAATTTCTACTGTGTTTTTTTCTAGATAAATTTAATTATCTGTGAAGCGTGATTTTAATATCTAAAGTATCTTCTATCAAAAGTTGTAGTCAAATATTTGGTTGTACTGATTAAACATGTTTGAACAAGCACATGGTACACATTAACATTGTTGTGCCTGACAGACGGTCATGTTCACGGCCACCATGCCTCCCGCAGTGGAGCGCCTGGCCCGCACGTACCTCCGTCGTCCGGCCGTCGTCTACATCGGAAGTGTTGGCAAACCTACCGAGCGCACAGAACAGATAGTCTACATGGTGTCCGAACAGGTAAACACATTGAATTTCTATAAACAAAAATTACTTCATCTTCTAATTCTAGTACAAATATAAATATATTGTAAAATATTCTATTATTCATTATAATTTAAATAGATATAAATTCAACTGATTGAAGATTTAGATCCTTCCAAATTTATTGTGTAAATAGGTCGTTAGCTTGCTTAGTCTTAGTGATGAAAATCTTAAAAAAAAATTTATGCCTTCAAAACAGAAATTAATTAGTTCCCGTTACTTTTATTATTCTAGATATAATAAATTTATTTCCACATTTCCAATTTAATGAAAATTATGTTAAATAATTCTACCCTTATGTGGTAGATTTTTTTTCTTTGAGCTGGCACTAAAGACTCTTATTTGCAGGCAGACAAGTCTTTGAGAGGAATACTTTTGTATTTTTTTTTAAACCAATGTATGTTTATCATTGGAAATAAAATATCTGAATCTGTAGCAGAGTATTTTGAATTTACAACATACCAAAAATTAATGTAAAAACATGATGTACAGTGAAAATTAAAGGCCTTGCTTGAAACATTAACTCATTAGAAATTTGTAAGCTTTTGCATGGAGTCTCCTGCATGACTCAGTCATCACATTGATAACAGTGTTATAGTCCTTTAAAAATTAGTGAGCAATCGAATTGCAGGTTTCAATTCCCCAATTTTTCCTGTTCCTCTCACTGCCAAGGATCCATCCAATCAGATTTACTGAACATTAATACACCTGTTTAACTCCTCATGTCAATTTATGCAATGTTATGATTTTTCTTAAACAAATATTTGTATGTTGGCGTTTGAAATGTTATAAGAACCGTTTTCAACGCATGCAAAGGCCATTAAGAGAAGAAACACCATCATCAGCCCTGTTTTTTTACTCTGGACTTCTGGGATGAAATTAAAATAACAGCTGACTATGAAGCAAATTAGGGGAATTAAGGATGGTAGAGAGTGAATCGGTCCTGCGGTGGGAAACAAAATTCTATTTTTCATAGCTTATTAATTTTTAACAGGTTATTGCTTAGAGCAATAATTTGGAATTTATTAAACCCTATTGTAGGCCATAGAAAAACTTACACAAATATTACTACATAATCAAACATTTGTTCACTTTTCAACAGGACAAGCGCAAGAAGCTGATGGAACTTCTAAGTCGTGGGGTCGAACCTCCAGTCATTATTTTCGTCAACCAAAAGAAGGGGGCTGACGTGCTGGCTAGAGGACTGGAGAAACTCGGGGTGAGTGATCACAGAATTTGGAGTGTGATGTTTAATAATGTGACATTTAATAGGCCTATTGATTTTTGTTGTATTGTTTTTAGATTTTTTTGATAAAACAGTTCTAAATCTAAAAATTACTTAATTATCTAAAAAAGTTGACGATTTCAACCATACTTTGCATGCTTATACTCCTTTAAAAATTTATATGGTCGAATGACGGTTTTCAATTTACTTTTTCTTGTTCTTTCCATTGCCGGAAATCCAACTAGGCCCCCTAATCACAATCACTGAACACTGAAATTGCTACATCAAAGTTAGTGAAACTTGTGTTTGTGTAATTCAAACTTCAAGTGACCAGTGAACATGTTTTCAATATCCATCAGTTTCAATTAATCAAATAAACAATAGGCCATTTACAATGTGTTAAATATGCTTGGGAACAGAAACAAAAATTATAATTAAAGACAATTTAAAATTAGAGATTCTGATCCAGGTTCTACTGTATTCTTATTATTTAAAATTTTACTTAATGTTATTGTTTTCCCCATTGTAAACACATATACTCATTTTGAGGTTTGAGATGTAAAGTATTCACTGCCTCGGCCATTTAGGGAAGTCACACTAAAAAAAGAAGAAGAATACAATAGACTGCTACTGATTGAACAATTTGTTAAATGTAAAAATGTATAACACTTTTTTACATCCCATGCGTGCGTTTTGCACTTGGGGAACTGTAAATATTGTAGCAAAAAAATTTGAGAATAAAGGATTTTGAATTGAATTGCATTGAATAATAAGTGCTACAGTAGAAGCTCTCTTAACTGACCTGTATGAGACTATAGTTGTATAACGTAAAAGGTCAGTTTAAACAAATAAAACGAGAAATATGTTTTAATCCAAAATCTGTGATAAAATCTGTTAAATACCTAACAAAAGTAGCAAGCACAGTAAGCACAGTTAGCACAGTAAAAGCTGCCTGCACAAAATATTGAGAGCAACTTACTGAATTTGACTTGCTAAGTTATGGAAACATATGATCGACCTGTTCAAATGTGTGTTATTTTTAGATCACTATGGCAACATTGGCTCGCCTGGCGGAAGTTTGTTTTTCCAGAAAACGGTAGATTAATCCATGGTCGGTTAAGAAAGCTTCCACTGTATTTCATACTAAGTGGTGAATCTAAAAGCAAATAAGATTTAGGATCTCCCTCTTTCTCTTTCTGGTGAGACAGTTCATTATGAAGAAAAAGTAGGAGAATTAATTATGGTTAGGCTTTTCCTTTTAATGGAAATCAAATTATGACTATTCGACCACACATCTTTATTGAAATGTGCGTTGGTCTAGACAGTAGACTTTATCCTGGTGTTTACTAGTTTTCATTTGAAATTGCCTTATTGGTCCGTGTTTGTGATTATTCTCCGCCGTATGTCGCAGTACAACGCGTGTACGCTGCACGGAGGCAAGGGACAGGAGCAGCGAGAGTATGCCCTGGCCAGCCTCAAGTCTGGCAGCAAGGACATCTTGGTGGCGACGGACGTCGCAGGCCGAGGAATCGACATCAAGGACGTCTCCATGGTCATCAACTACGACATGGCCAAGACCATCGAAGGTATGTGATCAAACTGTTGGCATTCATGTGGCTACAATAAGGGTGCCCCATGTTGAATTTATTTTCCATAAGAGTGATGTTAAACTTGCCTATTTCTCATAGTAGCCTATATAATTTCTTTTTGTTTGGGGGCGGGGGGGTGTGGAGTGACTCAAAATAACTTTTTTTAAATTTTTTTATTAAATTTATTTTTTATCTTGTCATATCGATTCTGCAAAAGGTTTTAATGATTAATGGAACCGTCAATTATCGGAATGCGAGAACGGAATGCTAGTTTAAATAATGATGAGCCAATTTCACAACTGTAAACCATCATTTTCTGGATAAAAATTAAGGATTTGATGAGCTCTGTTGTTCTAAGGGAAACGGATTTAACCCAGCCTTTTTTAAGTCTTGAAATATTAATAAAAGAATGAAGCCCTCTTTTAAATGCATCGGTTGCGTTTTAAGAATGTCAATATTTTGTAATATTACAATGTAAATCATTAATAAAATTTAAAAGCTAAATAGCAAGGGAAACTAGTCAATCTTTCACTTTGTTTTTCTGACGTGAACTTTTGGCATTGAGTTGTTTCTACCTTGTTCACAGACTACACCCATCGTATTGGTCGTACTGGGCGAGCAGGGAAGACAGGAGTGGCAGTATCATTCGTCACCAAGGAGGACTCTCCGATATTCTACGACCTCAAGCAGACGATCCTCGCCAGTCCAGTATCAACCTGCCCTCCAGAGCTTCTCAACCACCCGGACGCGCAGCACAAACCCGGCACTGTACTGGTGGCGAAGAAGAGGCGGGAGGAGAAGATATTCGCTTAGATTACGTATATTTTCCTTTATTTGTGTATATAGTTTTTCATTTTATGTATCAAAAACATGGACTTAGTCTTTGCTCCTAGTTTAGTATTTTGTAAATAGGACAACTCGTCTTAATTTAGCTAACTGGAATTAAATTTTTTAAATGTATGTAATGTTGTTGGATTCTTACCGTTTGGTCCAAGTACTGCCAAAAACTTAAAATATAATTTTCCATTGAAATAATATTGCTTGGGAAAAATGTGCTTTCTGCTATCATTACCTACACAACCCTTTCTCAGGAGTTCTGTTTTCTTCCCCTTATATCACAGTGCATAAAACAAAAATATATCACCCACTTCCAAGATGTCACCCAGTGGCTGGTGCTGGTAAACTTTTTAGATTTTAAAGACAAAATCACAAATTAAAAAGATCTGTATTGTAATGACTTTAAAAATAATTTATCCTTGTTTCCTTGGCTACCAGTTTTAGCTACTCAGATTGGTCGCAATAACCTTAAAAAATCACACATTAAACTTGAAAACATCAGATTTTTTATTTGTTTTGGGTTTGTTTTAGAAGAGAGCCTTTACTATCAAAATCACTAGAAACCAAAAAAGTTATTACCAAATAGAGGAGATGACTTTCAAAAAGAGTTTAATCACAGGCTTATAAATTTTCATTAAAAGCAAAAAAACTGTTTTTCTAATATATAACACATTTAAGCAACACATCCTACCAGAACAGATAACAAATTTGTGAGATCAACATAACAGGTGAAATAAAATAATGCCTGATAAGATAAGGTTGACCATTGAATCTGATATCCAATGGCTGATATTGGCAATGTAAATGTTTTCCATTCTATATGACTCTTTTTTTTATGAACTCATTTGTAAACAGTTAATTGGAGTGAGTATGACAAATTTAATTGTGGAGGCCCTCTTCTAAAAATATAACCTCTGTTTTAATAAAACCACTTTTTTATGGATTTTTATGGTCTTTAATCAGGCTATTTAGATTGGTTGGTTACCATTGAAACATTGAAGAGATTTGGGTAAAATAACTTATAGTAGATGGGCAAGTATAAACAAAGGTCTGGTTGCCAAGGAAAGGGGGGGGGGGGAATTGTGGGTAAAATGGCGGAAAACAAAAAGGAAGAAACTTGCCTATCTTTGTAGCACTCATTCATTCATTCATTCGATGGGGCGGACCTAATCCCAAGGCGCGTCAGCCGCAAGGGCTTTTTGCGCTCCCCAAATGTGTTTCAGAGCTCATCCAAGTCTAGGAACCCGATGAACTTCTGCAGCCTGCAGACTAGCTCCTCTTGAGGAAGGAAAGAGCCCCTCCGCAGTCCTCCGAGGGCCCTCTCTCTAGCCTCTTCCAGCTCCATGCAGTCGAACAGCAAGTGATCTGCAGTCTCTTCTGACTGCCCACACTTCCTACATACCGGATCCCCATTGAAGAGACCCATGCGCTTCAGGTGCTTCCTCAAAGAACAATGTCCTGTTAAGAGCCCTGTTACTTGCCTTATTTGCCTCCTTTCTAGCTGCAGAATATTAGAGGCAATTTTCTGAGATGGAGAGTGAAGCGTTAGCTTACTTACCCTCAGTTGTGGTATTCTAGACCAGACCTTTCGATGCTCCTCCCTCGCCCATGACGTGACCGCTTGACACGCATACTTACGAGAGACAGCACAGAACGGCTCTGGGCCAGTGAATGCTGAGGACGAAGCTACGTTGGCCAGGGCGTCCGCAGCCTCATTCCCGGGGATCCCCGTGTGACCAGGGACCCAACAAAGCGTCACGCTGTTGCATCTGCCCAACGCAACGCACTTTGTAGCACTATAAATCTAGTTTACCTAATTAAGCAGGGCTTAGTGATAGTTGTAATGGGTTTCCCGTTGGAATAAATAAATAAATAAATAAATAAATATAGCAGTCCTTCTTCCATTGTTGCCATACCATTTAATTAACATGCAAGTTATATGGAGAAATAACATTTTTAAGCTATTACTACAAAACCAAAAGAGATACGGAATTAGGGTAAATTACAAAGTTGCTCAGTTCAACGGGAGCTTTAAGATGACATACAAAATGACATGTGTTAGCATTTAAAATTTTTGAGTTTTGTTTATGTAAACATTTTAAAAAATATTAAATTTTGGAAATTTTAGTTTTTAAATAAATATGGTCTTGTGGCATATCATTGTAAAGCTTAGCTTATTTCAAATAAGTATTTTGAATCAGAAGTCATTTATGACAAATAATAAAAGAATTACAGGGTATTCCGTAAATTTTGATTTTGGCTACAAAAATGGACGCCATTTATAAACAAATAAAGATAACTAAATTCTGTTTTCACCAAAACGTTTGTATTAAATAGACCTTTCTAATGATGTATAATATGACATGTTTGTATTTGAAATTTCCAAGATTCGAACCAGTGACTCACAGTTTTTAGTACACTCTGTATTTATACAACGTTAAAAATATTTTAAAATTATTCCTTGGGGTCAATTTAGTGGGAAATAATTTTGTTTGAAGGATGTAGGGAAAAGCGTTTGTCTGCAATCCATTTAGGACACCTTACGAGATTCACCCTGTAGATCACCTGGAGGAATTATTATTCATAACCTGGTGCAGTAAACAAATCATAATAAAGGTTTAATTTTTATTTCATATATATAGAGCAATTTCTCAGGGATCCATTTTTACTGTCATTTACAGTAGACTCCCTCTTAACCTTTCTTAATTATTGCTGAACCTTTTAACCGGCCTACCTTGTCATCACTAAGCCAACTTCCTTCAATTAACCATATTTTAAGATAACTTCATTTTAACCGGACTTGCTTTGCCAGAAACGTTGTTTGTATATTTATCTTTCAAATCAATTTCACTTCATATTGCAGTTAGTTGCAGAAAACAATTTAAGTGAACTTCCCTGAATAGAAGTGAACGCTACCGGAAGTAAATACGTTTGTTTACCTTCATTTCAGTAGATCACAATAAGAATTTTTTCAGTTTAGTCTGATCAGTCTGTGGTTAGGTGTGATTTGTATAGTTAAACCGTAAAATTAAGTTTAGGATGTGTGTAGGTAGCTATAAATTTCATACAATAAAATATTTAGTGTTATTTTAAATTTTATCCCAGTAATGGAGAACTATAATTTAATGTTGTTAAATGTTCAGTGGTTTAAGCGACCAATTTGTTATCTGGCCTCTGTTTGGCCCTGATGTGGCCAGTTAAGACTGTAGGGGCCATGAGAATTTACTGACACCAAAATAACCACTGTCTGTTCATTGATTTCACTCTAGTCACCACATGTATTCTTTTATCATATGAAATTTGGTGAATTTCAGTGTGATTTTAGTGTGTAGAGTACAAAGTTATTTACAAGAAACCAAGCACAGATGATACAAAAATTCAAAGATTATGTTATTTTAAGATAAATGGAAAAATTAAATATTTCGTTCCATACTAAATTAACAGAAAAGATGAAAGGGGGGGGTCCCTTCACCTAATCCATTAAGCTGTGTCGACCACAATCATATACTAACTTTCAGGCTTCTAGATGAGCTAAAATACATGTTATCCTATGGGATAACACTGTCTGTCCCACTTCCAGACACTGTCTTCCAGAGAGTTATGACTCACTGGACAATGGTTTATGGCGTTATTGCTTAGCAAGACAATTACGTTTCACACATAGGAACATGGGTCTCTGGTGCCTAAGTTTCCTGTCTGTCTGTATGTGTAAAAAATTCATGAATCCTAAATGGTTTGAGGTACAGTGTTGACATTTTGCACAAATTTTTGTCCTATTAAGATCTCTGTCTTTGTGAAAAATTATACCTAAAATCATTAGCTGTCCCAAAATGGCAGAATATTAATAATTTTAAGGGAAACAGAAATATTAAGTATTTTTCTAATACATGACCTCTTTTCCCATTCAAATTAAATAATGCAAAAGGAGTAATAAAATTTTTTAATGGGGAAGTGTGACATGCATTACGAAAACATCTCTGTTATTCTTTAAATCTTGACAAATAAGGTATCATTGAAATCTACAAAAAATGGGCTAACTTTTATGTGTCTTGCAGTGTTTTTGGCATGAAATATTTTAAACGGCCGCCATCTTGAAACGGCTGATAATATTTAGGTAACCTTTAATTTTGCACAAAGACAGATCTTAATAGAAAAACATTCGTGCAAAATTTCAACTCTGTTCCTCAAACCCGTTTAGGAGTTATAAATTTTTTTTGTAAAAACACATAATAGACAGGAAACTAGAAGGGATCCATGTTCCTATGGTGAACGGTGAACTTGTCAATAACGCTATATAACGCTTTGTCACCTAGGCAATAACGCTATATACCGTTGTCCATAGAGTTACGGACACCCTGTAATGATTGAGCTGTTTAGTACAATGATCTGATGTAAGTATATCAACGAGTAATCTATACATATTTAATACTTTTGTTTAGAGAACTCCTACATTTTAAAACCGATTTTAATGATTTAAGTGTCATTGATAGAGCTCGGCGAGAACTTTTTTCTATAGTAAATTGATAAATATCTATACAAACGGAACTTCCTAGAGGCCATTTTAAGTTCTAAATTTCCCCATTTGATTAAAATTGATGAGGAAATTTAAAAGACCACAACCTTATCGTGAACATCGTCATTTTATGAGGAAAACATTACAATGTTTTTTCATTGATTCAAAACTCTTGAACTGAAACTAAGAGCAATCAAAATTCTTTCATTAGTCTTTTTAATTTTAAAAACTTCAATTCAAAATATGTTTTAAGTGATTTCAAATTTTCTCACAAATTAGTTGTAGGTCCTTGCTGTCTGCTTCATCCACCTTGCAAATGCCTCACCATAGGACTGCAGTGTATGACAGAGCTTTTGTTGTTACTGCTTGCCGCTTTGGAATGATTTGACCCAATCCATAAAGTCCATTGATAGCCGCCCCGGACCCGGGACGGGCTCAAGTTTCATGTTCAAGGCAAAGCTAAGCATGTGGGAGTGAGCCTCACGTACGAGGCAAAGCCTCATACAGGAAAATTGGAACAATTGTCGGAAAATCACTTTTGTACAAGTTATGAACGATACTTTTCATCACGACACAAAACTAGCGTTTGCCTATTTTTGTTTATATTCTTATTCTTATTCATTGAAAACAGCTGATTTAAATTATAAAAACAAATGGTAAAGAAACATTCTGCACCAACTTGGCCTGTTTTTGTTCTCTCAATAGTACCAGAACCGTTTCTTATTTGTCCTAGGACTGAAAAATGAGCTGAATTATTTTTTAAGGCCTGGGACTGAAAGTATCTGTTTGCTCAGAATATTAAAGCCTATATATTTATTATATTATATATATATATATATATATATATATATATATATATATATATATAAATTTATTTATTTATTATTTGAGGTGCAGAATTTGAAATTTAAACGTTATAAAGAGCATTGTTTGTAAATAAAAGAAATTTAAATGGCGCATATTACTTGCTTTATAAATATAACCCCGAAAATACAACTTTATAGTGATATTTTTAACAATAAAAGTCTAATTCAACATTATGATAAAAGAACGTGTTCATCTCTGGGAAAAAAGTGTCTTTTTGGTGCGCAATCGTGTTTTGAAAACGAGGCGCAGCCCACTTTTGCTCCTAGTGATAAAAACTACTATTAAACTCCATTTTTAGAAAAATTAAATGATGAAGAATAGTAAACATGGCGAAATGTTCTTCCACTATGCACTAAAGCAGAGTAAAAATGAGACAAAGATCAAGCTTGCATATACAGGGTGTTTCCGAACAACCTGGAAATATTTTGTATATATGCTCCTTAGGTCGAGACAGTAAAAAAAATCATATAAACATATGTCCTAAAATGCTTTGTTAAGTCGCTAGTCGCCATTTTGTTTTTTACACCTAATAATTTTTATTTCATTGACGGTTTGTTGTATTGAGTTCATATTTGGCATGAAACTTTATGACACCAATGTCCATTTTCAGGAAAAAAATTATTTTTGTCTGATGTTTATTTTTAAAATGGCGGCCATTTTAAATTTTTAAACTCAAATATCTCAAAACCGGTAAATTTTATAAAAATTTTACAAGAGACATAAAGTTAAAAAATGAAATTATCAAACTAATGATACCAAGATTATAAGGATTGAACAACAGATAACGGAGTTATTGCCATTATTATGCATAAAATCGTTGATTTTCCATTTAAATGCATGCAAATTTAATTTACTTTAGAAGAAAAATTTCAATAACTCCGTTATTTGTTGTCATATCCTTACAAACTTGGTATCATTAGTTAGATAATTCAATTTTTCATCTTTTTTGCTATTTATAGTAGTTTGATAACATTTACCGATTTTGAGATATTTGAGTTTAAAAATTTCAAATGGCCCCCATTTTGAAAATACTCATTGGACAAAAATAATTTTTTCTGAAAATGGACATTGGTGTCATAAAGGTTCATGCCAAACATGAATTTAATACAACAAACCGGCACATAAATAAAAATTATTATGTGTAAAAACAAATGGCGGCTAGCGGCCTAACGAAGCATTTTAGGTCATATGTTTATATGACAATTTTTTATTGTCTTGACCTAAGGAACACAATACAAAATATTTCCAGGTTGTTCGGAACACCCTGTAGAGATTGCAAATTTGGAGTGAGTACTGTAAACGTTTTGTTTTACATTCTTAAGTTAAATTAGGCAGAATCAATTTATTTTTTTAAAACCGTTGAGTTATTGAAGTTAGTAGGAACAGAGGAAGGCTCAGTGTTTCCATGTGAGACTTCAACAAAAACCACCTAGCCGTTGT
>CM061531.1:268925974-269148914 GCA_030545055.2 Neoaliturus tenellus
ATTAGAAGACGCAAAAGTAAAATTTAAAACAGATTTTTTACCATTTTCCATAAATCGGTCACAGTTTCGATATTTATTTGTAATTATACCTTTGGAATGGAGGGGTTATGAGATTTTTCATGTTTATTCCAAGAAAACCACAATTTAACTTGCTTTATTTTTACAATTGTCTTCAGATAATGAAACAGATTAAAGTAAAACGTGCGCTAAATTTCTTTCATGAGACATCCTCTTTGAAAGTTCCCCTTTAATTAATAAAATGAGACCTTTCTCTAATTCACCTCATCCATTCATTCATTTAAGAGCTTTCCAACAGCGGCACTTAATTTAATTTAAAGCTATTTTTAATTATTCTCCTTAGTACAGTAGTTAATTTATTCGGTTCGTGTTAGATAACTTGATTAAGTTTAAGTTACCATAACGAAGGATATAATATTTCAGAGCAAAAAAGGTACAAGTTGAACAATTTTAAAATAATAAAATTACAAACTCATTTTTTTACAATTTACGTTATCTTTACTGCGTAGTAAAAGACATACACTCCATAAAAATAGTTTAATTGCTTTAATTTAATTTTTACTTTTAATTTAAATGGTTCAAATTTGTCCAAAACCTTTGAAACCTTAAACATGCGTAATATGCACTCAATTTTTTAACCCTAGGGCCAATAGTTATTCCATTTCAATAAATTATCTCAACCTAAAATCCTTCTATCCTATCTATATGAGTCCTCTTAACAACAATAAAATGTTTAGTTAAAATATGATCGGAGGGCGAAAAATTATAGGCCTAATCGTCACCTAGGCAACATTTTCAAAAAAGGAAATGGGACGGCGCCCATGGCAACTGCATTTGCCCCCCTACGTTAAGTGGGGTAAACTCAGTTAAAAGGAAGCCACCCAACCTTTTAAAAGCTTCTGGGAGAACCTACCGAGATAATTTATTGAATTTCCATCACCTTTAGCTATCAAACTAAGGCGGTGACGTTGCGATCTTGCATATTTTCTTTCAAAAATTGATGATAGGGGTTCTACATTAGTGACAAGGATAAATTTTGGTTAAAATAGTGATGTAAAAATCAAAGCTTTGAATAACCAAAAGTCAAGGTTTATATCGGTTTTTATTTTATGTACTTAATTAAAAGTCATCAGAAAAATATGTAATTTTAATCATAAATGTTTTATGTACAGCTTGTAATGGTGAAACTTTTACATGACATTAGAAGTGTTCGACAGTGTAAAAGATATATCGTTTTATTAAAAGTTTTATATTATGAAAAGGTATGACAAGCAATATCTTTTCTTTTGTCGAACGCTAGAGCTTGTTCATGCAACAAGAATCTCTAAGGGAAATAATTTTAATTTTCTGTTCCAATATTACAGTAAAGAAAAAGCATATAACATAAGTACTGGATTGAGAAACGATTTTAATTTAAATTTACAAAACACACATTACAAATGCTGTATAATTTAGATGTAACGATATTAAAAACCAAAATGTCTACTTTTTAAATTCGAAGTGGTAAAAGTTTGATCACAAGAAGAAATAACACTACAAATTCGATTATGGTGAAATAATTTAAAAGCAACCGAATAACCTTGGATTGCTATTCAATGAAATTTCCAGCTTGTTAAATTAGCGAAATTACATTGCCCAATTTGGATTTCCAACGAATTGTCATTAGAGAAGATTTACGAAAGTTTACTGAACCTTTGAACATTGATCCAAAGGCTGGCATCCAAACTGTAATGTTAATTTATGGTGTCCACACATTTTATTTTCACATTTAACAAAGCAATAAAACAGAACTAGGCCTAATCGATGTTGATTTATGGAACCAAATCAATTACAGTATTAGTATAAATGGAAAAGGCAAATAACAGTAATGAAATATTAACAAAACATTTGAAATTTATATGTTTTTCATGTCTCAGTTGTAAGAAAACATGTTTAAGCCAGAGATGGAGAAGGTAAGAGGTTAGGCAGAGTAGGTAAAGGGCATTTTCAAAGGAAGGCAAGGCCGTTACACCTCGCGGGCGAAAGGAAGCGCCAATTTAGCGACAAACAGCTGTCACACACTTGTGACAAGCTGATGACAAGCCAGGGCTATGGTAATGGGATTCACCTTGTGACACTGCCTCGAACTTGGAACATCGTCACAAGCTTGCACTTGCAATTCTCTCACAAGTTTGTACCTGTTACAAACAACTGTCATACACTTGTGACAAGAGGATGACAAGCCAGGGCTATGGTAATGGGTTTCACCTTGTGACACTGCCTCGAACTTGGAACATTGTCACAAGTTTGTACCTGCAATTCTCTCACAAGCTTATACCTGTAACAAGCAGCCGCCACTCACTTGTGACAAGCCACGTCCACGGCTGCCTCGAGGTTGTTCATTAAGCTTGTACGTGTAATGCTCTCGCAAGCTTATACTTGTCACAAATTTCTGCCATACACTGTGTCAAGCAGATGACGAGCCAGGGCTATGGTAATGGGATTCACCTTGTGACAGTGCCTCGAACTTGGAACATTGTCACAAGCTTGTACTTGCAATTCTCTCACAAGTTTGTACCTGTTACAAACAACTGTCATACACTTGTGACAAGAGGATGACAAGCAGGGCTATGGTAATGGGTTTCACCTTGTGACACTGCCTCGAACTTGGAACATTGTCACAAGTTTGTACCTGCAATTCTCTCACAAGCTTATACCTGTAACAAGCAGCCGCCACTCACTTGTGACAAGCCACGTCCACGGCTGCCTCGAGGTTGTTCATTAAGCTTGTACGTGTAATGCTCTCGCAAGCTTATACTTGTCACAAATTTCTGCCATACACTGTGTCAAGCAGATGACGAGCCAGGGCTATGGTAATGGGATTCACCTTGTGACAGTGCCTCGAACTTGGTACATTGTCACAAGCTTGTACTCGCAATTCTCTCACAAGCTTATACCTGTAACAAGCAGCCGCCACCCACTTGTGACAAGCCACGTCCACGGCTGCCTCGAGGTTGTAACATTAAGCTTGTACTTGTAATGCTCTCGCAAGCTTATACTTGTCACAAATTGCTGCCATACACTTGTGTCAAGCGGATGATACAATAAGGTAATGGCTTCACCTTGTATCACTGCACCAAGCTTGTACTTGTAACATAGCCTCAGGCTTGCGTACATGCAATAAGCTCAAAACATGTATCTGCAATACTGCCTTAAATTGTATCTGTTACAATGGTACAGTCTTAATTAATTGTAATAACATTGACTATGTAATGTACATAGTCAATGGTAATACTCACGTAAGCTTGTATTTGTAAAACTGACACAAGTTTGTTATTGTAACACTATACGAAGGTTGTACTTGTAGCGATGTTACAAGCTCGTAATTGCAACACTGCCACAAAAATGCACTACAACCTTCCACCGATGAACAAACCATGTGTATAAAAGGTAAAACATAGATTCTAACACACTAATACTAATTTTAAGTTCGGTATTAATCTTTAACTTTGTTTATATAGAGAATAATCAATGTGTAACCCCGTATTGGTACATGATCGCCCTACTGTGGTTTGATTTTTAGTTTTTGGAAATAACTTTTCATGGGACAAAAGTGCACTAGAGGAAATGGAACTCCTAGTGACCCATCGGTTACAGGAGATCATACACGAACAAGATTACAGGTTTCTTAGTAAAGGTACGAGGACGTACTCATTAGAGCCCCTATTTGCTGTTTGGCAAGTCAAACGAATGGGTCATTTAGTTAATATTTGGGGTTTCTCCTCAAATAAGATACTGCAGTTTCAAAGGAAACTTCTCCCATGGTAAATAAGCAACATGTTTAAATATGAATTTTATTCTTACAATGAGGAATTCATGTTTACGGTACCTCATCACTTCACATTGAAAATGTACCTTGTTTAGGTTACGAAATTATATAGCATAGTTTTTACTGCGAGGTCTGAGATGTATAGTTTGTTTGTATTTTATTCAGAATATAAATCGTGTATTGTCTTTAATACTTACAATCAAAGAAATCCTCTAGATATATGATTTCTGTTCTTATTTATTCAGTAAACTACAAAGGTTATTTTACAAGAAATTGACACGGGTAAAGAATTGTAAATTTGGCTCTATAGAGAAAGTTAGTTTTCATTTACTATTTACCTTTTGATAGGGCTGCTTCGTGAAACTTGAAACTCTCTGTTGAGCATAATAGTTGAAAAATAGTTAAATATTTTGAGTGTGCGCATACACTTAGTGCTTGCCATAAGAGATTCTTAGATTAGCGAAAAATGACTGCCTAATGACAAATAAAGGAAAATTTTACGGCAATCTGACATAACGGCTTTATAAGGAAGGGCTGCAACGGAAATTGTAAGGAAATTTGTGAATTTGATTTGCATCTTAGTCTTAAAACACAATCGATTAGAACACCCAGGTTTTGCGACAATGCAGCACACAGAACAAAATAAAAGTCCTGTATCAGTGCAGATATCGTGTCTAGGCGTTGCCTCTGATGATCTCTGCCGGACACACCCTGTGGTTGTAAAAGCTAAAGACGCCTTGCCCAATACCAGGATGGTGCGGCGTTGCTAGCTAAAAGCTAACCAACCTTTTTATTCACCGACAGTAAGGCGATCAGGCACTTACGTCACACATTTCATACGGTGAGGGTTGGGTTTACTCAGCGATACGTAGGAGACTATTTAACACACGTTTTGAAAAACAATTGATCAAATAATAAAACAAATGACAAATTTCATAAAATGACTTCCATGTTTGATATTCCAGAATGATACAAACTGATAATCGTAATCTCTATCAAACTATTTTTAAAAAGATTTTAAAATGATGTAAATTCAAGACGATGACATCATGAAACATTACATGATTTTTTCTTTTGGAAATTGAAAACTGTTTGATGAAGCAGAGACAAAGTTAATTCGCATAGAATCGTAAAACCGGTCGTAACAGCGTTTCTGTAAGGAGATAAGACTTTAACTTCCACATAAAGCGTTATGAAGTGTATTTATACCTAATATGAAAAGGCTTTAATGATAGTCTATAATAAGTTGAACTATAATAGCGCGTTAAGAGTTGGTACTTTGTTGTAAAATGTAACCAAAAACTTATTGTATGCTGTATTAAAATAAATAAAACCACACTTTTTTGAGGCCGAGAGAGGATGTACCCAGCAGTTATAATTTTCATCGGACTATTTTCATAAATTTACTATAGCAAAGTCTTTTGCTTAGTCTGTAACGAGATTCAAGTGGCGGAAGAAACGTTTTATAGATTAACTAGCAGTTACCCGGCGCGCGTTGCTGCGCTCAAATTAAGTTGTTTATAAAAATAAAGCTATTTTAATAATTTTTTTAATATAACAAAAAAAGTCAATGGAATAGAAAGTAAGTATACTAATATTATTGTAAGGCCAGTAAATAAACTGGCATATGGAAAATTTAAACCCAGAATAGTCAAAGTTTGCCTTGTATCCTATTGATTGTAATTGCAAATGCAAGAGCACCTATGTGCAAAGAGGCACGTCCATGTCAAATTTAAACCCCGGAGGCCCTAAAGTAATTTTAAAGTCCAGTGGGGCGGAGCCCTAAAGATCTTAAAAACTATATTTGCAAAACCGTTTCCTAGTGAGTACCTATGAGCAAAGAGAATCGTCCATGTCAAATTTCAGCCCCGGAGGTCTTAAAGTAATTTTGAAGTCCAGTGAGGCGGAGCCCTGAATATCTTAAAAATTATGTTTGCAAAACCGTTTTTTAGTAGCCTAAGCACCTATGAGTAAAGAGAATCGTATGTCAAATTTCAACCCCGGTGGCCCTAAAGTAATTTTGAAGTCCATTGGGGTGGAGCCCTAAAGAGCTTAAAAATCTATTTGCAAAGCCGTTTCCTAGTGAGTACCTATGAGCATAGAGAATCATCCTCAAATATCAACCCGGTGGTACTAAAGTAATTTTGAAGTCCAGTGGGGTAGAGCCCTAAAGAGCTTAAACAACTATATTTATTTGCAAAACCGTTTCTTGGTAAGCACCTATGAGTAAAGAGCGTCTGTCAAATTTCAACCCCGGTGGCCCTGAAGTAATTTCGAAGCCCAGTGGATTGTAGCCCTAAAGAGCTTCAAAAACTATATTTGCAAAACCGTTTCTTGGTGAGTAACTATGAGCAAAGAGGCATATCCATGTTAAATTTCAACCCTGGTGGCCCTAAAGTAATTTTGAAGTCCATTGGGGTGGAACCCTAAAGAGCTTAAAAATCTATTTGCAAAACCGTTTCCTAGTGAGTACCTATGAGCATAGGGAATCATCCTCAGATATCAACCCCGGTGGTACTAAAGTAATTTTGAAGTCCAGTGGGGTGGAGCCCTAAAGAGCTTAAACAACTATATTTGCAACACCGTTTTCTAGTGAGTACCTATGAGCAAAGAGAATCGTCCATGTCAAATTTCAGCTCTGGAGGTCCTAAAGTAATTTCGATGTCCAGTGAGGTGGAGCCCTAAAGAGCTTAAAAATCTATTTGCAAAACCGTTTCCTAGTGAGTACCTATGAGCATAGAGAATCATCCTCAAATATCAACCCCAGTGGTACTAAAGTAATTTTGAAGTCCAGTGGGGTGGAGCCCTAAAGAGCTTAAACAACTATATTTGCAAAACCGTTTCCTAGTGAGTACCTATGAGCAAAGAGAATCGTCCATGTCAAATTTCAGCTCTGGAGGTCCTAAAGTAATTTCAATGTCCAGTGGGGTGGAGCCCTAAAGTGCTTAAAACCGGAAACTATATTTGCAAAAAAGTTTCTTAGTGAGCACCTATGAACAAAGAGAATCGTCCATGTCAAATTTCACCAGCTGTAGGCTTTTAGAGTAATTGTGAGCTTCCGCAGGGCGGAGCCAACACAAACATCAGGGGGTAAAGACAACACAAACATCAACATTATACCTCACGGTTATTTCTATGATTATAAGCATCTGCTTGAATGAAACTTTCATTTTTTTTAATTACAGCAGTTAAGTTTGTAAACACTAAATTTCTAAAACCTGACACTGCACCATTGTATGCTCTCTGGGTCAGAGCCCTTTGGACAGATTTGCACTAAACTTCACACAAACCATCCTTGAATAATGCTTAATAATGCCTGAAAGTTTCATTGCAATCTGTTAAGCGGTTTTGGAGTCTATAGGCAACATACATATATATTTATAAATATATATACATACTTCCTCTTTTATAGATATAGATTTAAACTTATACTTCGAAAGGGAACGGTGTTCGAACGGGAATTCGAAAGAGGAGAAGTAACGTATGGTGCAGTCGCCAGTGTTGCCGACACCCAACAACTTCTACAGTTTCATTGTAACACATATTGGTCGAACATGGTGGCAATAGTGGAATTGATTGAAACCACCCCCTATTGCCATAAACGCCCTCTATGGCTTCCTAAAATAGAAGTACTATAATTTACCTGTAGTTTTATCAGATGTGGCTCTTTTCCCAAAACCCAGGATGTTACGATGTGTCAACTAATTTTCTTATGCCATGTCAACTATTTGCACTTTTAAACTTTGGAGGAAGAAATTAAATACTAAAAAATTTTTCATTTTGCAATCAACTTGTTTCTGCTTTACAGTTTTTAAAATTGATGACAAGTTAACAAAAAGTTGATTGTCAGTAGAAGGGTGATGATTGAGGGGGGGGGGTTGTTATTTATTATAGGAGAGATCAGGCGGTGGAGGGGGGGGGGGGACGGGGACGACGATCGTCACCTTGACAGCATGACGGATAACTCTAATGCACGCAAATCATATCAGGAGCCACTCACGCAGCGGCGAACCCGCCCAGGGTGAAAGGGCATTCATCTTCTTTACATAACCCCATACATTTTATCTCACATAACTACTGTACTTAGCCAGAGAAAGTTAAATTTGTCTTAAATATTTGCGTTGGTTCTCCGAAAAATTTAGTATCCACCTTAAGATGAGTTACTATGATATGTTTCGTGTTGACGAAAACAGCCTGCACATTAAACATTCAGGAAATAACTAATTAAGAAAATCATGTCTTAATTGGTCAAAACGTAAGAAACAGCAAGTGACAATATTCATGCAACAGCTTTAACACACTTTAAAATTAATGTAAATAATCACAGTTAATTAATGTAATAAACAAAGTTTGGAAATAATAATGTTTTAAGAAAAAGATGATAGAATCGTAGGTTTATACGACTACTCAATAGCAGTGCCTCGATCGAATCCAGGAGTGTACAACTCAATCCCAAAAATTTAAAATTGTACAATAAAAACTCACAGAATCTTACCTAATCTGGAATTTTGTTCATTTTATGCAATATGTAAAACGATTTCCGATTGCCGCAACACAATCGACATTTTTCCCGCAAACGGTTCCGCCACGATGGACGTAACAATGTAAACAATGGTTGGCCCTCGTCATCGGAAAGTGACCCCATCAGCAGCAGCAGCGCGCGCGCGTGTGTTTGTGGGGGGGCATCAGCGGGTTACGTGTTTTGAGCGGCGAGTGTTTTGAGCGGCGAGTGTTCTGAGCGGCGAACCTCAGGTAGAAAAGGGTAAAATGGAATTTGCGGGGAATTCCTCCGTTCGGCAGGGAGAAACTCGTGAGAGGCTCTGAGTACAATACCTCTCAGGTGACTCTGACCTATATATAGGCCTACACTCGCATTTTCAGTGTCTTTACATCAGTTCACTAATACAGTAAATGCAATACAATGTGAATTCCAATTCAAACAAGACGCATAGGGTCTTATTATTAAAAGTTAGTCAATATATACTTATATTTATTAAACTTCATTAATAAGTTAATTGGCGTTCACTAATAGTGCGAAAGGTTCATTGTTAGCGCCAGCCAGGATTGCGTGCCCACAGGTCTACCTGAGCCCCAACAACAATGCCGAATGCCGCCTCGCGGCCCTAGTGCTAGGCGAGTTTGGTGGCTGCAGAGGTTTACGGGGATCGTGTTTTAAAATTAAAAAAATTAGATAGAGATTAACTCTTAACTTTTTATAAAAGTAGAAAAAAGGATCTGGTCGGCTATCTTTTTAGAATTTTAAAACAAAATTTCTAATTTCAGCTATAACTGTCTAAAATCATCTGTTTTTCTTGATTTTTTAACTGAAGTTTTCCATTAATTTTGATGAAACTACCAAAGTGAGATTACCAAAGTGTAACCAAGGAAATTTAGCGAAGTTATTCTTCTTTAATATGACACCTTGCATTTGCATCGAGAATAACAGATGATTTTAGTCAGTTATAGCTAAAAAGAAATTTTATTTAAAAATTATAAAAAATTTTCTTCGTTTTTGTACTTTTAGAAAAAAGAGCCAATCTCTATCTTAATTAATTATTTTTAAAACATGATTCCCGTAAACCTCTGCATCCATAAAACTCGCCTAGCGCTAACGACCGCGGTAGCGAGGCGAGGTTGTCCCTACCGAAGGGAGGAATTCACCGCAAATTCCCTTTGACCCTTTTCTACCTGAGGTTCGCCGCTCAGAACACTCGCCGCTCAAAACACTCGCCGCTCGGTGGACGACACCCATCAGCGTGTTTGTCCATCGCCTCAGCACCGTCAGCGGACCGGCCGAGTCAACAATCAGCTGCTGAGGCAACCGTGACCGCGTCAGCACTGTGAGGAGATCGCCGATGAATAACAATGCCTGAAGCTCAACAGTCTTCATTGTACGGGCTACAGATTTGGCTGTTGTAAATCAAGGGATATAAAATAGAAACCCGTAGTTGGATTCGATTTGAAAAATTTATGGTAACATTTGAAAAAAAAAAATTAAATCTTTTTCAATTATATGTAAAAAATGCGATGTGGAGAATTTTTTTACAAAAAGTAAACCCAATAATAGCCCACTGCTAAGTAAGTTTGAATTGCCAGTTGCATTTATTGACGTAAGTATCTGAATACTCAAACAAGATGTAAAAGCGTATTCCCAATAAGGAAGTCTGCAAAGTGAAATTTTCATTTTTAGGTATAGCATTCATGCATGGTCTACTAAGCCTGTTCATGTGAGAGCAAAATAAACGGTGCTCGGGCAAAATAAACGAACTATGTCAATGAGTTCAAATCATTTATTTAGTTGAGTGATTATTATTTTCCTAATGTCCCATAAACTTATTATGTATTAATATGACAATTGATTAAATAAAAATACTAACAAATATCGATGCAAGCGTAAGCATAACTATCTCATTCCAATTTGTAGATCGGTTTTCTAGGTTAAGTAAGGTCCACTTTTCATCTCCAATCCTAATTTGAGTATTTTGTTCAGTTCCATTTTATTTTTAACTAACTGACCGCGCATGACACAAACGTTTGCAGCGAAGGCCGGAGAGCCTAGGTCAACATATTCACCCACCGTAACGAACGTATTCACATGCAGCAGGGGCCTTGTCTGCTCACACTCCAACACTAACCTCGTTTCACTTTTCGAATAAATGTTCATGACACATAACAGCTTCACAGTCAAAAATAATGTTTCCACAGCAAAAAATTATCATAAAACACAATATTGATTTTAAGTTGATTTTTGTTAACTAATTTAACTTGTGGTTGATATGTTTTATTGCGTTTTTAAAATAAGCTGAAAGTAATTTAAAGTAACGCAGACAATAAATGTTTTATACATCACCATAGATGAATATAAGTCATCGTATTCCGGATTTTGTCTGAGACATACCTGAAAACAAAAAGATTAATGAATACCGTATGAATACTAATAGGCTACTGATAGTATGAATATATTAATAAACTATTAAAAGTAAATTATGATTCTTAAGCTAAATAGTATCAGAGCTTCAGGGTTAATCATTTTGCAACCCTTTTGGATCAGATTTAGAAATTATTAGAAACATATAGGCAACAAGTAGTTAAGTTTCCTATACCAACCTCTATGCCTTTACCTATTATCAGATACCAACTAACAAATTTTGGCTCAACCAAAACACAATGAAATTCTTTACAAAACAACCACTTTTGTAGACGAGGGACGTCCAAGATGAAAAGTTGATTCCACCCAGGTGGTTGGGTGATGGACATAAGTTTTGACGACAGGACGTCAAAATGATGAATGTCCTTCAATAACGTGGCGCAAGGAATATAGTGCATCCCCTGTTGCTCACACCACTAAAATTTATTCTCTTCTATGCCAATAATTTTGGGAAAAGTGCATTTATACAACTGTTAGATGAATCATACTTAATTATTAATATTCTAATAATTAATTTTTATGTAGATTATTTCTAGAATTCCTCATCCTTTATTTAAAAGAAAACATTTGACATTTTGGTTTTTGAAATCAGAACACCGTAAAAGGAAGCACTTTGTTTTTAAGTCTCTATATAAAGGTAGGACTGGTTTGCCTCTAATTTTTACACCAGGGTTCGATTCAAATTTCAGTCCTCAAAATGTCGTGAAATTCGTTTCGTAATCTCGTATGTCACGTTTGAATTGTCTCTATAAACATAATCCTCTATCACCAAATGATACCAACAAAATATGATTGACATACCAACTAAAGATTAGAAAGCGATACAACATCGTAATACATTTTTCAAGTTTATAAAAATTTAGTAGGAAAGTACGTGAGAATGGTTGACAAAGAACATTTCTACTTGAGTAATACAGCTTACACTTTAGATTTTGGAGGGGGGTAAGCTCGATGGAAAGCTACTTAGCCTGGCGAGTAGTAGTTAATTGTGCTTAAGGGGTGAAGAGGTTAGGTTGAGGCGGGGGTAACCGCTATGGTCACTTCTACTGAGAACACGTAAAACGGGACCACTGCATCTACCATTTTCTGGTGATTTTGGTTTGAACATTAAGATTACGAATCATTTCAAGTTTGGTTTGGTAAATTGCGTTTCGACAGTATAGGCCTACACTAAGCAAAGAGGTTAGAAAAGGTGAGATTTGAAATTTTAGCCAATTGTATTCAACCCAATATACAATATACAAATTATTGTTGAAAATAGAAAGTGTTGAAAATAATTTAACTGTATTGGAAAAAATAATGGACAACAAACGTTTTCGGAATTTATAATTTTCCATGAACGTCACAGATATTATTGTAGCAGAGCCAGGAACAAACCATGGAAAAGAATATTAAATGATATTATTGAGGGTGTCTAAACCCCTAGTGCTACATATTTCCTCTAAACGCATGTGTCTAACGATAAAAACATTGTTTTAGGTAAAACAAAAGTGGGAATTTCGTTATTAATCCAGGTAATTTTATTCTAAATTATGCTAAGTGTTGGTTTTTAGTTAAACGGAAATATTACACCCATTAATAACAGAAAACCTCCCTTAGGGACAAAAACTTCCCGTAAGGACCAGAACTCCCTTAAAGGGAGCACAATCCTGGCGTAGCGTGGTTCTTAAATGTTTCCGTTTGATATTCTAAAATCACCTGGCAAAACCCAACAGTTTTGCCGTAGATTATTACATGAAAGTTATAAATTCTCATGTTAATTATTATTTTATAACATAAATTTTTCTAAGCTTACATAGAGCTGAGTTTATTACAAGCTAAGGCCGATAAAGATGTGTATCTCGTTGTGAAATGTGTGTTTCGTTTATTTTTAAAGGTGAAGTATAACAACAAAACCTTGACTATGACAAGCAATAACGTCTGATTCACAGCACGAGGTCGAACGATTCGTTATCAACACTGATAGCGAAAATTGCTGTGGAAAAGACCTAACATTGATAAAAATATGAACTCTTAACGATGATTACAATGCATTTGTTGCACCGATATACGGACAAACCATGTCACTGTGACATTGTATTAAAAAAAAAAAAAAAAAAAAAAAAGACACTAGTGTTCCTTTTGCTCGAAATCAAACAATCTGGTTTGGGTGTTGATAAAAAAATTAACTTATATGTTTACAGTATACGCTATAAAACCAGTGTATTCTCCGTAATTTAACACATACAGTAGATGATGTCGCTGGTGTACTGTGTGTATTCCTTGCCAGTGTTAAACTCAATTAATTTCTTTACCAATGTTGACTTAATGTGGAAATAACGAACTTAAAGGGCTTTAAGTATCTTATCGATAACTATTTGAAAAAAAATACATTAAAAAAAACTTCACGCCAAGCTGACATAAAAAACATTAAAATCTACTAAAAACTGTAAGAAGTTCCCACAGGGTTAAAGGGTTAAAAAATTAAAAACCTTGGCTGTGAAAATAGGTACAAGCATAAAGAGCATACAAACTTAAATATTCGTTTTCGTTAGTTTGTATAAAAATAATCTGTGCAATAAAGATTTTTCGGGATATTTATAAAATCTTAAATATTAGTACACATTCAAGCGAATAACTATTGAGTTCCGACACTTGTATTGTTTACCCTTCATGGTGCAAATTAATAGAATAAAAAGTAAAAGAAGTATAAACCAAAATCAATTCAGTTAAGCCCGGCTGCCCTATAAAACGGTGTGAGATAAGACAGCCGGACAGCATTGTAGGCGGCAATCACATTAGACTCTACGATACATCACCCAGATAGCAGGGAACGCCCTGCACATAGCTTTGTACCTGTATATACGGTACTGTAGAGCTTTACAGCACTTGAGATGAATGACAAAAAGCACCAGTCACTCGCATGGTAAAATGACATCATACCGATTCCTAATTTGTGTCGATGATGGCAGATTAAGTTTACATCTGTGGGCAATGTTGGACGAACAGTTCACAAAACTTTTGTTTAATTTCACCGAATAATAGATAGTTAGCAAAGAACACATTAAAAATATGAAAACGGTATTTTGTATCATCATACAAAATACTTTTTCCAACCGTTAAAATGTGTAATTCACTCTATCACTCATCAGTGATAGAGTGAATTACACATTTTAACGGTTGGAAAAAGTACAACATTTTAGAGGTGACAGCAACATCAGCAGTTACACATTATGTACACGAATTGGATAGTTTGTTAATTATTTAACAATAATTTAAAATAATTTAGACCATGAAATGGCGAATGGAATTTTCGGGTAATTTACCAAATGTTATTTATTACCTGTTTTAAGAGCTCAATATTTGAGAATAGTATATACTTAGACCATACGATACAAGAAACAATCCGGGTTGATTCAGTATTACATCAATATCCCCATATTAGGGCTATTATTTAGTTTTGCTAATAACTGGTAGACGTTAGTAGTTCTTACAGTAACAAGACCAGGGGTTTCGGTCAGTTCGTACAAAAATACTATGAATGCCACTGTTGCAGAGAGAAAAAGAAATGAAAACATTATTGATATCACCAACCAAAACATAAATTTCATTAACACTCTGTTATAGCACTTTCTTTTGGTTTATTGCTGAAATTAGTTTCAAAACAAGTGTTAAAACGAACTGCACACCCTTTTCTATCAATTGTGCGACAATAACTAACCGTCACAACGGGCGGTTGGGCACACCCGGTACGGCCATGGCCATCCGTCACTGTTAAAGAGCCGTTAGGGCGTACACGCAGACATATCGGCATCGGAAAACTGTTTAGGTCATAGCCGATGGCAAAGATTCGCAAGTGATTTCTAAATTGATTTCGGTAGTTGTTTTGAATCTCTAACCTTTAGTGGAAATAAGTCAGACAACTTTCAGTTATAGTTTTATGTTTTTGTTTTCTGAAATACTGTAGTATTCTTCCAGTTGAAAGGTTAGTTGAAATACAATCAAGTTTTTATCCAAGCAATCTACAGAAAGCTGTTTCTTATTACACTACAACGTCTAAAAAATCAATAAAGTATTGTGAAAAGATTATAACACCTGTTAGTCTGCCAAATGATCCTGTCAAATTTTAATCAGTCACGCGTTTTGGCGATGTCTCGCCATCTTCAGATCATGTAGGCGTACAAGATCAAAAAACTTACCTTTGCAGGTGCGTCATAAGTTTTTAAAACCTAGTAAAAGGTGAATCGAGTCACGACACGTGACAGCGCTACAACCCATTCCGTCTGTGAAAATTACGTGTACTGGTACCATGACAATTTGTGTATTTATGTGTATTGTGACAGTTTTTAAAAATTTATGACACACCTTCAAAGGTAAGTTTATGTACTGTACTGGAACTAAAGATGACAAGACATCACCGAAGACATCGCCATTTATTTCAATGGTCCAATATATTTTTCTATAATGAAACATGATCATTTTTTGTCCATAAATATGTAGCAGAGGTTTACCTTAAAATACGTCCTTGAGTCATTGGAGGTGACTAGGTGATTAATTCGGCGCATTCTTCACAGATAATGTAGAGTAAAATTAAAATTTAAATAAAGCATTATACTTTGCGGTAATTAATTATTAAATTCAATGCGTCTTGAAAACTTCAAGCATCGTAAAAAAATCACAAAACGATCTTAAACCAGTCAAGAATACATAAATAAGTACATTGCACTCGATGTAAAAAAAAACCTCAGGAGGATTCGGCGTCTACTCAATACAATCAAACACTAACCAATACACATAACATATCGGAGATAAGTTTGCAATCGCCTGTGATGAGTTAATCCGGAAGTGAACGTTCGCTTTCCGCTCCGTTTCCGGTTCTCACTCGTCAAAGACCGCAGATTGGTATTGGCGAGCTTTCTACTCGAACGTCTTTGAGCGGTCCACTCCACATTGTTGTCCCTTGGCTGCGGTCGGTTGTTTTTACGACGTCATAAACACAACTTCGATATAGAGTTGTATGTAATTTGTCGTGTAGTTTCCTCCACGCTTTCTACGCGTGCGCTGAACGGTAATTACATGTGACACAAAGAACAATGCGACAATTACCAGACACACAAGGAAAGTTTAATGAATTACTCAAATTAACAAGAATGAGGAAGATCAGATTACGTAAAATCGAAGAATTTAGAATGCTATAAAATATATTAGATTGGAGATAATTTTAATTAAGGCAGGCGTAATAAAGTTTACAAAATAAACGGTAGTTTATTGATCTTGAATTTGTCACATTCGAATCAAGTAAGGTTCAGTAAAAAAATCATTAAGGTACTATATTTTAACGCAATTTCCATTTCATAAAAGTTATAATAATGAATACTGAATCTTTATTTAGAAAATTGAATGAAATAGTCCGATGGAAATTTTAAGGACTATGTTCCCCTCACTCGCTCTCGCCCTACATTTGAGGTTATGTTTTACCATGTGCAGTCCAGTATTTAATTTGTTTATGCATAGGCCTAGATTTGGCGACAATGCATTAACTATGATGTGCAACTTAAGTTTTGGTCTCAGTTATAAAGTATATTTATAAACGGGTTTGTTCTTTAGCGCCTGATGGCGATTCATAAGGTTTTTGGTCAAATTGCGTTAGTACTTTTTTTGGAAGAATTCTTTGATAATTTTATATGACGCCAAAAAAATAATTACAGTAAACGATTTCTTGTTTGATTTGTTTAATATCAATATTCTGTGCATAAAACATAATAGTTAGTAAAATATAAAAATATATAGTTTAGACTCGCCTACGGCTCGATGGGGGCTTCGCCCCCATGCCCCCTTACGGGGTTCCCCGAATTTGTTAATCGCTCTAAGTCTTAAGTACTGAACAGGCTAGTTGGGGCCTCCACCACTACGCTATCCTAGTCTTCGCTGACTTAGCTCAATAGTTTAGGAAGTCAAAAGCATTTAAGATATTCACTCAATATTTAGAGTTTAAATTAATACTTTTGTTTTATATTTTATATAAAATGCTCAGGTTATGTGTGTGTAGCTAAATTTCAGGCATCTTAAGTGTCATAACAGTAATTAAAAATTATTAAAATGACTCAATTTTTGTGAAATAATATTGAAAATACGCCCCTTTTGGGGCGAAGAGAGTGAAATGCTACAAAATCTTAAGGGCCCACCTTATAGGACATCTAAAAAGAATATAATGCTGACAAAAAATATATCGGTATGGCCGTATCTTTAACGGGTTCAACAAAATCACAACAAACTGTACATAAAAAAGTTAATAATTTAGGATTTTCAGTTTGTTTACTAATCTTGGATTGAAAAATGCAAATCGGCTGCTTCTATAGTAAGAAATAAATACATTCATACTATACACAAAATTTGAGGCATGTATGTGTCATAAAAGTAAACGATAAATATTGAGTAGAGCAATTTTGGTGAAAGAATTACGATATTGTGAAAGTACGCTCCTTTATAAGGGTGAAGGGGGTTAGATACTGCCAAATTGCAAAGGACCGATCTTGTGAGCGTCTAAAATAGAACAAATTACTGGCGAAATATAAATCAATATCGGAGTATATTTTTCACTATAATGTAATTTTACAAACACTTTACATGAAAAATGTCAATAATTTCATGTTTTTTATTTAAATTTTTTTGGTCTTAACTTTGATTGAAGTTGACCAATGGCTGCTAAAATAATATGAACTATAATATTTATACTTAGACTATGATAAGGTTTATAATATTTACTAAGTTTGAGTCATCTGTGCGCCACAATAGTGAATAAAAATATTAAAATAGTAAATTGTTAGTGGAAGAATGTATAAAGTTTGAAATTACGTCCCTTTTTAAGAGTGAAGGGGTGAGATACGCCAAAATGTAACAAAACCAAACTTGTAGAGCGTCTATAAAAGAATATAGTAATGGCAAAACAAATATCAATATAGCAGTATATTTACCAAGTTAAAGTCAATTACGAACACTTTACATGAAAAAATGTTAAAAATGTTAAGAATTTTGGGTTTTTTGAAATTTTTTTGGACTAAACTTCGATTGAAATTGGCAAAAATCTACTACTATAAAAAGAACCTGTTGAGGTCAAAATATAAATAGAAATGCATGCATACATTTTACATAATAGTAAATAAAAATATCAAAATAGCGCAATATTTGAGAAAGATTTTAGAAATTTTCCAAGTACACCCTTTTTTTAAGGGTGAAGGGGTTGAGATACGGCAAAGTTGCATAGGACCGAACTTGTAGAGCGTCTAAAATAAGGTATAATACTTGCAAAACATATATCAATTTTGCAGTACATTTGCCAAAATAAAGTAATTTACAAACTCTTTACACAAAAGAATTTTAAGAATTTAGTCTTTTTTCAATTTTTTTTATCTAATTTTGATTAAAACTGATCAATGGCTACCACTATAGTAAAATCTAATATATACTAGTCGAAGCTATAATATATACTAAATTTCAGGCATCTGTGTGTCATATTAGTTGAGAAATAATATTAAGATAGCGAAAATTTTGTAAAGAAATTCAGAAATTTTGAAAGTACGCCCCTTTTTAACGGTGAAGGGGATGAGATACACTAAAATGTCAAAGGACTTAAATTGTAGAGCGTTTAATTCCCAACTAACGATTTTAACTCAGATTTGAGGTAGGACCTCTGGTTCAAAAGTTACAGTGAATATAGAAAACATACCGTAAATTACAGTGGACCTTACATACTGTAAATTTTGCCATTTTTGATAATTTTTTTGAGAGGGTTTGAATTGAAAATTGTTAATTTTTGGATTTCTTTCTTTACAATAACGTTGCAACAAACAATCGTACAAAATTTCAAGTCTCTAGCTTAAATAGTTACGTCAGAAAATTCATATCCCATATAAGTGAGTCAGTCAGTGAGTCAGTTACACATAGGGCTGTATAGTTTATTAGACTCGCCTACGGCTCGATGGGGGCTCCGCCCCCATGCCCCCTTAGGGGTTGCCCTGAATTTGTAGAGTAATTAAAAGTAAAGTCTGAAATAGGTTTGTTCCACGGAAGAACTTGTCAGCTATGACAGCTGCAAAACCACAATTAATACACAAAATTCACAATCAATAGTAAAAAAGTTTTGGAAATCTCCCATGAATCGGTTTTAATACCCCTTCGTAGTTAAAATTCGTTAAAAAGTTTTGAGTCTGTGAAATTATAATTATTTATGTAAATATTATATGTGTTATGCTGGATGGATGGTCCACCCTCGAATTGGTTACCCCAATTCCGTAGTTACTGTAAAAACCATACAATGAACAGGCTAGTTAGGGGCTCCAATCTCGTACCCCCTCGTTGTGTTCGCAGAATTAGATTGTAGTTTACTAAGTCCAAAACATTTAAGATTTTCATGATCCCCTAAGGGGATGCCCCGAAATAATAAATTTAAAAAAGTCAAGTATTAAACAGGTTGGTTTTACTGAAGAACTGAAAAACCAAGACAGTAACAAAACTGGCTAATACACACTCCTCACTATCAATAATAACGGAAAGCTTTTATAATCGCCGACGGCTCTTTTTTAAAAAGTACCCTTCTAAGTTTCCCTCATTTCGTTAAAAAATTGAGAGTTGTGAAATAATACTTTTATCATTATAGGTAGGACGCTCAATATTGGTTGTGTTAAAATTTTGGAGATATGATAATGATAACTAATACTTGAAGTAATTGGTGTATTCCTGGAAGAAAGGAAGTGGAAAAAATATCACTTTCGATTACAGTAGGTTGTACAACCAAACAGGAATGCTAAAGAAAGTTATTTGTAGTTTTAAAAATGTTTAATTGACCTTAATATGATTGTATATAAGTTTTAGTGTTAGATGAAAAGAAGTTTCGATTTAGGTTATTTTTATATATGTAGTTAGATAGGGTTTGAATAATTATAGCCAATATAGCCGTGTAGTGAATTAGTTTTTCTGCAACATAAAAATGAAAAACTACTAATTGTGTAAAAAATTGAAGTGTTACGATTTAAAATGCGCCACACAACAGCCCTGCCGTGTTGGACACTGCAACTGTCACACTGGCTAGGACCAATGTAGCCGTATTGTGAATTCAAGAAGAGGTTTTATACTGTGTAAAGAAATACCGTGTTACGGTTTGAATGTCAACAATTTGTTGAAACTGTCTCTTATGCTTGGTTGAAAATATATTCAGAAAATTCATTTGATGCCAAATTCGGCCGGAAGTATAATCTATGGTGAATTTGATTAAGTAAACTAAAAGTAATTAAAAATGAAACGAGAACAAAAACACACAAAAAGTGAAAAGTCCAAAGTTTGAATCCCACTAATTTACTAACAATATAATATAGCATTATGTTCGACGGATAAATCCATTCATAATCAACAGGTTAAAGAAAAATACATATTATTATCTGGCATAAAAGTATCATTTCTTTTTTATTAAGATGTTTAACTTCTAAATTTAGATAGTTTCCTTTTAAAATCAGAAGAAAGGTGTCAAGCAAAATTAATACAAAACGTCATGCTTCTAAATACAATATTACATAAGTTACTCACAAATTATGCCAAATAATAATTAACATTGCAAATTTAACTCAAACAGTCGAAAATATATTTATTTGAAGTAAATATGGTAGGGGGTTTGACTTAAAATTAGTGACTTCTACTCTGGAAAGGTGACTTCCGGTACACCCTGTCCATTGATTTCACTGTAACCGGTTTATCTATGATGGATCACTTGGTTTTTGTTAAAATAAGTTCTGTACATTTTGAAATGGGTGCACAGGTGATCTGGGTCCACTCAGTATAATAGAGATTTAGTTAAAACCAAGGTACTACTAATGTAACTTTAATCGAGTTGCATGTGAAGTTAAAAACAAAATGCTAAATTAAATTATTATGTTCAAATTTTACAGATAGGAAAATCGAACTTTACTTGACCACTATCTGGTAAATATGGTGTGGTATTGCGAAATGTCAATAACATGAGAATTCTATGGAGAGCACTTAACCTTTTCTAATAGTCTCGTCTCATGCTTGCACGCAGTTTCGACCAGAATAAAAATTAACTGAGTGTAAGTAAATATGTTCAACAAAATAAGTACGAGAACCAAACCTGGTAAGTGTCGTGATTAACAGTGTAATTACAACAGATCACATACCTATGTACGAGAACTGAGTCGCAAGTCAGCCGAAAACACGCTAACGGACATCTCAGGGTGTAATTGCGACAGTTCAAATAAATAAAGACGAGAACTAAGTCGCAACTAAGCAGCGCTTCGGTGGCCAAGTTTGGAACTACATAGTTTAGGTTACTACTAACCATGGCGAGAAACTAAGCTTATAATGTAAAATTTGTTATACTTAAACAAATAAATGTTCAACTTTAGTATTATTCCCTTATTTTGTACATTTAATCCTATCAGTATACCAAATTTTGGTTTACCATCTGAATTGGAAGTTGATAAATTATTAATATCGCATATAAGTGAGTCAGTCAGTCAGTCAGTTACACATAGGGCTGTATAGTTTATTAGACTCGCCTACGGCTCGATGGGGGCTCCGCCCCCATGCCCCCTTAGGGGTGTCCCTAAATTCGTAAATTAATAAAAAGTCAAGTATGAAATTGGTTAGTTCCACAGGAAGAACTGAACAGCCAAGACAGTAACAAAACCGTTTAATACACACAATTCACAATCGATAGTTAAAAAAGCTTTGAAAATCTCCTATGAATCGGTTTTAATAACTCTTCGTAGTTAAAATTTGTTAATATATTTTGAGTGTGATATAATAATTATTTATTCTGGGTGTTATGCTGAATGGAGGGTCCACTCCCTAATTTGTTGCCCCAATTCCGTAATTTCTGTAAAAACTTGATGCAGTGAACGGGCTTGTTGAGGGTTATTAACTCCAATGTGTTCGCTGAATTAGTTTGTAAATAAAAAGTCGAGTGTTAAACAGGTTAGCTTTACCAAAGAAGTGCACAAACAAGACAGTAACAAAAGGCTAATGCACACTTCTCACAATCAATAATAATTAAAGCTTTTAAATTCGTCAAAAATTGTTGCAATAAATCAGTGAAAACAATAAAATAACATTAAAATGAAATAATATAAAATCTGATAAACGAGATAGAAATCACAAAAGACTCCAAAGTTTTAAAAAGATTCCCTACAATCCGAGGAAGAACTTACTAAAAGTATGTAAATTAGTAACACCAGCCCCGACAATAGCTGAATTCATATTTTTAATTGTCTCTTAAAAGAAGGTAAGGTCCCCAATTTCAAGTTTTCGGTAACTATTCTGGTCCTGCAATAAATCTGTTTTGAGAGCTAATGTGTAGAGATACGGCAAAATGTTCTGAAAACTGTAAGCCATTAATAAAATATATCAGTCATATTCAGCAACATTTTTCGATAGGATCAATCGTTTTGTCAGTAGAGTCTAAAAACTGAAAACGCTATTGCACAAAAATTAGTCTGGAGATTTACGCAATTGGTGCGATGTACGACAAAGTCACAGGACCAAAATCGTAGTTCATCCAATTCAGTACCGTAGTAGTCCCAAATCTATGAAAGGCCTAACCGTTTAGCCGCTAGAGTTGAAATATACTAAAATTACGATTTCTCTAGTTGGCCAAAAGCCACTGCTTATTTATCACAAAACTGGGAAAAAGTGAAAAATTATTTTGAGAGTAAACGGAAAGAGATACGGCAAAGTATGTTAGAATCAAAATTGTAGATATTAAAAAGACCTATAAAAGTTGTCATTTAAACATTTTTGTAGGACAAACCATTTAGTCGCTAGGGCCCTAAATCTAAATATAAATTTCACAAAAATCAGTTTGGAGGGTTAACGGTGCGATGTACGACAAAAAGTCAAAGGACCAAAATTGTAGATCATCCGATTCCCTATCGTTATATGCTCTTATATTTCAGATAAGACTAACCGTTAGGCCACTAGAGCTGAAAAACTAAAATTACGATTTCTCTAGTGGACCAGAACCGGTATTTTCCCACTACTTACGTTAACAAAATCCAGAAAAAGTGAAAAATGAATTTTGTGAGTAAACGAGTAGAGATACGGCAAAATATACAAGGGAAGAAATTGTAGATATTAAAAAGATCTATCGAAATGAACATTAAAAAAATTTTTACGGCCATCGGTTTAGTCACTAGAGCCCGAAAACCGAAAACGGCATTTCATTCAAAACGCTCTGGAGGCTTAACGGTGCGAGATACGATAAAAAGTCAAACGACCGAAATTGTAGAAAATTAAATTCCCTATCGTAGTATTGTTCTCAGATTTTAGATAGGACGAAGCGTTTGGCCGCTAGAGCCAAAAAAGTAAAATTACAATTTCGGAAATCCGCCATTTTGAATTTTTTTTAGTAGGTTAAAACTAAAAATTTGCAAGTTTAAGATTTTACACTTAGCATTGACCGTTCAGGCTAGACGTATGCCAAATTTCAAGTCTCTAGCTTAAATAGTTACGTCAGAAATTCGTATCCCATATAAGTGAGTCAGTCAGTCAGTCAGTTACACATAGGGCTGTATAGTTTATTAGACTCGCCTACGGCTCGATGGGGGCTCCGCCCCCATGCCCCCATTTTGGGTTGCCCCGAATTCGTTAATTGTTCTAAGTCTTAAGAACTGAACAGGCTAATTGAGGCCTCCACCCAAAACTCTATCCTTATCTTCGCTGACTTAGTTTAATATTTCAGAAAGTCTAAAACTTTTAAGATATTATCTTGATATTTAAAGCTCAAATTGATACTTTTCTTTTATGTATATTATATTTAATGCTCATGGTATGTGTGTGTAGCTAAATTTCAGGCATCTAATTGTCATAACAGTAAATAGAAAATAACTCAATTTTTGTGAAAGAATTTTGAAAATACACCCCTTTTTTGGTGAAGAGAGTGAAATGCTACAAAATCTTAAGGGCCGAGCTTATAGAGAATCTAAAAATAATAAAATGCTGACAAAAAGTACATCGGTATGGCAGTACCTTTACCGGGCTTAACAAAATCACCAAAAACTATACATAAAACAGGTTAATAATTTAGTATTTTCACAGTTTTTTTTACTAACCTTGGATTGAAATCGGCCTTTGGCTGCTTCTATAGTAAGAAATAGATATATTCAGATGTACACAAAATTTGAGGCATGTATGTGTCATAAAAGTAAACGATAAATATTGAAATATAGTAAATTTGGTGAAAGAATTTCGATATTGTGAAAGTACGCCCCTCTTTACAGGTGAAGGGGGTGAGATACGGCAAAATTGCATAGGACTGAACTTGTAGAGCGTCTAAAATAGAATATAAAACTGGCAAAACAAATATCAATATTGCAGTATATTTGGCAGAATAAAGTAATTTACAAACACTTAATACGAAATTATTTTAAGAATGTTGTGTTTTTTCAATTTTTTTAGACTGACACAGTCTCAATCTAGATCTAGTTGTCTAATCTAGATTTGTTGGCTGACACAGTGGTAAGATCTAGTTGAGACCATAATATGTACTAAAGTTCAAGCATCCTTGTGCCATGTTAGTAAATAAAAAATATTAAAATAACGAGATTTTTGTGAAAAAATTTGGAAATTTTGAAAGTATGCCCTTTTTAAGGGTGAAGCTAGTGAGATACGCGAAAATTTCACGAGACTAAACTTGTATAACGTCTAATTCCTGACCATGAATTTTCCCTCAGATTCGAGATAGGACCTCTCTTTCAAAAGTTACAGTGTATTTAGAAAAGCTTTACATAGTGTAGATTTTACCATGAAAAAATAATTTTTTTAAGGAGGTTAAAATTTAAAAATTCAATGTTTTGGGATTTTGTATTTGTATTGACTATAAAAACTACGTGTGTACCAAATTTGAAGTATCTAGCTCATCCGGACTAAGATTAGGATTTTTAGTCTGGAGATTTACGCAATTAATTGGTGCGATGTACGACAAAAAGTAACAGGACCAAAATCGTAGTTCATCCAATTCAGTAAAATCTATGAAAGGCCTAACCGTTTAGCCGCTAGAGCTGAAATATACTAAAATTACGATTTCTCTAGTTGGCCAAAAGCCACTACTTATTTATCACCAAACTGAGAAAAAGTGAAAAATGTATTTTGAGAGTAAACGGAAAGAGATACGGCAAAGTATGTTAGAATCAAAATTGTAGATATTAAAAAGCCCTATAAAAGTTGTCATTTAAACATTTTTGTAGGACAAACCATTTAGTCGCTAGGGCCCTAAATCTAAATATAAATTTCACTAAAATCAGTTTGGAGCGTTAACAGTGCAATGTATGACAAAAAGTCAAAGGACCAAAATTGTAGATCATCCAATTCCCTATCGTAATATGCTCTCAGATTTAATATTAGACTAACCGTTAGGCCACTAGAGCTGAAATACTAAAATTACGATTTCTCTAGTGGCCCAGAACCGGTATTTTCCCACTACTTATGTTCACAAAATCCGGAAAAAGTGAAAAATGACTTTTGTGAGTAAACGAGTAGAGATACGGCAAAATATATAAGGAGAAGATTTGTAGATATTAAAAAGATCTATCGAAATCATCCTTAAACAAATTTTTACGACCATCGGTTTAGTCACTAGAGCCCGAAAACCGAAAACAGCATTTCATTAAAAATGCTCTGGAGGCTTAACGGTGCGAGATACGATAAAAAGTCAAAGGACCAAAATTGTAGAAAATTAAATTCCCTATCGTAGTATTGTTCTCAGATTTTAGATAGGACGAAGCGTTTGGCCGCTAGAGTCAAAAAAGTAAAATTACAATTTCGGAAATCCGCCATTTTGAATTTTTTTAGTAGGTTAAAACTACAAATTTGCAAGTTTAAGATTTTACACTTAGCATTAACCATTCAGGCTAGATGTGTGCCAAATTTCAAGTCTCTAGCTTAAATAGATACGTCAGAAATTCGTATCCCATATAAGTGAGTGAGTCAGTCAGTCAGTTACACATGGGGCTGTATATATTATAGATTTGTGACATTGCCGAATCTTTGTTTCAATTTGGAAATAAAATAAACGCGTGCCGTATAAATAGAAAAAAGCGGCTTCCCAATAGTTTCCAATTCACGATTACTTTGTTTGTTGCATCTAAATGCATTTTGAAATTGTCCTTGGTTAGAGGTGGCATCAGATTCTAGTTCCCAAAACGTAGAGAAAAAGAATTCTACAGACTATTCACTACTGAGAGAGAAAATTCCCGACAAATTTTACATTCAATTTCTACTGACAATCATCCTGCCAGTTATGAGTCACCGATGTAACCGGATGACTTTGAATGTCGTGTGATGTGTTTATGACTTAAGGTACGACGCGCCACGACGCTATACGACGCTTGGGTCATAAAATCACGATGCACGTTCCGGTTTATGACAGTCTTAAAAGATTTGCCCGATTTCTGGGTTAGCAGCCACACTCGACTGTCCTACATTTCCTTACTTTTAAAGGGAAAATATGGATAGGTTTTTAATTTTTTACACTAACCTACAGATTTAGAGTTAAATCTAACACATTTTAATAAAAACAATTATGATCAATTGAGAGAGAATCTTCGCTATGGAGTTTCTCTTGCAAATGCATCGAAAAAGGTACATTTGATGGAAAAGATGGATCAAAACACTATATTTCATTTGTAACCGAATGAAAAATACAAATTTCAAATTCAAACCCGTACAGAGACAAAACACAAAACAAATTTGCATCTAAAACAGTTCATCATGTCTGTTTCGCGCAACAACCCAATTGGGGTTTTATCGAGGTGTGACACCCCGTGTGGTCCAGTGGAGGTAACAAAGTACTGGGACAAGTGACCAATCAGCGTCCGGTATCCAATTATACCCCCCCCCCCCCTTCCACTCAGTCCAATCCCCCCCATACAATCCCACCAGGACCTGCCGCAACAGCGCTCTTGGATGACCGAGGGTTGGAGTGCAACTATGTCATAGTTTGGGTTATAGAATAGTTAGTTGTCGTATTAGGATGATTGGGTTGGAGTGCAACTATGTCATAGTTTGGGGTATAGAATTGTTGTCGTATTAGGATAATTAAGAGCGATGGGATCGAATAAGTGCAACAGTAAATGACTGAAATACAATGTTACAATGGTTTTTATTAAACAAAGAATTTGCAGTTAAACCTAACATAACTTAGCACCAAGTTCACCAATGCCACCATGAAGCCACTTTTTTACCCTCTACATTGTCATTACGGGGATTATCGCTGTAAAATTACCAAAGTACATGATATGATCTACAACACATTTGAATTATACAAAATCGATAGATATTAGTCAAACGTGAATTAGTGAACAGAAAAATACAAACAAATGTTTTCTTCGAAATATGTAGGCCTGTTTTTACAAACTCGTGTGCCACCGCTTGATTCCCATTCACGCTTTACGTAAAATATGCGGTTTCGTGTCAAGTGCAAAGAGTTGGACACGATGAAAGTGCAATCCTGGACATTCAAATAAAGAACACGATGCAATTTGGTGTTTCAGAACTTCTCCTTGGCCGATGACGTAGAATTCATCACATTCTTAAATTATTTTCATCCGCTGATATTTTCAAGTTTGTACACACACTTAAAATTTGCTAGGTTACAAGGAGTCTAATAAAACCAACAAAAAAAATGTATGATAAAAATGGTTAAATTGTGAAAAAATGGTCAAATGGTTAAAAATGGCAAAAAGGTAAAGTTTTAAACCAAAGGCTTAAAATTTTGATGTACCTTTAGAGCCTTCTTGACCACAAAACACTCCACACCACTGCGTGATGAATATAGTCATTCTTCTTCAACACCCACCTCTAACACAATATTGTCTCCCCGCAGCCGGTGGGTACCCGAGGGCGAGCATGACTCACTTTCCAGGGTCGCCGCTGGAGTTACTGAACGCGGAAGATTCCAGCGCTCGTGTCGCCTCTCAAGGCTACCACAATAAACAATCCACCTTCGACACTTACTCCTATTGTGGACTGCAGTGGCCGAGTGGGGAAGGATTAACATTTACGAATAGAAAAATATTAAAATACTAGTGGCTTGTAGGGGCAAAGGCCCCTAAAAATCCAAATGGTGATGTTGTCTCCCAAAATAAGTTTCAATTTATCACCTCCTTGCAGTATCACTGTATTTTTCTCAATCTGTAGTGTGAATTTACACGTTTGGGTTTTCTAATAAAATATTTCCTAGTCTTGAAGAAACTTTTTAGCGATATAAAATCTGTAATTTACCAATAAATGTCCCCTGTATTAAAAAACAGTAGTCTATTTTGTGGAAAAAAGAAAAATTATTGCACTATTTATACTACCAAACGCAGTAAAAATAGTTTGAACCTTAAACATGATCATGATAATGATCACCCTTTTCATCAAATAAAACTATGTTAGTGGATAAATTATTGAATACCTGATGTTTTCCTAAGATTTAACATCAATACAACATATATAAGCCCATTAATCATACTGTAAACTCCTTCACCTTGGACTCCTGTGCCCCCCATACCCTCTCACTCAATGTGACCCATGGCTCCCCGTGCCCCCGTTCACCTCCCCTGACCCGTGTTTCTTGTACCCCCTATGCCACCGGGGCCCAAGTAACCCCCATGCCCCCGTAACCCTTTGCCCCCTCAAGCCCCTGTGCCCCCCAATCTCCCGTGCTCACATGCCCGCAGTTCTTCCCTGTGACGCCCGTGCCCTCTATGTTCCTCGTTCCTCTATAATGCCCCAACCCATGCCCAACCACCTTCTGTGCCAACGTAGTCTCTAATACCCTTTGTGCCCCCATTCCCATGCCCCCATACCCCGTCCCCCGTACCCCATGCCCACCATTCCTCCCCATGCCCTCTATATCCCTATGCCCCCCTAACCTCAGTGCCCCCAACAATCCTCGTGCCCCCATGTCCCCGCACCCACGGTAATCCCGTGCCTGCATGCCTACCCTTCTTCCCCATAGTCCCCATGCCCTCTATGTTCCCCAAGACTTCCCCGTGCTCTAATTCCCATCTGCCCCCCGTTCCCCGTGCCACCGACACCCCTAGTGCCCATTGTGCCTTCCTACATCCGGGCCGCCACGTGGCCCGGACCTCCTAAGTTTCAGTGCCCCCATGCCCAACGTTGCTCCCCGTGGTGCCCATGCCCCCCATGCCATCTACCCCTTTTGCCATCGACGCCTGTAGTGAACCTTGTGCCCCCGCACCCCCCACCTGCACGTGCCCAGTGCATCCCCATGCCTCCCCAGAGTGTCCTGTATGGCCCTTCACCCCGTACCCTCCATGCTCCCGTGCCATCATGTTCGCCGTTACTCCCTGTGCTCCTATGTTCCCCATGCCTCAAAAGTGCCACTCATGCCCCCCTGTCACCAGTGCCACTGACACCCTTCGGGCCCCGTTATGCCCAAACCCCCTGTGCTCCCCATGGTCCCGTGCTGCCATTCCCGCCGTCCCTCTCTTCACCTCCATGCCTGTGCCGCCAGCCGTGCCCCCCTATTTTCTGCATGCCCCGATTTAGTGATTTAGTCCTTCGTACTTTGATTTTAGTCTATTTTGTCTTTTCGTCAATAAAGTGGAATACTGATTGATATTGTTAATTTTCGCACACTAACATTTACATGAAAAGCTCCCCGCCTTTATGGATTAACAGGCGTATATTGTTTCCCTACAACCTACGTAAAGAAAGAAACCAAATGGAAGAAACAAAAAAATATTCCTCATACGGAAATTTTCCAATGTTAGCAGTTTACATAAAATGATTGGGTCGAAAATAAACAAACACTCAACAAAACGATTCAACTCTTCCATTCAAACTACTAAATAGCCAATATATAAAGCAGTAACGTAATAACTAAATGACATTATTTACTTAGTAAAGACAACCATTATATCAACCATGCCACGTCCAAGCCAATTTTAATTTTGGTATATTCTGCATAAAAAAATCATTCCACCCCTGTTTCTTTAATGATGTAGATGGGGCCATGAAAATGAAATCTCCTGTGGATCCGTAATCCGTTTATGACTATTAGTGTTATTTTTTTATAGTGCATGGACAATTGCAAAAAGTTACAACCATACGGTTATCTTAACTCAAAATATCTGCTCAATAACCAGCTGAGTTTATCATAAAACACTGAAACATCTGCTTAATCACACGTGTAGATCTAAAAATCGTCTTCCCATTAAATTAACATTGGAACTTCAAGGTCCAATGGGGCGAAGCCCAAGTAACTTTTGATAATTCTGGTATTTTTCTTGCGTCCTTGGCCCTCAAGCTTTAAAATGAGCCATCAAACGTTACCCTATCTTTCTTCTAACTCGAGATATTTCGTGGGGACCGATTCGCTTATGGAATTATATATACTAGAGATCGCCTCCTGATCGAAATTCGATCAAAAGTTCAGTTGATCTGGACCCAAGAAACTTAAAAACATTTTAGAACTAAAACATCTGTTCCTCCTAATTTTCTAGCAGTTGTTCTTACAACAGCTGTCTAATGATTCATTCAATTCTCCTTTCTCCATAAGATTAACATTGGAACTTTGAAAGCCTGTAGGGCGTAGCCCTGGAGTCCGATGTGAATTAGAATGTGATTCTGCTCATCTACAGGACTATACCTTTCTAACGGTATGCGCGGATTTATCCTACGATGCACACGAGCTGAGAAAAAAGGAGGAAATGAAACATGCTTGCGTATTAATATATAGATTATAGATTTCTATGGTTTGCGAATTTTTTACCATGTGATTTTTCTCCTAAATTTAATACACCCAACAGACACAATGTAAAAAGAAGCTTACTCTGCATTACTTAATTCCTCATTCGGGAATACAAACTAAGGTTTTTGTTGACGACTTTTGTTTAAAGTGTTCTGTCTTACATTAGCAGACTTTGTCTTCTTATTTCTTGCTAATTGCCAGTGAATTGATTACGATAACGATCTAAAACAATGATGTTAGTGTTAAATCACATCCGGAACAAATTATCCCAATGTTAGAATATGTCTTGAAAAAGTATCACTTTTCTCTTTATATATAGTTGCAAAGCATTTTGCTTCAATCAATAATTTTTCCACATTTGGGGAAGCGATATAAATTTTAATGGAGATTAAAAGTTAGCCTATATTGTATTTCTAACAATGTCATTAAACAAAAGTGATTTTAAAAGTGATTTTTAACGGACTTTGTCCGTTTTTCCCATGAACGCAGTGGAGCTTGACCGATATTCCCCTGCATACTCAAAATTTTTTGTATTCTAGTGCGGATTCTGTTCGTTACTCACGTTTATAGAATGCACGTGGTTTAAAAACACGCTTAGACGAATCAAAATATACCGGTATTTCAAATTTTTGTATTTTTGGACTTTGATCGTTCTTCCCCTGCACCCTTCAATTTCCTTTAAATACCTAGAAATATCTATTAAATAGAACGCACTATAAAATGGTCGAATTGACATAGCTAGTTTCATACTAGTTGAATGTCAACAGACTTGGTGAAAATTAAACGCTTTTGTCCAGTATTTAATCGAAAACCAATAATAATCTGTTATTTAAACACAGGTAAATGTTAGCGCCTACATAAAATGGAGACAAGGTAAAATAGGAGTTTGATCAATAAAACAATTTTCCGAAAACTGCATAATACAAGACAACCAAGAAAACTGTATTATTAAATAAATGAATTATTCATGGAAACACTTTTGCTTCGAATAAGGCGTCTTATTCGTAAAACAAATGAGAAAATGAACAACAGAGAAAAGAAAATTACCTGGTAATTTTTCAGCGAAAGGAATAAAATATTAAAGATATTATGCAAATGCTTGTGATGAACGAGCTTCGCTACCTCTTGGGAGAGGAATTACGAGACAAGAAAAAATACGAGAACAACGGCTCTTAGAGTATTAAACTCCGGAGACCCACCTCTGTGTTGTTTTGGAAAACTTGTGTAACTGAATTCGTAAAAGCGTGCGAAAATATTCAATTATTCAGGATTCGTCCATTACCATGGTTGTGGAGATGATAAATATGAAAATTGGTGAACTAACTTGTGAAACATTAACACGCTTTGTTTTAAATTAGGCCTAGTGAATAAAATTAATGCGATCATCGTTTTAATGGAATGGATTTTTTAGGAGCCATGAATGATGTCTACAGACGTGGTGTGGGCCTACCCAGTAAACCAATACATTTTCCAGGCTTTTCTGTTCCCGGAACAGTTTACCACATTACTTTGGAGGAATAGAATTTATTAATTTCACAGAAATAATAAGAAACAGTTTTAAATCCATTACTCCCAACATTTATTGTTTTACATTCTCTTTAATATTTTTGTTTATCTTCAATATCTATAAAAGGCAAATCCCTCACTGACTCACTCATATCTAATTCTCCAACTTATTATGTTAAAGACTGAAATGAGGTTCACTAATTCTGTAGGTCATTAGAAAACTACAGAGTTTTTTATCCTGATTCCTCCATATGACTCCGACCCACATGTCGTTATTGTTACAATGCTATTCTTATGAAAGAGTCATTGTTGCGTGTTAGAGCATATGATGACATTTAGAAACATTAATTATATAAGCACCTGTTCTTATCTTAAGTATTGAGGGAAATTGGTAATTAAAAAATAAAGGATATCATAGACTTGAGGCGAGTGAGCGTAGCGAAAAAATTTCCGTGACGGGCAATTGTAAAAAATTTCTTGGGTTTGCATTGCAAAGCTTACCGGATAGCTAAACTAGTTGTAACTTCTATAAAATAAAAATGTTATAACCATAAAAACCATATAATAAAAACCATAATAATAGTTTTGTATACAATCAAGATATTATTAATTTAATTGAAAGCTCGAAAGAGATTACTATGCAAAATAGCACGGAATAAAATAGTCATTAGGTGGAATAGTTTGCTGTGGAAACTAGGGTAAAAGGTACGGGGGAGACTGCGAACATAAAACCCCGCATAACCTGGATACGTCTACAGGGTAATATAATACGGCATTAAAACATCACTCCTCTCATATACTTATTGGAGAGGATATTTGATACAAAATAGATATATTTTATGGTAATAATTAAATAAAACATTCAGTATGAGTACATATAACGTTAAATATAAGCATTGCAAAGCAGACTTTCCTTCCTTTTAAAACAGTTTTCATTCAATTCCAGCGCCTTTCACTAACAAAACTGCATTTCTAAAGATGTACGTTTCAAGCTTGGCAACAAAGAACTTGCCTGTTTCACTTTTCAATGTGAGTTTCTTTCAGACTTTTCAACAATTGACAACAATGAATACACCCACAGCGTAATATTTTATTGAAGTTATGAATTTGCCTTCTAGGGGAATTTTATGAAATCTCAGCATCAAGTAAATAAAACAAACAATTAGTTTATTTTATTATGTTTACAAGATTTATTAGTGTACTAGAAACCATCCGAACCATGATTTTGAAAGTTCTAAAAGATATTTTTTTATCTACCATTGGCAGAGGGACTCGCTCTGAGCACTTGAAATATAATGTATAACCTCAGCACTGAGATTTGAAAAAATTTTCAGAACAAAAAATATTATTTAATGTTACATAGAGTTATTGAAAAGATATTTTCATTACTTTGTTGGATGACTTTGAACTTAAAGTGTAAAAAATGAATTACAGTGCCCTAAAAAAATTGAAACATTTGCACATGGAATCTCAACGCAACTAAGAGAAGGGAAGATGATAGGACTACCTGGAACACCCTTACACCACTGAATATACCACGTACATCCTTACTGCAGTCTCACTCTAATGATTCATACTTTTTCGGCCTTTCGGCTACCGACAATGCAAAGAAATACTTGTATAAGACCTTCATTATTCATTTTTAAGCTTAACTCTGAAATGAGTATCCTAAAAAGCCTGTTTACGTATGGTATTCATCTGAATGAACCTTTTTCATATAGAAGGTTGTTTTGTATTCGGAATAAACTGTGCCATTATTACAAAAAATATTCATTTGTGTTGGAGTGAAACAGCACTCTCAAGCAGTGCAGAGGGATTTGCAACCAAAACCTCAAGATTTAACCTATGCTCAAGAGAATGCTAGGTAAAATCTTAAGAATCTAATCTAATAAAAATTAAGAATCTTGGTGATTGTCATATGATGATAATAAAATGTATGGGGAGAAAACACCTTAAAACATTGAGATTCTGGTATACAAGCTAAAAAAATTATACTGTATTATGTTTGAATGAACTCTCCAATTATTTATAGAGTGTGATGTACACAATTCTCAGAACGGCTTAGTAATTTTTTTTTAATGTATCATATGCTTATCTTTAAAGTAAATAGTACATTAAAATAGTACATATATGTACGAAATTTCATTGCTAGGACGAAACCTGTTAAAAGTGACTGAGTCGTTCCGGGACTTTTGTACAACACTATACAAAAATATGTAACTCGGATGATATATGGAATCGAGATACCCAATCCACAGCGGAAACGGGAACAGTGGGAGTCGAGCGGGCGATCACAACGCTGAAACGAGAGATCGCGTCAGTTAATGTCAAAAGCCGGAGTTACATCAGTGTACGTCCCACGATAGAGCCTTATCGGGTACCCGACCCACCGGGCGACCTTCGGACACCGGGGTCCGCGACCAGGGAGTAGAGAGGAGTCGAGATCCGCCGGTGTGGTTCGCACACATGGGGATCGGTGAAGGTGTTGGAAATGACAGAACTTTTTAATTACTGTAACCAATATTTGGGTTCCAAAAAACGCAAATTTTCAACTTAACCTCCAGACTCCGATTTTGGTGAAAAAATGGGCATATGAAGTTTTCTCTTTTGGTCATAAAGACTTCCCCAGAAGACAATAGCAAGAGAAAATAACTTTAGGTAACCCGGTATTTTAAAATGAACTTAACATGATTGGGAAAGGAAGAATGTATCGAATTAAAAGACGAATTTAAAATTAAAATTATCGAGGTTCTACATAAAAATTCTCTCCACCTTAGTTAGTAGTGAAGTACGCTGTCAGCCATGCGACGTCTAGACCAAACTTGGTGTTTTCCCCTGTTTCTAACGAAGTTTCATAACAGATTTTCTTGAAATTAAGATAATTTAGTCAATAGATACATTCGCTTTTATACCTTAAAAATTAAAAAAATTGAAATACAATATTCTTCGACAGTATTATTCAATTCTCCCTAATTTTACGATTTTTATTGTGATAAAAATTTTGCAATCATCATGTAACAGGACAGGAAACAACATTCATCAGCAAGAAAACCTATTTTTACAATAAATGTTAAAAACACCGTACGAAACGGGGTGATGTGGGGGCATATTTTAATCATTTTTACAGAGACGAAGAAGACTCAACCTGGCGTTGACTGGGTAGCGGTGATAAATTCAGTCGTAGATTTGTGCTCAATGAATATCAACATCAATAGTGTCCTTACGTGGTACTACGATACTCAATATTTACTCCATAAATAATTTGTAGCTAAAGGTTAAACTTTCATAAGAATCTCTGCATTTTTAGACGTAAAAAAGTTCCTGTGATTTAACCATCGTTCGTTCGTTAAATCGGGAATAAAACAATCCAAGTTCAACCAATTACTTGATCAGCTTAAATTACAAACGTGTTATCCAATTTAAATTATATTTCACCACATTTCCTCCAAGAGATTTCTAACTATTCCAAAAAACCAACCGTATTTGATGAACTTTCAAGATTAAAAGTAAAAAAGAATCAAACAAGAGATTTAAACTCATATTAATATATTCAAGCATAAAAATTATAAATGCAAAAATTATAAAAAATAATAATGTTTCCAAAGAATTCAATAATTGCAGGTTATGAGTTCCAGGGATTTCTTTTTCAACTATTGTCAGTCCCTTGGTGTTGATGGAGTCCGAAACTGGTCCTTTCGGTTCTTTAGTGTCTTGAAAGTGTTCCAATGAACTTGAGACCCCGATCCGAAGAGTAGTGCCAACAACGAATGCGGGCTAACTTGAGTGTCTGCCTCTTGTTGGGTTTCTGCCCTTTTCCAAGTGTTCCGAAGACTCCGGAACTTCTGTGGCGGTGGCTTTTCGTGCACCAGATAGGGGATCTGACTAGAGAAGCTCTTGGATGAGTCTTGGTCACGTAAAAGCCTTGAAGATGCGATTCGATTCGGTTTCAAGCGCAAAGGAAAAATTGAGAACTTTCTGATCGCCAAGTTCTTCGAAGAGTGAAATATTGGTTGTCATGAAAACTAAATATTTAATCATTGTTAAAAAGAGTTCTTACTTTAAAATAAATTTGAACCTCTGAAAATTCTGGTAAGGTACGAGAAATTTTTTTAAATGGAGTCGTGATTATTTTGGAGTGATGATTTTAATCCCCATCAAATTGGCAAGAACATTTCAAATATAATATTTTTCTTATTGATTTTTTTTAAGCTTTAAAAGGCGGTTCAAATACAGGTACTTTAAAAAATGCAAACTGAGAAGTTTCAGATGTTCATAACAAAATTTGTAATTAAACATCGTCCGAGGATAACACTGTTAAGTTTCCACCAAAATTTCGATACTCTGAAGCAATTCTAAATAAACTAGTGAATCAGAGCAAGACAGAACATAATTATAAACATGTGGATAGTAAGTTACATCTCGGGGAAGGGGAGCGGGGGGGGGGGGGGTTTGGTGACCAAAAAACTTCCAATGTTAATTGCAAAATTATTCACTTGATATGTAAAATTATTACCAATGAAAGAACAATACTAAAAGTTTAATAGTTTCATTTCATTTTAATTCTATCGTTTTTGTATAATTTTTTTAAACTATATTTACTTTCATATTACAAAACCAATTCAATTTAGTATGAAAACTAATAAAATCTGTACGAAATGAGGACAAACAAGTGACACCACGTAAGATGACATCTGGTTAGCATATGCGCTGAAATGACTTGTCCCCTTTAGTTTCAGTAGTGACAGTACGGTACAAAATTAGAATTTGTTATGACAGACTACACTTTTGATTTTTAACACGTGGAGTATTATAGATATTTCTCTCACAGATGACACCTGAATTGTTTCCACCTCTACCACTACTGTGGTTACTACTATTGCTGCTATCTCCCCTCACCGTTTCTTGGCCCGAGGCCGTTGCCAACGGTGCGGCACCAGCTTGTGCAGTACCATCCTCTGCGGCGGCGCACCGTGTAGCGTGTGCCGGTGGAGGGGGGAGCCTTCAGCGCCCAGCACGCCGCACGCCAGCCGTACCAGTGCCGGCATCTCTGCTCATCCCACCGCGGACCTATCGGGCCTCTCTCTCGCACACACGCCTACTGCGGCGCCTGCGTTCACCGGAGTTAAGACTTTAGTTTGAAAATAGTTAATTTTATTTCCCAATAGTTTTTTATTGCTTTATGACTTTTTCAAGATCGTTTTTACCCTGCATTTTTGTTATCGCGACTCTAAAATACTTGTACTAAATTTTCAACTGTAAAAATCAGAGCACTTGCTAGTATAGTGGTAAATGGAAATACATTATACTATTAGAATTTTAAATTGTAATTTTAATATTTTCTATAAAAATGTATTTATAACCGAGCAATCTCAAAATTTAATGGATTAAAAAAATCCATTAAAATCAACAAAGTATTTAGAATATAAATACCCCCCGTCGCAGCAGACCTGCGTCCTCAGCGAATTTCCAAATTAGTAATATTAATTTTGACCAGCTAAACTTGTAAACAAAATTTCATCACGTGCTCATAAATAGGGAAATAAATGTCTATTCTCCTCAAGATAAATATACTGAAAGAGTATGCAGGTATGCTGCCATGGGGGACACTAAAAGTAGGTTTTTAGCATAGAAAAAATTTATTTCGACCATATAAAGCCATATAGTAAGTTTCATCAATATCTGTCCATAAATAAAACAGTTTGCCTATTCTCCATATGATTAACATGGGAAAAGAGTATGCAGGTTTGCTGCCATGATAAGTACAAAAACCAAGATTTTTTACCTTAAATGGACGAATCTCAACCAAATGAAGCTAAATACTAAGTTTCATCCAAAAATATTGGTTAATAAGTGAAATATTAACAAATCCTTATTCTCCATAAGATTAACATTGGACCCCCAAAAGACAATGTACTGTCTTTAGACTTTGTAATATCTCGGTAACCAATAGAGATAGAGCAAAGCTTCAAAGTACTAAATTGTGTGTTTTTTTGAGCTAAATCCAATAGTCAAAATAAAAATTTAAAATTTTTAAAATTTACATATTAAAAATGCAAAAAACCCATTTTTGGGGTACAAAACCCCCCAAAACTACCCCTTCCGGTAGGTCGATATGTCTGGTTTTCGAACTCATCCGAATAAACGTAGGATTACACGTCTCTACCAAATTTGGTGTCGATCGGACCGTTTTTACGAGAGTTATCGTGCCTAGGGACACACACACACACACACACACACACACATATATATATATATATATATATATATATATATATATATATATACATATATAAATATATACATATATACATATATATATATATATATATAAATGTATATATGTATTTATATACATTTATAATTTATACATATATACATTTATACATTTATATATATATATATATATATATATATATATATATTTATAAAATTTATATATATATATATATATATATATATATAAATTTTAATGACTATTATTTTTGGTCTCTGGGCACCTAAAAACAAAAAAGTAACATGGTCCCGGGCTTAGGTCTTACCATGAGACCTACGGTAATAGCTTATTCCCTATGGGAAATTCGCTAATAACTTACAAATATTACGTTTTATACTTCCTAACTTATTTCTATTTTTTAAATATCGTTAAATTGTTATTAAGAGCTCTTTTTTATTTGTTGTAAGTCATAACTAGTATTATGATCTAAAAAACAACACAATTATTACAATTTTCAAAAATATAGGCCTATAGTTATTAGTAAACAAATATTTTTTTTTTAGAATAAAAACTTTTGAAACCAAACTAAGTAACACTTGTTACGACCAATAATAATTGACTTGACTTAATAATTTGCACAAAAACGTAAACAATGTCCGACGCAACATGCGACCAATGCGCAGTCGCCAAATCAGCGAATAAAAAATCACCCCCTTAACGCGTCAGAACCCCATAAAATCTCCCCTCCCTAGAAAGGGTTACCTACCACCACAGATGTGGGGTGTGTGCGAGCGAGACAGAAGTATAAATGAGGGGCACGAACGTACGAACCGTCCGGGATCGGGACGCGAGAGGGCTGAGACACGTCCAGACTCCCAGGATCAATACCTCCCCCTGGAACACCTCTTTACCCCCCCTCTCCCCACCCACAACATACTAGCGGGTGAGGGGAGGAGGGAGGCACTTGACACATGTATCAGGTAATTGGGATACGACGAAAGGCGATACGGAATCGGAATCACTGCGTCTGGGGAGTTGGGATTTTTACAGGCGAAATTGGTTTTTAAAAGTTGTGTTGTGTGGGTAAAAGAGCGGGGGGGGCCTTGTCCTCCTAAATAAAAAATGCTTTTAGTGATGCGCATAACTATGCTGATAACATGTAGTGTAAAACTACAGTTGGTTTTTTCAAATTTTCTTTGCTTCTAAAAAACTAATTCGTACGGGCTGGGGGTTCTGTAGAAAAACGCACGAAGAAAGCATTAATTCAGCAAAAGATAATAACAATAATAATAAAAATAAATAAATAAAGATAGCCAAAACAATTGCTTGCTGGATGGTAATAAATACTATACTAAATTAAATTTACTTTCTCTGAAGGTTACTTTCCGAACAGCAGGGTTAAAGTAAAAAATCTAAATAAAAGAAATTCAAGAAGTTTATGTTTATAAATTATTTCAAATTTTTTAAATGTTGTTAAAAAAATTTATAACGACGTATTTGTTTGTATGGCAATGTAGTAAAAAAATAAAAAATAAGAGTTTGAGCGTACGTTTATTACTGTATAGCGCTTTTGGGAGTGTTTGCTAAATAATTTGAATTTGAATAATAGTTTGAATTTGCTTTTGGTTAGCGAGCAAACTATTTTAAAACGAATTAAAAAGACTTAGTTTTATATAACCACCGATTTAAATGGATATTGATACTGAAACATATCGAAAACGTCGCCTAAATAATATAAAGGGAAAGTGATCCGCTCTGATAATTACCATGTTCAATAAGGCAGGCCAGATGGGACGTTTATATTAATAATGGAGCCTGCCTCTCAGGCCCTCGTGTCCCGTATATTGTCGCTACGAAACTAATCAGCCCTATGTCGATATTTATAGTCATAAAAATACTGCAATCATTTTACGTTTCGTACTTTAACTTAAAATTAAAATACGTTTGATAAAGTAGTATTGGTTAAATAACTATATAACACTGAAAAATATGACATAATTTTTTTATAAATATTCTTTGATATTTCATTTCAAATCAAATATTCTTTTCTCTTATCGTTTTCACCTTGCTTATTGTAAATAATTTAGCATGCGAACTACAGTTAGAATAATTCCTATCGCACAGAGCCAATTTTAATAGAGTAGGAATCTTTGAAACAAAATTACATTGAGTTTGAATAAATCAGGGTAACTATTTAAACGATGACTATGATCCATTTTAGTTTTGAATTACCTAATTGTGAATACTATTTTCGTTTCAAATTGGATATTACGTATTTAAAATGTATGTCTGTTACCTGAATAGTAAAAAAATAACGGGAAATAACAACCATCAAACTACGTACATTAAATGTTTTAAAACAGTAAAATTGATTTGTTCAAATGAAAAAAGTAATACTACCACAAAAATAAAACTGGAGCAAAAGTGACATATAGCTTCAACATGATCGAACCGGGCCTGAGTGAGAATATTTTATGGAGGCCGGGAGATATAAAATATCCTGCCTCCATGCTTTACCGCTGCCCCGTACATACAGTGTATGCGGACCAGTAAAGCCAAGGTATCCGCTCGGGACGGCCACATTCGTCTTGGTATTGGCCGTAAAAACTTGTAGAACAACTGAATAATATATGACTGTCGTAAACTATTTCACTTCACCGTTCTTAGTCACAAAATCAACTCGATTGGAAGAAAAATAAATTGTTATTAATGGCAACTCATTGAATAAATCAAGTTGAGGAAAATCATAAATTAAATAGTGGGTGACTTTAAACAAAGCTATTAAAAAGAGGGTTATTCAAAGAAATTAAACCTGTTTGTTAATATAACTGACACAGTTATAAAAAACTTTTCAAAGAGCCCAAACGCAAAAGGAGGCTTTTAAAAAATGGTGATGAACAGGTCTTAAAATGAAGGAATTTTGCAAAATCGTTTCTTTTTGAGCACCAAAGAGGCAAGACGAAAATATGTTCAAAGTTTAAAGTAAATCCGTTCGGTAGTTCCTGAGGTTTCATGATGAGTCAGTCAGTGAGTGGTATTTCGCTTTTAAATACATGGATGACTGGTGTGATATTATTGACATAACTAAGGCGATGTGTGTGAATAGAGATTTAGATTTAAGAATAGCATTATTTGCGACTACAAATAAACAATCTGCGTGGAATTTGGAAAACAAATTACAGCCGTAAAAACTATTAAAACGACTAGGGTCGGAGCGTAATCTGTTTGACATGCTAAGTCAGTGCCGTGAACCCGCGCTCCCGGACGATAACATCAATTCTAATTCTCTCCAGACATTGTCAATCCCACGGGTGGGTTTTACATTCCCCCGGATTCACAGAATTTCAGCTTTTGTGGTAATATAGCTAAACCTGGAATAGGGCGAAGTTAATTGGGTATTAAAGAGAAATATGCTATTTACCTCTAAAAAGTTACAGAGTTTTATGGTAAATTTGAATTAAAACTATTGATTGTGACATTTACCGATATTTATTTTTTTACTAAGCATTACGTTTAAAATAAATAATAACATAAGGATTGAATGTTAGAGAGTTTTCAAATTTATCAGGTGGAATCCTTGCCATAGTGGTACGAATATGCTTATACGAAGTGAATGTTACACCTATAGCGTGAATAATTAGGGTGAAACTTTACATGTCACACACTAAACTGCTAATAATTTCATCATCATGTATTCTTTTATTTTATAGCATTTATTGAAATCTCTAAAGAGTCAAGATAAGTATTTCATTAGTGAGATCGGGATAGAGAGTTTTGAAAAAAAAAAAAACGTTTCGTATTTCTGGAATCTCTGAAAGGTTCCACTGGTTTTCGAATGATTCCTCAACATCCCCATCCTTAGGCGTAGGAAGACTGACGGAAGAACTCGCAATTTTAACAAGCATTCAATCGGATCATAAATAAAGTTATCATCATAACCTTGCATTACGACGTAGTTATAAAACATAAATCAGCTTTAACACAATATTCCGTATAATTGTGGAAACTTTTCACTAAGAGCGGTCTGATTAAGAGAGGAAAATGAAATCAACCCGGCTAAGCGGCTTGTGAGCATTAGCGGTGTACCACAACATGCTTCATGCTTATGCTTCATCGTTAACGAATGTACGCTCGTAAGCCTTGTGGCGTTAACATTCGTTAACGATAAAGCATAAGCATGAAACATGTTGTGGTTCACCACAACTCGTGTACATGAAGTAATTATACGCAAGCGAATATAGTATACCTTATAAGTTACAATCAATAGCCAGAGGAGTGTTTGAATGTAAGTTAATGTAATTTAGTACCCATAATTAAGTTCGTTGAATTGATTGCAATGAAATAAAGTGGCATTAAAAATGAATGGAATTATTGGTATCCAAATTATTATATGAATTTAGAATTCCAAAGCATTTAAGTATATCCCGAAAACGAATCAATATTAGATCGTTTTAAAAAGTTTATAGTATAATTATTTCTTCAATGTTATATTCCTTTCAAACAATATAAGTAACATTTTTAGACTCCACCCACAATGTCACTTCGATAGAGAGGCGAGAAAACAATAAACGTTTTAAAATACAGATAAAAAAAAAACAAAAACAGCAACAGTTTTTTAAGGCGAACTCACGGTGGGAGGAATTAGGTAAACTTGAGAGAAAGGTTGAAAACACCCTATTTCATAACCATACCAATACACTTTATTGATCTTGGGCCATTGTATTTTTATCAGTTTTGTGTCTAAAAAAGTACTTGTCGAAAAATAAAACTGAAATTTGCTATTCTGTGTTTATCTACTACAGTGCATGGCATTTCTTACGTTTTTACAGGGAATTGCAAAAAATATTCTCTTGTGAGTATCTAACATAAAATAATTTATTGTTGGATAGCGTAATCAATATCAAAATGACAAATGACCACTGAGTCCAGAATCGAACTTTGGCACGTCAAACTGGTAATCTAAGGATTGTAAGGTGAGCATTGTAACTCTTCCACAACATCAATTAGTTTAGTAAAAAATGTAAATGGTTAAGTAAAATCATATAAACTTCACCTTAAGTCCCCTGTTTCTCAAATGCATATTGTATTTTTAATGTATAAATAAAAAACAATACCCTAGGTATTTGCTTTGATTTATTCTGCATAAAACATATATATTACAAACTTCAGCGAATCCTATTTCAGTATCACAAAGTGTTCCAGGGAGAAGAGTTTTTCTGCATAGTTGTACCAATTAATGTTGCCGGTAAATCAGTTGGAGTTTCAAGTTTCAAAGTTGAGCGAGCAACGTTCCACCCACGGGTCGTCGCTGAGCTATGTGCCAATGCTGTGCAATGCCATGTGGGCGGGATTTGATGAGGTCTAGTTTAGATGATTTATCAAACCTTATCACTACTGACTCACTCATGGCAACCATCTCTGCAGCTGTGATCCTTACCTGGAAACAAAAATATATGGTTAACATAGATTATTTAAATCCAGCTTATTTTCCAAACATCGTGGTACAAACATTATTGCAGTGAACACGTTGACAAGAATTAATTGTTTTAGAATTCAATTGGTCAAGCAGTTAGAGTATTGAAATAGCACGAGAGAAAAGGTTTACTTAGAAAAATGCTTTGATAACACCTTAAAGGGAACTGCAGATCGAAAAAATTGCAGTATCCATTTCCGTTTTAAATGTATGATGGTTTTCCGTATTTTTCGACAGATGTGTTCAAACTTCCACTATAAGTCATTCGTTTAAAATAGTATGCTAGACATTTTATGTGGTTAACTAGCGAAATCCTAGATTTTTAAACTTAAAATAAATACCAATTCAATAATCCAATCTACCATCATCGAATCAACAAATTCGTTTCAGCTAACTATGAACTTCGCCACCAGTTATTAAAAATTCTTTTGAATTTAATATGTCCTTATATCTAAGTGCTAGGTTGCGCACCTTAACACTCCTGTTAATTGAAAAAATTAACATTTTAATAATTACAAAAATACAAAATGAAAATCATCGTTTGTTTACCGATAAAACAAATATTCCTTTTTTCTCGTTACAAAAATCCAACTAATATTAGTGGCATTGCCCCAACAGTTTCCAACATCAGATTGTGCACTAAGCATATTCCTCCCGAAATGTTAGACAGGGAAACAAATTCACGTGGTTTAAGCGTTCCCCCAGACCCGCGGGTAACTCGGATACTCGTGTGTCGTCAATAAATGTTGTTCTGCCCGAGGCCCGGGGGGCTTTGGCAAAATATGACGCGTTCCTCCCCTAAAACCCATCGCTGGATCGAGTTTACGAGACTGTTTTGTTATAAGCGGAAAAACTTTTAACGGCGAGATTTATTTCTCAAAAAGTATAAATAGGCCTATGCATTTTGGATTTTTGGGATTTTCTACAAAAAATGTCCACATTCTTCAATAATTTAATGAAACATAATTAAAACTATGGTTAAAACTTATACCCGAATCTAGTTATAAAAGTTGAGTAAATCCAATTAACCGACTCGGCAAGCACGATAAAATAAGATTATCTAACTAACTTAAATGTACGAAAAATATAAGTGTTATCGATTAAAATATTGCACAACTAAAATAATAAAACTGAACATATTTGTACAGTATAAAGATGATGGAAGCATTCTAATAAAAACAGCGACAGTGATGGAGTCCACGGAGTCAACATGGCATCATTATAAACAAACATTTTCGAATGTTTGCTCGTTGGAGGAATGACGTGTTTTGTAGCTCAACTGACCAGATAATAATGAGTGTACATAGTTTTACTTTTATTTAATGCAGTTATATGAGTAAGATTGTTAACAAAGATTAAATTGCATCACTAGTCTTCAGGTTTGACCCCAATGCAAATTTATATTTGCTTAAAATTAAATAAATTTACATATCCAAAATCTTGTGCGACTAAGAAACATTTTACACTTGAAAGAGAACAGGCAAAATTAATAAAAATAATCACAATAAAAGTAAATGCTTCAAAGAATTTTTTACACCTACATTTTCGTAATGGTTATTCGAATTTATGACCTAACCACAAGCAGAGTTGGCAACATAGCTAATTTTAGAAGTGTCAGCTTTTTAAGTAAATTAACCGAAGCGGCGGTTCCAACGGTGGGCGTTTAATTTGTGAAGCCACCAGGTTTAGAGGGCCGCACTGGACTCCCGCTGGTACATTTCATTAACCCCCCCCCCCTCCCCCCAGACTGGCCATGGTAACTTTTTGACTTGAGAAGGCGTTGAAGTTATTTCCGATTTGGTCTTTTCAACATAAAAGAAATGTTAAACGAAGAACTAAATAACACCTTTGTTTGGACAAAATGTGATTGAGAGGTGTACGCAAAGGGCTCATCAAGATGTATGTGGGGTGCGAGGGCTATTTTTTAACAGCAATTTGTCTTTTACAAAATGGAAAGAATAAATAAACGTTTCTGCCTTTATTAAAAAAAAAGTGTTTACACGCTTTTATAAAACAATAAAAATAATCGACCTTGCAGTTTATTCAGTACCAATCGGACAAAAAAAAGAAAGAAAGAAAGAAAGAAGTTATGTGACAAATGGTGGGGACAAGTTTAGCATTTCTCTTATATTAAACAAATCCAACATGGCGGCATACCAAAGCCCAATTATCTGCTGCTTCTGTAGTTAAAATACTACCTAATTGTTGCTCAATGACGGGGTTAATTTTCAAACATTAAAATGAAAACTCTCTAATCGATACACTTTTCAGGATTTATCATTCTAAGAACTGGCATTTTATTCTTACTGTATTTAAAATATATAAAAACACGTTAGGGGATGTTTAAATTTTCGGAGCAACTTGGATAGAAAACATATTAAAAGAAAAGAACTAGGCTAGAGGTATCAAACTGGAATGAAAGGTTTGGTGCATTGTATCCGTAGCAGTGTCCGACTTGACCGAGACAGCAATGTGCCCGCATTGTTCCCTATGACTATTGTAGTTATCTGACGTGCTCTTGTGGTTTCATAATAGATAGACAGCGGCAAAAAATAAATTTAAAAAAGCATTTAAATTTTTAATAATATTTAATTTTCCAAACGTATTTATAGGCTGGAATTAAAAATATTTAAAATGTGTATTTAAGGATAAATTAAACAATTTTAAAGCCTGATAAATGTTGATTTTACGTTAAAGATATTTTTAACCACGCTGCGGGAAAAACCGAAATTGATTATGTCTGAGATAAATGTAGAGATATTTCAAGATTGTTAGCAGTAATTTGCTAGTTTTATAGATATAAAAATTAATTAATTTTAATCACAATTACAACTATAGAAATCCAAAATCAACTTAAAAAAATTACAAAACAAATGCAAATTAACTTTACAGGTATGTTCTCCATTGTCCACAAGTCTAGGCCTACTAATTGTGAATTGCCATTGTAATTTATGTAATTAAAAAACGAACTCTAAAAATTTGTTTAAGTTGAAATATATGCTAAGAGCGGGTAACTAAGCAAGTAAATTTTTTACGAGTCTAACTGCAGGTACATCATAACAAGAGGTGAATTTACGGGGACAACAAGCAACAAACAATAACGTTTCGCCGCCGTAGAGCATCAGCATTCCCTGACTCAGCAGCCGCTGACATAACTGGCCCCATTACCTCAGCAACTGTGACGTAATTACCACACACGTGCTGCCAAACCGCTGGATTCCATTACGTTGGAAGAGAACGACGTCCTAGAGGAAGATCGTTTTTAATTCATGATATTTAATTTCAAAACTTGTCTTTTGGTACATTTATCACAATAGTTTAAAGGTTGAATACTCAAAAATGCTTACGAATAATGGTCGTGTATAAGAGCTAAACGCAAAAAAAATGTTCAAGGCATGATTTAATATTGTGATTAATATACTAAGATTTTCCTTTTCACCCACTTTTTTTTTGAAAACTTTTATCGAATGCTACACTAGGTATATGATATAAACTATTTTAATCTATACAATAATCGCACTGAGGCTGTTTTAAAAAAGAACTATTTAATGTCAAAAATATTAATAACACTGCAATATTGTAGGTGAGAAACCGGTAAAATGACCCTAAAAGTCGTTTTAATTAAACTTAGTGAATAAAGTTTATCTATTAACAATTAGCAAATAATGCAGCGATAAATTGTTAGCGTACTAGTCGAGCAATGTTCTGGTTTACTGCTTGTGAATTTTTAATTAATTATTAGAGTAAACAGTAGGCCTATTCATTTTTAAACAGAAAATCTCATATTGATATCGGATCAAGAATAAATATAAAGGGTAGAAAAACTCTAGACAAATCAGAAGGACCGAGAAATTTAAAAACAGTTTTCAATCAAAATGAGTATAAAATGTTCTCAAAGGTATATTAAAGAATGAAATTTGGTGTTTTATAGAACTCAAACAGAGTTTATTTATAGACCGATAAAGCTTATACCGGTGAACCATTAGCTAATGAACTTGTTCAACACACGCGTTCACCAGTGATGGCATGTGGCATTGTCAGACGCCACGTTTTGTCGCAGCTCTCGTGGGCGTTCATCTGCATTTCAAAACAGCGCAGGTTGACACGCATGAATTAAACAGTAAAACACACGTTCCGTGGTAAATTGGAATACTATGCAATGGAAGATGAAAATACAGGTAAAGGCATTATGGTTTTAATAGGTATTGACTTGGTTTTTAAAAAGTTCAAACGTACCTAAACTCTTAATAAAAAAGTATTCCATGTAATAACTGAAAAATGGTTTGTCAACAATTATATAACATTTTGAGATTGTTTCCCAATCTGGCGTAGCTTAGTGTGTCCCCAATTATCATACTATCACTTCTTTACGACATCTTTTCATAACGCATTAGAGATTGTTTACGAAATATTACCTAATAGTATTTCAAAGATATGAAGCAGAAAAAATACAGCATAAATGAGTACATGATCATCACGAGCTCAAAAGTGTATTCGAATTTGGTTACTCGATTCTTTCACTTCGCTTTCTCCAACTTAAGCTTACATTGTCACTTTCCCTTCACACTAGATACAACAAATCCTACGTATAGTGTACAAATAAGAAAATTTTACTTTTTTATTATTTAAAAAAAAGGCCATAGTGTTTTAGTTGATCAAGTTCTTCACAGGCTAACAGGCGACTGAGAGTGGCTCTCGAGGTATGAGAGAGTGAGATGAAGAGGACGAAGAAGAAATGGAATGCACCTGTTACTACATAAAAAATAAACTCGTGTATATACATTTGACTGAGTAAGCTGCAACCAAGAAGATGTGGACGACTTGTTCCTCCAAATAGAAAAAGTAAGGCTTACGAAAGTTAGGGAAAGGAAGAAAAAAAACAGATCCTTTACTATAGGTCGACTTGGCTTTAATATGGCAATTCAAATCTTATCTTTGGATCAGCAAACGGAACTCCCACAGCTTAAATATCAGACCTCATAGAAGTATAATATTTATTTTCATATCGTAATGTCATATCAATAATTCTGAAAATGTCTTAAATATTTACAGAAATAAATCAATATTTAACTTGATAACTCAATAAAATTATTTTGTGAAAGAAATTTCTTGTAAAGGACAGAGAATTTTATTGTAGCGTTGATACTTAAAATATATTTTTTATAACGGCAGAAACACCTCAAGTACAGAAGCTTTGAAATCTAAACAATATACAACGTCTTCTCAACAAACTTATTGTAGAACATTTCATGACATGAAAAAGCAATCCAAGTTAGCTGGCTTCAAACTTGACTCGATCCTCGTTGTTCTAAATCAAAACTTGGATCGAGCATCATTAGGCATTAAAGGGTCTGCTCTAAAGTTATGTTTCTCTATGACTTTAGTTCTCAATTAAAGTTATTTTAAAAACTAAATGTTCTCATTAGCCAAGAAATAGTTTATGAGCAACTATAAATAATAAGATTTCCCTAGACCTATAATCACAAAAGATACGTTTAAAAACATCAATGTTATAACAAATTTAATTTGTAAAGTGCTTTTGTAGTTTTAATAACACGTGTTTAAATTAATCACACTTAATTTCCAATGAGTTATTGAAAATTATTTGCAATAATTTTTCATAGTAGTGACTTTTTAAAATTTGTATCCATTAACGTTCATATAAATGTAACAGGATTGAACCTTTACATATTTTAGTATCATTATTAGAATGACAGTAAACCTAACTTTATTAAATATTATCCTGCAACGCATTTTAAAACATCAGGACAAGTAAGTTAACAATGAGAGACAAACAAACAATACAACCAAAATTGCATTTCACATAATTAAACACAAATGTAAATCACTCACTGGTTTACACGTATAAAAATCAAAGCTCTTTCAACCAAACATAATATTCAAATGAATTTTTAAACATTCTAAGTACATAGTAGGTCTATATTATAAAATGAAATGTAACATATAAAACAAGCCCTTTTAATTCCAGAGTTTAAAATTCTTACACACAAAGCAGGAGGACATATATTTTCCAATTTAACCAACACTGGTAAAACATCCGAGCCAACTATTTAACCTAATAGCGTTGTAAGGGAGAATAACTTTTACAATTTATGTAGCTGAAACCGGAATAAGGTTACACAGAAAGGGCGGGCGCGGGGGCTAGGGATAACTTTACATTGTGGACAAGCTTATAATACCCTCCCCCTTTACCAGCAGCTATGTAATCTTAGTCGTAAAATATTAAATGACGCTGCTACCATTCCCCAAAGTACTTCCAACTTTAATAATCCCGGGTAAATAATTAACCTAATTAGTTTTGAAGGGGGCTAGAAAAGTCGGAATCTTCTACGCTTTAAGGCAGATATAACGAGAATCGCGATAACAGGACATGCTTAGACAACATATTATGGGACCAAAACACTTGTTGTTTTCAGAATGTATTTTCAATGTATGTGCTCAGTGAGTTATTTTAAATATAACTCACTGAGTTTTATATTAAAAAAATATTAAAAAAAATTAGACAAATGGAACTTTTTTAGCTATTTGATCTCAATAGCTAATCACCAAAACCACGTCTTATGACTGTATTTAAAAAATACTGATGTTAACTGTAGGCCTGCTATACACTATTATAAGTACTAGAGTAAAGTGTGTTACACTGTTTTGTTTCTACATACGCTATTAGAGGTGATGTTATGTGAAAAAAACTTTGTTTTTCGTACAGTATCTTTTATTAAAGGCATTTACTTTCAGATTTAATATTAGGAAATCTCCTACTTTTAGCGTCTACTGTGTTTTGCGTGCTGAAGGTATGTACTCCTATATTTAACTAGTCTCTAAAACAGTTCTGGAGGCATCAACAGTGAATAAGATTACTATAAATACAAAGACTAAAAAGTGTACTGTAGAAATTGTTTGTATAATGAAATAATTGATTGTTTGTTTCATTGTTGTGAACACTAACCTAATTGCTACTCGTGGTTTTTAACATCAATGTACGCGTTTATAAATAACTTTGAAAACGACTATATCATTTTTACGCTGTTTGAAGTACACTAGTCTGAAGCTATCTACGATTCTTTTCAATAGTGAATGAACAAACCAACCGGTATATGACGGGCGGAATCAAACGCGGCCACGCTGAAATGGATCAGAACCGGCGATGAATATCATGAATAGATTGAACCTATTACACTGAGGCCCACCCGCCCGCCGACCCCAGCACTCAATGTTCTATGTGTCTCGCACAGTCACTGGAAACGACTCTCAACCAACTTTGGGAATATCGCTCGGTTCAAAGGGTTTTTATACTAACAAAGGCAAATTATTATATTTGGTACTGCCATTTAACAACGATCCGGCTAGAATTCCTATAGAACTTGGTGAACTTGTAGAACTTAGCGGAGACAGCATTCCTCTACAACTTTATTGAATGAACAATTTAGGTTACTCGGTTCCAATATATAAAACAGGTGGTTACTACTGCAAATAAAGAGTCTGTAGAAAAAAGCATGGACACCAAACTTTTCTTTTTTCAGAAAACACATTTCAGTAATTAAATACAGTATTCACGGTTTTAATTAAGTAAAGTATAAGTGTTAACTTAAACACAATTTAAGTTAACTTAAACACAATTTAAGTGTTGAAAAATATACTTCAATAATTTTAAAAACAACTTTTTTATTTAAACTTTGTTTGATTTTTGAGTGTTATTTAGATACTCTTGAAGTCGTCTTTCGGTACACTGTTATATTCATCGTGTTTTCATCATGAGCTTAAATTAATACAGAGCAAATGGTTTCTAATCGGCAAGACGCAAGTATTTAAAACAAAACTAAACTTCGTATACATCAACTGCAGTGATATTTTGATTATTTCTTCAAAATGCTTAACCTCAAGTTCATGAATATTACAACTCGTTTTTCATCATTCTTAACAAACAAGATACTCCACTTGGACCGATACGTGGTGGAGAGAGAGGTGGACTTTTCACCTAAAAAGTCCAAGATGCTCCGAGAATATCAGATGACACCGACCGGAGAAAGGAGAGGCGGGTCCGCGGAGAAAACAGCGAGACAGGTGGACAGTCGGCCGAGAGAGAAAGGATTAGTGACGCAGAGGGTATCTTGACTTGAGTAAAAAAAATTGAACAAGAACATGTAGGTAAAGAATGTTTCCTCCCACTTCTTAATTATTTGTTTCCTTGTTCAACATGCATTTTGGGTGAGAATTTTACAGCTCATCTTTAAGCGGATAATTGCGGTACCAAGAAAATATAGCTTTCTTTGATGCCCTTTCCCAACTATATAAGAATAAATAAGAAAAAACTAAGACTGAGGGTGGATTAAAACTAACACTTGGGGTGGTCCGTCTCAGTACAGAATAATCAAGATGTGCAGTATAAACTGTTATCTAAAATATAATGGAAATCGACGAGTGATTGAATTAAGTTATACTGTTTCGTAAAATAACAAAAAATTCCAGGAAAATTAGAAATATTACTCAAAAGACATTTACGAAATGAATCACATTAAACTAAAAAACCTGTTTCATAGCAATTATTATTCTGAGTTGTACAATTCAATTTTAACAAGCACGACAGAAATCGTTAAGGCACTTTGTTAGGCAAAACCCTCCTTACACACAAACCTTCATTTTGCCGACGGCAGCCGCAATGTAGATTGTGTAGCGCTGACAATCAATCCTTGAGTGATTGTATTTTGTTGTTTAGTTAAATGTTATTTTTCTAACCTACGAGACGGATCTGGTAACGCTTCTCTTTCACAACTGTTATAAATCAACCTAATGTAAATATTATGATTTTTAAGTCAGTGTTACCGTGGGACTCTCCTAATGGTGAATAGAGACATCGTTAAAAATATGACGTAAAATTTACGTACATGATACAGTAGAAATTTGACAATGAAATTTCCAACATAAAATCAGGTGTCCTGTTTTTTTCACATTTTTACATAGTGTCCGCACACACAAAACAGATTATTTTCATTTAGGATGAATTTCAGATAAAATGCTAACCGACTTTCCCGATGCCAAAACAATAACTCAAGTTTAAACTCATCGCACAGATATCAGTAAATGGGGTTGTAATACAGGAGACAAAGACAGAAGGCAATGTGAGGATAATCTCCACAGAGGGAGATTATGGTAATGCAGAAACCGAATCTCCACAGAGGGCTTTCGACACTGAGACAAACCGCCTAACTTGCTTGCTTCCTTCCTCTCCTCGCCCAGGGTAAAGTTCTTGGAGTCCTTTGTGTGTTAGGAAAGAGAGCTAACTGAATCAACAGAGAAAGTAGCTGTCAAAGTACTCGCTAACGAAGTTTTAAAATAATAGTTAAAGCCAACAAGCTGCACAAGAAGACCATGCTGTGTATTAATTAATTTTACAATCTACTGTATATCCATAGGAATTATACTTATAATACAAACTTCAATTTCAACTTCGTCATTTCCTCGTTGTGGTTTCTGTTCTGACGAATCTCACACTTAACTTTTCTCTAGTCGCGTACTGTACAAAACATTAATGGGTAAGTCAGTCAGGGTAGCTGTGGGCTCTATGGGGGATATGCAAATAACTAAATAAAAAAAAACTTTTACCAAATATTTTCTCTGAAAAATTAAAACATAAAAAGTTTTTATGTAAGTTTTAATAATACAAAAACCTTTCTACTACGAAAATAAACAATGTGATGAGTGAAGACCCTTTTGAAACCCTTAATGATTGATAATTGTCACTAAATACAGCAGGTACTATTGCAAATAGTCACTCGATGGACTTTAGTTAAATTTGAAATTTTTTATCGAGAGTATGGAAACCTCGTACAAGTAACAAACACTTTTGACATACAAAATTATGTATCTTTATCATTTTTCACGAAAAAGAGTGAACGATAAGTTATTTTTACCATACTTCATTCATGATAATCCAATAAAAAAAATTATGTGTGAACTGGAAACTGGGCTGATATTAGAGAGAAGGATTTTAAATTGAAAATGATTACTCAATTACTCCTTTGGTGAGCTGATATTAGAGAGAAGGATTTTAAATTGAAAATGATTACTTAATTACTCCTCGGTAAAACTTTAACTTTATAATGATGAAGTATGGGGATAACCAGACATAGGGACACCAATCTCTTTTGATACACGGAGGTTTACAATTTGCAAGTTTGCTTTTACAATTTCCATTGCCAAAAAGAAGGTTGCATCAGATATACCTGACATAATTCGTGAAATCAGAATTAAACTCAGAATTCCTTCTAACTGGACACTCGGCCGGCACAAGCAGGAAGGGTTACATAAGGCAGGTGGCAGTAGGTGTAACCCGAGTAGGTGGTCAGTACCCAGGCGCCGCGCCAGGTGTAGGTGTGACCGGCTAGAAGCGCCTGCCGCCTAGGCGACAGCTGGGGGGATCGTCCACCTAGGCGGGGGCAACACCGGAGGGATAACTGAGGTCGGCGACAAATGGCGCGTGCGCGAAACGTGACAAAGTTGCTACAGGAAGATTTAAAGTTGCAATAAAAAACTACCTCAAAGTACATCACGCAAAGCACATCACGACACCACACACACACACACACACACACACACACACACATTCACTGTACACAATACACTATCAAGACATCAAATACTGTCCTAAGTCCACAATTGGCATGATCTCACCCAACTAATACATTAAACGGCAATTTAAGTAGGAACGCCAAGCTAAAACGGGGATATGTTTGATCGCCTCTTAGAACAATAAATGAGAATAAAACTCAAGGCTGAACACCAGTTTTATTCTCCATAGAATGCTCAACGGATCTACAGAACTGTAGCTGACTTACCCGTGCTTCGCAATGGTACTAAAAACAAAATGCCAACTAGAGGAATTATTGCCCTTAAGGTGAGTGAGTTCGTTCGATGCGCTCGCTCGCCATCAGGTTTAGCTCCTTAAAGTATTGTTTCATGTGACCCATTACAGAAAAGGTTAGGAATTTCAATAAAAACTGAAATCCCCTTTTAATGTTCCTATGCAGTCCCGAACAGTATAGGTCTGGTCGTCAAATGCTACAAAGAGTGAATGAGACGGGAAAACTGACTGAGTTATGGGCATGGTAATTTCCGTTTAAAACCGTTTGGTGGTGCTAGTGCGGAATAAACGTGAATTTTGTGGCCCTTCAATAATTTTGCTTGCCTTTGCTAAACTTGCGTTAGTGAAAAAATATCACACTGGTTTATGTCAATCAACAATTCTATCGTAATATTCGATTACGGTGTGTACCTTAAACGTTCAAATTACTCTATTACGTTCCACAGAATAGGCAAAATCTTTCGACCTAATAACAGTTAAACGTGTAAACGATAAACTATATTATCATAGAAGGTTCACTGTGTCCGGGTTACTAATACACTTATAATTTGTTTAAAACAAACAAAATAGTTTGAAACCGACCCACATTTCAGCGTAAACAAAAACGTGACCGATGCAATAGGCGGCGTAGGCTAAAAATAACCGTGACATATCCGTGCAGTTGGGGAGCTTCCTTGGGTCATCAGTGTACTGTGTACTGGCGTTACGGGAAACCCACGGTGATCAGGCGAAAAACGGCGCATGACTGGTGCTTCATGGGAAACATCTAATCACTGCGACCCCGACACCAACGGATATAGTGGATGATGCATACATCTTCAAGACATGTCTTATCAAAAGGTACTTACTGCCGGTCAAATATCTTAGAAAAAATATCAGCTGTAATTTGAGGTTAATAACTGTAATCCAGAAAAATCACAGATTGCACATTACTCATTGGATCAAACACGTTATGTTGGATAACATGAGATAATTTTTATTTAATGTTTTAAATAGTAAAACTAAGCGCACTATAGATATAGATATTAAATATTTAGGTTGAAAAGAAGTGGCTTTACAGTGTTAATGAATGAAAATTCGTAGTATAAAAACTTGTATTATAGTCAAGGTTTTACATAAAATGTTAACAATAGTACACCATTAAATGTGAAATGAAATTGGTTAACAGGGAAGAAATTTTTTAATTACATGGACAAGAAAAGGTTAAAAGCAATATGTGCAAATGTTTTCAGTATAAAAAATCTAAGGGTTCCTTCCAATCCTTCACCAATAAACCGACATTAAACTAACAATAAGTAGTGGTCAATCACAACACTAAATTTGTAAATGCTGGAAAGAAAAATTTGCAGGTTTTCAAAGAATTTTCCTTTAGGGAATATATTATTTTTCTTGTATTTATGTTAGAGGAACTTTTCATACAGGATAATATAAATGCTCTTAGGGTTAAAAGGTACACTCCCACCCACTTTGTAGTGGGAGTGGGCATCCTGAGAATCGAACCCGTGACCTCTTGAACCGAAGTCTAAGGTGGTAACCTTCAGGCTGGCTAGATACCTAGTTGATAAAACTACTATGAAAGCGTCATGAATGTTAGAAAGCGATGTCAAGACGGATTTTGATGTCTGCCGAGTTCCAAAAGGAAAGTCTGGTGCACTCATTAACGTCAGATAAGCCGAGGTAAGCATCCATTAATGCTAACAAGTTTCCAACTCGTTTTGCGTATTTGATCTCAAGTTAACGAAAGAAAACTTCTCCAAGCTGAGGACTAATTTAAATATTTACGAGTTAATTTTGAGCATCCACTCTCGTATCTCTATTTAATAAACAACACACCATTATTAAATTTGTCACAGTAAATTAAACTTGTGAATAGGTGATTTCACCACTTTGAGTCATAAAATACAGTAGTACATTTCGTGTATGTTTTTTCTACAATATTATTCTTCCACCAAATGATGAGTTACTTATTAAAGGAATATTATTATTGATATTCCTAGGTCCTAGCACTTATATGACTTAATTGCTTTAAACAGATTCACACATCTGAAAACTTAGTGACAAAAAACTAGTATACTAAAAACCATAAAAAATCAGGAACACCATTGAAAATGAGCGATACTTGTTTAGAAAAATGTACTACTTATTAGTAGAGTGGATTTCAACGGGTTTGAAATTTAATACACTAAAGCTCATTAACTTTTAACTGGATTAAACTGGTTATAAACCCAGAAAACATCAAAAGTGCCGTAAAACACTAGAACCATAAACATCGCCTGGTCCCTAACAATCAACACAAAACGACCTCACTGCTGTACTATCCGGGCTTTATTATCATGGGCAGCAATACACACTAAAAACTCTATACGGTACTATACTACAAGTATAACTCTCCACGAAAAATCTAAAAATATTTTACAATTACACTTATATTTCGTCTATATAAAATACTTCACTTTTCCTCTGCATGGAGACTATTTTACTCTTCCACTTTTCTAAATACATATACTGCGCGTTGGAATAAAAAGAGTATATGACTCCGATTAAACTTTAAAGAGTAACACGTTATGACATAAAGAGTAGTTTTATAAAAGCTACTAAACTAGTTATAATGATTTATTATGCTATGTGGAATACTTTTGATGGTTATTAAAATTCAGCAGTGTAAACGAATCACAATATTTTATACAAAAGTATTTAACATAAATTTTTGAATGGCACAGCCACACCATTCTCCTACATTACACACTTATAGAATACATTACAATTAGTACGTCACAAAGGAAGCGATTCCAAAATAGCCATATTAACATTTGGATCAGGGCATGGTATTTACTAAAACTTATTCTAAGCTATAACAAAAAATTTAAAGTAAAGTACACTTTAGAATAGTTTACGTATTGCACTATATAGAAAGTCTTTTCTAGAAGTATACGATTTAAGAGTCATCTTCATCCCTGGGCCAGTAGCCAATTGTTGCGCAGTCGGCAATGTTATAACCATACGGCTTTTATGCTAAAACATGGTATTTTATTCAACTGTTTCGGACGCCGTTTTTCAACAGATTTTCTTTAAACTTGGTATGTGTTTATATTAGGCCCCTCATACCTCGAAATTTTGAAAATTTAACAAATATTACTCTCTGTGACGTTGCAAAATAATTCAATTTTCTTTATAGCCATAATATTTGTTAAATTTTCAAAATTTCGAGGAATGAGGGGCCTAATATAATTGTTCAACTTAACTCTGTTGAAAAACGGCGTCTGAAACAGGGGAATAAAATACCTTTGTGTTGCATTAAAAGTCGTATGGTTAACATTGCCGACTGCGCAACAATTGGCTACTGGCCCAGGGATGAAGATGACTCTTAACATCCACTTTCATGCATAATAAATATCGCAATATGATCCTATACATTATATATAAATTATGATAAACAGAGCTAATGGTAGAACCATTTAAAACCGCAATATAAAGCCATTAATGTTTTACGAGCTACTCTAATCAATTAAACTTATGTCTAATTAATAATATAAATACCAGGTTAGTTCCTCATACAGGACAACAATTCACCAAGAGGGTCAGCAGACAAGTTTAATTAGTTTAACCAATTAGAAATAAAATAAACCAATTAGAGACTAAGCAATCAAACAATACCGGTTCATAATTGGTTCACTAATTGAGTGCAATAACCGGTGTATGGAGTCGGTTAATTAGGAAACGTAACGGAGGATACGATGGACACGGCCCAGATAGCCGGCTGGCCTTGAAACAGCTGATCTGGATCATCGTGGTTTACCGCCGAAACAGCTGACCAGTGCCATTGTTGAGGCCAGTGTTGCCAACTTGAGGATTGAAATGCCCCTCCACGTGGGAATGTTTGGCACGTGTAGAATAGTGAAAGAAATTTAAAAGTAAAGGTTTATGAAGGCCAATGAAAGACCGGCCTTGAAACAGCTGATATAAGTCATCGTAGTTTAACAACCTCTCCACCAACACAACTGGAAATTTAATTGTTGCTAACAGTGTTGCCGGTTTTGGGAATTTTTCTTTGAATGAATTATATTTTCTAGCAAGTAATTTATATAAAGGCAAGGTCAAACTTGTTCAAAGAGTAAATAATTTTAGGTCTTGTTGCAGCCTAATATTTGCAATGTATCATAATGATTTGAGGTTGTTAGTTCACCACTTGTTTAAAATCAACGATTATATTAAAATTTCTGATTTATTTTACATAGGTAATTACATGCATCAAACTTACCATAAGCTTTCCTAAGAATGGAAAATGACACTTACCTAAAACAAACCAACAAAATATTAGGTGAAGCAAAATACAAGAAATAAAACAAGCACTAGGTTACAGTAGCTAATAATTTTGCACAATAGACTAGACGTAATCGGAAACAATCACTACATTAGACTAACGATGTTGGTTAGTCTATCAGCCAGTAATTCAAGGCAACGTGTGATTCACTCTTTTCCTGGTTTAAACTTATATTTTAGACCATTCTGAACTGAAAAAAAAAACAACTGGACTAAATAACAATATTTGATTTGTGTAAAAATATAGACACTTTAATGAAAAACAATATTTTAACATACAGATCAAATAACCATTGACCAGATTATTTTTTGCAGTAAGACCATAAAAATAATCAAACAATATGTGGTTAAGTTAATATTTTACTGTAGTTATGCATGAGACGATAGGACTAAACAGACGACAATAGGACAAGTAAACTGAGTAACTGAATGCAAATCGCACTTTTTGCAATGTTATCTTAGGCCAATTGTCTGCTAAAAGTCTGGTTGGCACCACGGAGTTATAATAAAATATAAATAAATAATAAAATATCACGTTTTTTAGTTTCATTCTCATAAGATTCATTGTAATTTTCCATTGAAAAATGACATTGCGTGTTTTGTCGGTACTTGTAGACATAATATTAGCTATGAGTGATATTAAACGCATATTTTAATACGAAGAACATGGATATATGTAATTTGATATAGTCCAAAAACTGTTACTATTCCTACGGAAGAATTTTCATGGGCTAATATGTGTTATCTTACGTTTGTGAAATTGCTCAATACTAAGGGTAAGGATAAACCCCTATTTTCAACAATAATTCTTTTTTATTTTGAGGACCAAACCGTACAAGTGACTTGAAATTTCTGAGAAGAAAAAACTGAGACTACTTTATGTTTATAACATTATTTATTTATTATCTGGACAAAATTTTTGCTCAGCAATATCTGAGGTAACGTAGATAATACCCCCCGTCGCAGCAGACCTGCGTACTCAGCGAATTTCCAAAGGATCTTGAGATTTTGTATTTTCCCCAAAAACACCATAGGAATGAGTATGTAGGTTTGCTGCCATGGGATGTTGTTAGAAAATGTTAGTTTTGTTAGAAAATGTAATAGTTAGGTAAGGTAAATATCAAATTGTATCAATATTTGACACTTTAAAATTTTCTCCATAAACCCCATGGGGGTGAGTATAAAGGATTGCCGAAATATGGGTGTTGTAAGCAAATATCAGTGACACCATAACAATATCAGTGTAGATAGAAGTATCTAGGTGTAGACCTAGTTAATGTACATACAAAATTTTATCAAGTTATTCCAATAAATAAGTGAGATACAGGGTTTTGTTAATAATTCCCCATGAGAATAACATTTAAAACCTACTTTTAGATTTTCTCCGTAACCTGTTAAGCCATGTTAAAAATTCAAAATACTAAATTGTTTGTTTTTTTAAGCTCTTTTAAATGTTTTCAGTTAAAATTGTTGAATTTAAAAAACTAAGGTCCAAAAACAGCTGGTCTTACACCTTCATACCAAATTTCATCAAAATCGGAGGTCCCCTTCAAAAGTTATCAGTACCATGGACACATATATAGATACATCTATATAAATATATATATATATATATATATATATATATATATATACATATTATATACACATATATATGAAAATGAACGAACGGTATTTTTGGCCTCTGGGGACCTCAAAATGAAAAAGTAACATGGTCCCGGGCTTAGGTCTTACCATGGCTACTACCGTAATAGCGTATTCCCTATAGGGAAATTCGATAAAAAAAACACGTGGTAACTGTCAGCTGGCAGATTGCACATTAGATAAGGCCTCCCTACACGGGAGGCGCAAGGCCGCCCGAGGTGCTGGTAGGGTAGGTCAAGGCGACAAAGCTGAAATGCCATCTGCTATGTGCTACAGCGGCGCTGCGGTGATCCTACGAGCTATCGCGCGAAAACCCCATGTGTTAAGTACATTTGATTTTTTAGTACAAAAATATAATTTAAAACTGTCTGGGTAGCTTAGTGGTTATAGTGCCGCGTTTGAATCCAAAGGTTGCCGGTTCGATTCTGAGAGAAGTTAGTAGCTTTTTAAAGGTTCGATTTCGGACCCAGTTGCCATTTGTCATTGGGCTGTTAATTAATGATGCTTTTTAACAACTGGTCGATGTTAGATAGTAACAAGACTGGGGTTTGGACCGTTCCTTGTAAAAACGTCAAAAATGCCACTGGCGTAGATGGACACAAAATAAATAAATAAATAAAAACACGCCTTAAAAACGAGTTTAGCAGTTTCATGCAATCAACATTAAATAATTTAATTTACAATAGAAAATATTACGGTGTAAACTTGGTGGAAGAATATCAGAGGTAGGTGTAGTAATACATGATAAGAGTATAAACGAATTATGAATCGAAACATATTTTGCAAAAACAGTGCGAATGTCAAGGCTTACAGTAGGTAAGGTATGTTTGTTTTAAATAACTTTATTTCAGAGATTTAGTCTAATGCACACTATAAACACAGTTTCCCCCTTGTTAGTCAATCGTTAATTTAATCAAGTGCATTATAATATAAAAATTTGATTTTTTTACTGTTAACATAGTTGTCGAAATGTCGAAAACATCATTTCATTTTGGAACATCAATATCGTTGGATCATTTATTCACCATCGTCGACAAGTAAAAAATTAAATTAGCATCCAATTATTAATGAAGGTTTAAAAATAACACAAAATCCTTTGAAAATGGTTACTGAAAATCCCTTTTAGGTTAAAATAAAATCTTCAAATAAAATTTGTGAAAACCTACTACGTTGTATTTAGTGATTCAAGTTAATCAAAGAAGTTGAACAATCTGTTTTGAACTTCTGTTTGTAATTTCAACCTACACGGCACAGAGTCTAAAGATTATACTGTACACAAACGTTGTTTTTTTTCGAGAGATCTTAGTACAAAACGCATTCAAATTACATCTTTAATGTGTAATTTTAATCATTTTAAAGACAGCATTACGCTATTTATTTATTCTTTTCATTAAAAAACTCGATTTAGGCCTATGTAGGCCATTTGATTCATTTCTTGAGTGGCGCCTTCAAGCGACAGTAACGCAAATGCGGACAGCATTAGTTTTGCCTACCTTACCCCTTATTCGTAACAGCATTACAGAGGCCCTAACATTTTAGATGCACGTTATTTGTATAGAAATATTAAAGAATCTATTTCAATTGATTTTGATAAACCACTATTGGAGGAGCGATGTGCTGCGTAAATAAGCGTACATTCATCGGCAATTTATTGCTCATTTTGTGTTTATGCTAGTCTATGAGAACAGCAATCACGTATTTCTGTACGTAATCTGCCTTTCGCGAGCGTTCCGGGTTAACCAACACACACAGCTGAAGGAAACAGGTTCGGTGCGAGCGTAGAAAGCGTGTAAGAGGGTCCCTAGGCAAGTTAAAAATAAACATAAGGTGTTGGACGTAGTGTGAATAAGTATATTATACATACATGAAATGCGGTGGATTTACCAACACAAACTCAATAACATGTTAGAATGTAGTAGAATCGAAGTAATTCAATTCCATTACTCTAATATATCGATGATCAGAATTGATTAGTCGATTCTTTATACTTCAATCTCGGATATATTTCAGCATTTCTTCCATCCAAGCGGATTGCAATTTCTGTTTATTCCCAGTATATTTCGCCGTTGATCGATAACAGGTCTGGAGTTGTGCCGTGATTTATCAGAGTTTGGAGGAAATAAATGTATCAGTCTCGGCGAGGCGGTAGATCACCCTGCTCCCGACGGGTACAAGTAGCGGCTGCGGGATTAATATTGTTTATATTTCTTACTTGCGAGATACCGCCGGGTCTTAAGAGTTCGTGGGGTAATAATCGAGATGTTGAGAATCCTATAGCTCCTTGAGATTTAATCCTGAGAATATTTCAGATGTATAAGTTTTTTTTAAATGAAGGTACCATACTGTATTTACTCCAAATTTAATCTTGTGTTAAAAACATAATTAGTAGTCAAAAAACTGATTTACCTTACTGACGTTTACATGAACGATAAAGAAGGAAAATAAAAAATGTCAAGCTGCGTAGACCAAAATAACAAATACCGTAGGTTATTGCTTAAAGGCAAATTTAAAAAATCTAACTAAAATGTTTTACATATCAAACACTAAATCAAAATACAAAACACTACCAACAAAATCAACACACACTAAATCAACTTATCTGACAAATTTTGTTCAAACAGTAAGCCTATAATATTGGTAAGTGCGATTTATAAGCTAAAGCGATTATAAAGTGAAAACTTACTTTATTAAACAAAATTAAACAGTTTCTCTATATTTATTATTTTTGTTTCTCTATATAACATATTTCGATAGAATGTTAAATTTGATAGGTAGGTTTCCTTTACAAATAGTTAGTATTTCCTTTATCGACTTGTTATTGATAACGTCAAACTCAATGACTCACGTGTCAATCAAGACTAGGGACACTTCGGCTGCTCTGTAGAAATACAACCACTCACACGCTTGTTATTGCCAGAACCATTAAATGATAATATAAAAGTGCTCCAAAGCCCGAAAGTCTCACAAAGCGAAAAACTACCAAAATAAAGCAATTGGCCCGCCTACCAGGAATCCTTCATGATGAGCACAATCACCAATTACCTAAAGCCCACGCACAATCGCAATCAGCCGAGTGCGTCCACATCGCTGTTAACGTTAATGGCCGTTAATCCTGGGCGTTAATGCCGTTAATGCCATGCTAATGCTGCGTGTTCCACATCGGAATCACGATGCCCCGCCCTCCGTAATGCAATCCGTCTGTCTCACTTCCACTCAACCCTGGATCAAGATCGATTCGCAATAATCACCGCGAACACTGGCATCACCGCTGCGGGCGGGAGGGTGAGTCATACAGCTAGGGGATGGACTGAGGGGATCGATTTTTTATTAGGTCGCGTTCTAGAGAACAGGTTTGAGTTGAAATATCAGCTCGAGTTAAAGGACTATTGAGATGTCTTAAAAGTATGTTGTGGTGGTGACCTAATTTTATGAGATTTTGCAAAACCAAAAATAAATAAAGAGGAAACCACCGTTTCACGTTTTACGCTTAGTAATTGCATAGCCACCTTTAATAGAGCCACCTATTAAAGGTGGCTATGGTAATTGTCAATAAATATCGGTCAAAACTGTATACTATATGAAGAAATTTAATAGATAAATTTATATTTTGATATTTGTCTCATGCGGCGAAGTTGGTTAAAATGCCCATTCGAACGAGACAATTCGCCGACGACGGTGTGTCAACATTATCGTGCCTTATCGTTGGAACGTGTCGTCCCTTGTTTCGCCATTGTTGCCAACTTTGTTTTTATTTCTCCTAAAGCGGTCGATGTAGTTTAAAGATAAACATCAGCATCGAGTAAGATGAATGTTGTTTCTTGCTTGTTCGTAGGACATAACATTGACTGTTGAACTTTATTTATTAAAGTTTGTATTAAAAAATAACAACTTATAAAACGACAGGGAAAAGTCAAGTTTGTTTACTGTAAGATATTTCAAAAGTGGATTCAGTTGAGGAATCTGTACTCGACGGTTTTACTCTAAAACCTATTGACTAGGAGGGTAATACATGGAAATATAAAATACAGACTTAGAAGTAGGCCTAAGGTTTAACCATAGATGAGTGTTCTAGGATTGAATGTATGGAGACATTCCAGACTATTAATTATTCTTACATTTGATTGTTTTACAACAAGTTACCACAACGAATAATGCTTTTAACAGAAGATCAATGAATGCCTTAGTTAATCTACCTGGAAATGACTGGCCTTGACAGGGAAAATATATTAGAGGAGCGTCATTTAGAAACAGTAATTACTTGTAAATACAAAATGAAAATTTAATTGAGTTTTATCAAAGTAGTTTTATTCCTAGTTTTCTCGTTTCAGCTCCATACCGAAAGGAGAAGCTTTCAATCCAGGTATAAGTAATTTAACACAAATTTTAGTATTTAAAGTTCTTTAAGCCAAGTATTGGTTGAGTTTATATGACAACTATGCTTGTTTTGCTTTGTTAGGCCTACTGACTACTATTATAATAACTGTCTTTAGCGAAGTGAATAGAAAACTTTCCCATTGTAAACACTTCAAATGATCAAATTTTAACATTTAAGAGTCATCTTCACCTTTGGGCTGGTAGCTCATTGTTGTGCAGTCGGTAATGTTAACCAAACGGCTTTTATGCTAAAACATGGTATTTTATTCCCCTGTTTCAGACCCGTTTTCCTACCGATTTTCCTTAAACTTGGTAAGTGTTTAGTTGAATAGTTATATTAGGCCCCTCATACTTTGAAATTCTGCAAATTTAACAAATATTAACCTACTCTTTGTGACTGTTTAAATTTTAAAAATTTCGATGTGTGAGGGGCCTAATTTAACTATTCAACTAAACACCTACCAAATTAAAAGAAAATCGGTTGAAAAACGGTGTCCGAAACAGGGGAATAAATACCTTGTTTTGCATTAAAATCCGTATGGTTAACATTGCCGACTGCGCAACAATGGGCTACTGGCACAGGGGTGAAGATGACTCTTAAGCTGGAAAAACTTTTCCTGAGTTTCAAATCCTACGTTGACAAAATGCATATCCCTCGCAGAGTACGTGGCAGTGGGTCAGTAGTGTGAAGGCGCGTTGAGTCACCACCGGATCACCGGAGCCGCCGCGCCGGATGCCGCGAACCCGCGGTGGAGATAAGCGGTTCCGTCCGCCAATTGATAGTCGCGCCGGGGTGACCACCGGCTACAGCGGAGGAGCAGGATGGTCGTAGCGGAGTCCACAACCCTTCTTTACCTCTAATCGGCATCAAATCATCCTCAAAGATCCATCAAACATCCCTCACATGGCTATTTGAAGAAGGTTAGGGTTAGGGGAAAGTTAGAAGTGGATAGAAGCTTCAAACAGAAACTAATAAATCGCCCGTTGCATATTACATTGACGAAATTGTATTCAGGGTACATATGTTTTCTTAAAGGTTTTCCTTAGGCAAATCATACCGTTTGTATACGAAAAATAAATTTTTCAAATCATGGTTCTAGGTCTTAGCTTTTATAGAAGTTTACGGCGATATAAAACATAACAAATCTTAACCAACACTATAAAAAACAACCAGAAAAAATTTAACACACTATTTGTACAAAACGGAATGTAAAACGACGAAAATTCAACGCGAGAGTCGAAACGAAGAGAGATTAGCTGTTTCAAATGGAGCGGACGGCGGCGCTGAGAGCCCTGATAAATGGACCAGAAGACTTACTTAACGAACTTATTGTCTGTTCAGCGTGCTGAGTCGCTCCCCGCCACGGCGTCAGCGAATCTCATCGCCGGAGGATGGGGCTTTTTTTTTTTTTTTTTTTTTTTTTTTTTTTTTTTTTTTTTTTTGAGGGAGAGGCGGAAAAATGCATTACGCACACAGGTGGCCAGCCTGTAGTGTGGGGCTCCCCTAAAAACGGGTTTACCCACTAAAAAACCTCCTCTACTCTTTAGGAATCTAACCTGGAATTGTTTGTCACATTACGTCAGGCTAGGCCTAAATTTGGCTTACGCCCGTGGGGCTCGCTCCTTATCCAGCCACTCGATCAAGGGATCTGGGCCACTTCGCGGTCCAGATCGGTTTTCTTTTCCAGGAGGATGCCCCGGACGAACTGTGACAAACAATCCCAGTTGCCCTCATCCTCCAAAATCTTTTGGCAGACCGAGTCCACCGAAAATACACCAAAGATTTGTGTGGCCTCCAGGCGGGGCCCTTCCCAACGGGGACAGCGGAAGAATGTGTGTTCCGCATCGTCGGGAACACCCGGGCAATAAATGCAGTCCGGTGAACCGGTCTTTCCCATCCGGTTCAGGTACGACCGAAAATAGCCGTGACCTGTCAAAAATTGGGTCAGGTAGTAGTCCACCTCCCCATGCCGCCGTTCCACCCATGGTTGGACCTGCTTGATAAGTCGCGCAGTCCATCGTCCTCGGGTGTCGTGCTCCCAGCTGTGTTGCCACTGCTGGAAGGTTCGGGAGCGCTCTTCTGTTCTTGCCGTGTCCTTGCCGATCTCGCCTTGTCTCTGATAAATCGCTTTCCTCTCCCCTGCCAAGAGCTTGACAGGGATGACTCCGGCGACCACCAGGACGGCAGGCTCGGACACTGTCCGGTAGGCGGAACACACCCGGAGTGCAGCTTGACGCTGAACCCGGGCGAGTCGCAACCTGTAGCACTCCTTATCTAGAGCGCCTGCCCACACCTCTGCCCCGTAAAGAAGCACAGACTGGACCGCGGACATCAACAGACGTCTTCTGCTGGATCGGGGACCCCCGACATTGGCCATCAGCCTACTAAGGTAAGTCACTACCTTAGCGGCCTTGTCCGCCGTACGGAAGATCTGATCCCTCCAGCTTAACTTGGTGTCCACCATAACCCCGAGGTATTTGGCGGCACGAGTTGATGTGACCACCTCCCTTCCCACTCGAAACGGGACGACGGTGTCGATCCTCTTCTTCGTGAGAATCACGATCTCCGTCTTACTGAGAGCAAGTGAGAGACCGTGATCGGACATCCAGTTGTTGACCACCCGCATAACTCGGTTCAACTTCAGTTGAGCCAGCTCAACGTTGCGTGCAGCAATGAGAGCTGCGACGTCATCGGCGTACCCAACCAAAGTGGTTTCCTCAGGCATCTCGGACCTCAGGAGGCTGTCATAGGCAACGTTCCAGAGATCCGGGCCGAGTATTGAACCTTGTGCGGCACCAGAAGTGACTTCCATCGTCCGCGTTCCGTCCCTCGTGTCATAAATCAGGCTTCGAGAGCGTAGATAATCCTCGATGAGCCGCAACAGATATGCAGGAATACGAAAGGTGTTGCGAAGCGCATCCAGCATATCGACCCACCTCGCCGAGTTGAAGGCATTCTTGACATCAAGCGTAACAAGAAGCACTACTCGGCGGGAGAAATGGTTGTGGCTCTCGGCTCTCTCCACAGCTCTCTGAACTTCGGTGACAGCGTCGATCGTTGACCGTCCCTTTCTGAAGCCGTACTGACGGGGGCATAAGTCCCCGGCAGCTTCCACGGCAGAAGTCAGGCGGGAACGGATCAGCTTCTCGAACAGCTTTCCAGCCGTGTCCAACATGCAGAGAGGCCTGTGGGACGACGGCAGCTCGGGATCACCTTTGCCCTTGCTGATCAGTAAAGCCTGGCTGTTTTCCAGGGAGCCGGAAACACCCCTTCTACCAAACAGGCATTGTACATTCTCAACAACAAGTCAGCGTTGATTAAAAATACTTTCTTTAAAGCCTCACTGGGAATCCCGTCCGGGCCAGGAGCCTTGTTGCTCTTCAGGGAGAGAACGGAGGTTTCTAGCTCCTCGAAAGTGAAGAGTGGAACGTCCTCTACCCGTCCGAAGTCAACCGGCGGTCGCTGTGGATGTTCAGGAAACAACGCAGCGACGATCCTCCCCATGGTGGCGCCCTCCATGATGGAAGGTGGAGAGCGGGCGCCGAGTTTCTGTGTTACAAGTTTGTAACCCAGGCCCCAGGGGTCGGAATCAACGTCGTCACGAAGTCTCCTCCAGCTATTCGCCTTGCTCCTGTTGATCGCCTGGCGGAGAGATTTTCTCGCAGCTTTATAGGCCTCAGACTTACGAACTCTGTCTGCGGGGATTCTCGCTCTTGTGGCGGCTCGTCTAGTTCTTAAACATGTTCTTCTGAGTTCCGCAATCTCTTCAGTCCACCAGTAAACGGGTTGTTTGTCGCGTCGGGGTTTCCTTCGCGGCATAGACTGGTCGCAGGCCGAGACGATCAGTTCCATCGTGGATGTTACTAGTGCCTCGGCCCCAGCCTCACCAGGATTCCCCTGCGCTCCCCGAGAGATGACTTCGGTGAACTTGACCACGTCCAGTTTGTTGGTGTTCCACCGGCGTGGCCCTTCCCGAGATGCGGAAACTCGACGATTTGCCTGATCATGCAGGTCAAACACGACGTATTGGTGGTCGCTACCCGTGTAGTCCTCCACAACCCTCCAGCCAGAGATCCTCGGAAGGAGCGACTCAGACGCAAAGGTGACATCGGGGATCGTGCCTCTCTGCCCGGGGCGCCGAAAAGTAGGTGTGTCGCCCTGGTTGAGGACGACAAGACCGGCCCTGGCGATGAAATCCAGGATGTATTTCCCCCGGGAGCTGGTAGAGGGCATTCCCCACTCGACGGCCCTGGCGTTGAAATCGCCACCAACGACGACATGCCCGGTGGTGCCGAGAACGCACTCCTCTAGGCTATCTATCTTGTCGCGGAAGTCCTGGACGGCCTCGTTGGGTGTGAGGTAGCAACTGAAGATAGTCACGTCCCCACACCGAACCCAGACGAATCCTCGGCCGCGCCCGTGACTCCGCACCAAGACATCTCGTGTATTACGTGCCCAAAATGCAGCAGTACCGAGGCTGTCCGAGATCCAAATGTTTGGGTCTCTGTCCCGATACTGTTCGCTGATAAGGAGCGCGTCAGCACCAAGTTCTCGGGCGAGCTGATCTAGAAGGTTATCAGCTCCCCAGGATCTATGAAGGTTGGCCTGGAGGATGCGAATTACCGGCCGCTGCCTTTTGCCTGTTCAAGTGCGGCTCTGAAGGCACCGCACTGACCAGACCCGGGTAAGTGACCGAGGGCACTGGAGCCTGAATCCTTGCAGAGGAAGCAGGAGGGGCTCGAGGAACATTCCTTGCGTTTGTGGCCCTGGCTTCCACACTGGAAGCAGTTGGCACTCCTGTCGGGCCCTTTACAGTTTCGGGAGGAGTGGCCGAAACCGAGACAGCGGAAGCATCTCGAAACTACCACCCTCCGTTTGAGCCTGCAACTGACCCAACCGACTCTGAGGTGCTGAAGGCTAAGCAGCTTATTGGCGTGCTTTTCGCCCATCTCAGCAACAGCCATCCGGAGTTGACTTCGGTTGGGCTTTGTCAGCCATACCCTCACTCCATCAGCTGGTATCTCCGGGAGTGCCACCTGGATCGCACGGGTCACCTCCTCTTCGGTGGAGAGGGCATCAAGGTCCCGAATCTCGACCGAACACTTCGGTTCTAGGGCCTTGATTGAGCCTTTGTCCCCAAGTGCAGTCTTGAGGGAAGCGGCAAAACCGATCTTGTCACTCGACTTCCCCAGTTCGAGGAGGACATCCCCGTTCTGGGTTCGCCGAATAGACTTGATAACGGTGTCGGTCTCCTCCGGTTTGGCCTGCGATCTAATCTGACCAGAACATCGGCAAAAGATCGCCCCCCTAAAGGCTTGATCAAGATTGCCTCCGTCCTGGGCTTCTTAGGCCTGGGTTGTTTAGGCTTTCTGGCAGACTTGCCAGAGGCCTCCCCAACCGGTTTCGAGACTTGCGTCCGCTCCACCCTCGACGCACTTTTCGAAGCCGCCTCCGCTTGCTTCTGCCTCCTCCTTTCTTTCTTAGACAGGCGCGTCTTCCAGCCCCCCAAAGGTGTTGAGGTAGAGTTTGCTGCCAAGGCAGGATTAGCCGCCGGAGCAGGAACCTCTGCAGGAGTAGCCGCTGGAATCACGGCAGCGCCCGGGGCGGATTCAGTAGCCTGGACAGGAGATGTCTGCGATGCCGCAGTGACAAAAACCGGTCTCGGCACTGAGTCCACCTCAACAAGCTCAGGGCTTCCAGGCGAAGAACCGCTCTGCCTCTTCTTTCGCTTTCTGGCTTGAGTCTGGGACTCAGCTAGGTGAGCTTGAGGCGAAGCAGAGATGACTCGGTTCGTGACATCGCGCTCCTGCTTCACTGCCTTTAGCCTGATTTTCCGGCATTCCTCGATTTCTTCTAGAGCATCTTCGAGTTTCGGGATCCCCTCTTTTATCGCCTTGTTCACGTTCTTTTGAATTAAGAGGGCCTTGGCCATCTCCTTCAAAAGAGCTTTCATCTTCTTCAGAAGTGAGTCTTCCTCCTCGTGGGCGTCGTCCTGCTGCTGCCGAAGCATTTGCAGCTCGAATGCCGCACGAAGAGGGCTCTTCCTGGGAGGAATCCCTTGGATATTGGCTAATGGTGTTGCCGGCTCGGCACCTCCATCGCCATACCGATCTCCTCCTTCTTCTGTCCGGTTTTGGACGACGATCCGTCACCACCAAGAGCCTTGAATGGCACCGGCGGGGGGGTGGTTTTAATACCCTTCGTCGGCGTTCCAGTGTTCAAGGTCGGAGACCTCTGCAGTCTTGAGCTGCGCTTAAAGGCGGCCTGCTCTATTTCATCATCGTTCGTGTTTTGCATTTTTAAATCCATACTTTTGTTTCACCAGCGCATCGTGCGGCAAGAGGCGGCCCTTCATCGGCCGAGAGCGGGTACACCCTCGGAGGTCTACCCCCCGTAGGAGATAAGACACCCCTACCCCGGTACTCCGGGGCCCGAACCTCCGTTTGCCCAGCACCGATACACAAAATGTGCCGGACGTGCTGGGGGTCGCACCGTGGCAATGCAGAGTCCGATCCCTGCATCCATGCCGCACTCCCTGACTAAGGTCCGAAGCGGCTGGCTTCTGACGACACACTGGAGGAGACCATCGGCAGTGCGAGGCACACATCAGTCCCTGCAACACAACAGGGACACTCCCAGGACCCCCAGCATGCGCCGGTCGAAAGAAGGTGGAAAGACACCCTTGATTCGGGGTCGAAAACAAGAAGGTGAGCAAGGTTAGCTCAGGAAAGAATAAAGACGGTGAGCTAAGACCTGAAAGATGAGAAGAAAGGCCCTAGCTCGGGAAGAACTGTGAGGAGGGTCTCACAGCTTGGCTCAGGTACCCCGGGGTCGCCAAGAAACACCCGTACAGTGGAAAGCCCACTGCCCCTGAGGGAGGAGGATGGGGCTTAGTATTAAGTAGTATTAAACCGTCTACCCTTATTGTTACTAGCCGTTCTGTGTAAGTTACTTAGCAGGCGACATACTTGAGTTGTCAGACGAAAAGAGTTTTAAATCCTTCATCCGTTTTCGTTCCTAGATCAGCCTGGATGCTTACCACGATAAGGTAAATCAGTGTAAATGTTGATGTGTTTCATTAGAATGAGGCTCAAGTTATTAAATACAGGGTGATTCATGACGAAGTGCAGAAATTTCGGAAGCTGATTCTACACATGAAAATAAACAAAAAAAAAAAAAAAAAAAAAACCATATAAACATGTGTCCTAAAATCCTTCGTTTAGCCGCTAGCCACCATTTTGTTTTTACACGTAATAATTTTTATCTCCATAAGTAATCAATGGATTTACTTCATATTTGGCATGGACCTCTATCACAATAATGGTAATTTCCAGAAAAATAATTATTATTTTCCGATGTCCATTTTCAAAATGGCGGCCATTTTAAAATTTTTAACTCAAATTTCTCAAAAACGGCAAGTTTTGTCAAAACTTTATTAAAGACAAAAAAGTTGACAAATTAAATTTAAACAATGATACCAAGTTTGTAAAGATCTAACAACAAATAACGGAGTTATTAGGATTTTACTTCAAAAAAACATAGATTTTGCATTATAATTAATGCAAATTTAGGTTATTTTAATAGAAAAATCTCAATAACTCCGTTATTCGTTGTTAGATCTTTACAAACTTGGTATCATTGTTTAGATAATTTAATTTGTCAACTTTTTTGTCTCTAATAAAATTTTAACAAAATTTGCCGTTTTTGAGAAATTTGAGTTCAAAATTTTAAAATGGCCGCCATTTTGAAAATGGACATTGGAAAATAATAATTATTTTTCTGAAAATTACCATTATTGTGATTAAGGTCCATGCAAAATATGAAATAAATCCATCAATTTCTTACGGAGATAAAAATTATTATATGTAAAAAACAAAATGGCGGCTAGCGGCTAAACGAAAGATTTTAGGGAACTATCGAATATCCACGCGATTTTGGGCCTCCTCGACACGATCGAATATCCCCGCGCATTAGTGAGGATTATAAGGGTCGACTCCAGGACGGGAGGAACGATCGAATATCCACGCGGCCGAGGACAGGTAGAGACCGCTAGACCTCCCAGGGGCGGGAAAAATGGGAATTTTATTTCCCCGTCCCTTTCAACGTACCTCGGCCGTTCGCAAAACCACTTCACTTTCCCGCACTTCCAAGCCAAATGTTTTACAAATCTAAAATCGCCTACTTTTAAACACGATTTTCCTTTATCGCTCACTGCCAATTTAGCAGCCATGCCTTCCATCGCGGTAGAGGGTGCTAACCAAACTGATCTCGCCGAAGCCCAAAATACCAAAATTCGCCAAAAGGGTTGGCGACAAAAGGAGGGGGTAAACATTCCATTGCCAAATTTTGGCTTCAACAACTACCTGCACACCCCCTGGCGTCAAAAGAATCAACTACCGCTGATTTAAAATCATTATAAACACATGCGATATTTTTTATATTCAAAGTACCACAGAATTCTCTTATCGGGGAACTTACTTTTAGATAAGTTTCCATATCATAAATAAAATTTATAAGAATTTAAATTACTGTAAAAAAACCCTGGTTTTATTAAAAAATCAAAAATAAAAAACTGATGGCATTTCTCATGAGAAATAATAAAATTTGTAACTACACAAACGTGTACTACAACTATACTATATACTATACCACTATTTATTACAACTATATAGATGGGAAATTTTCAGATATCAATCATGTATAGCGCCTTAATTTTAATTAATATTATCATTGATTTTTTTGCGAAAATTAATCCCATCGAATGGTACAAAAACGTGGGAATCACTTGAAAATCTAAAAATAGTTCCAATTACAACAGGAAGTAACATATTTCATAATGATACAAATTGGTCTTTGAAGACCAACGTAATTCGCGCTCTTGTGTCGAGCTCGCGGGTATCCAGGAATCAGCGCTCGCATCGAATCCACAGAAATAAAATATTATCTGTAGCGGAATCGGCTAATGTTAGAAAAGATTACTTGAGATAAAAAAAATATATATTTAGAATGTCGTCTACAACTTCTCCGCGGACACTTTTTACCTGACCCAAAATGAAAAACTTTCTCGCATACTACTTTTGTGTTACCAATTAAGACGAACTAAAAAGAATTTTAGTTTAACTAATAATACAAATTAATAGCAGACCATTTAAAGTTTAAATACATACCATTAGATTCACAATTTCATAATGAAAATTTTAATATAAATTTAATCTTTTTATTTTCATTCCGAATGGTTTAATGTCAGGTTACATTAAGTGCTGTTTGGATGTTCTTCGCTCGGGTCCCGCGACATCGGATCCTTTTGCCACCCGTCGGGCTCCAGACCTCCACGTTTTTTAGTTCAGTTTTGCATGACAGGGCTCGGTACAGTTATACTTAGTCCGAGTCTGGTACACACGAACGGCCGAGGTACGTTGAACGGGGCGGGGAAATAAAATTCCCATTTTTCCCGCCCCTGGGAGGTCTAGCGGTCTCTACCTGTCCTCGGCCGCGTGGATATTCGATCGTTCCTCCCGTCCTGGAGTAGACCCTTATAATCCTCACTAATGCGCGGGGATATTCGATCGTGTCGAAGAGGCCCAAAATCGCGTGGATATTCGATAGCAGCCAGATTTTAGGACATATGTTTATATGGTATTTTTTGTTTATTTTAATGTGTAGAATCAGCTTCCGAAATTTCTGCACTTCGTCGTGAATCACCCTGTATAAAACTCAGACAAACAGAGTAGGACAAACACGATGTCATACTTAAATAACTTCACGATTTTGTTTTGTTGTGTATTTCAACCTCTGTGGCATTTTTTATGTCTTTATAGTGAACTGCCTGAATCCCGGCCTTGTTGATATGTAAACATTATAATTAAAGCATAAAATGGCAAGTTGTTCTGCCATAGATAGCATAGTAGAGAGCAAAAAAAATATAAAGATATATGCGACGAAAAAGTGTATTTTTGTGAGTTTCTAATCATAAGACTAACACTTTTTCAGTTTACCGTAAAAAATATAGATACAGAATTTTATATTGCCACAACTGATCGATCAAAGGATGTAATCGAAAATCGTGAATCATCAAGATTTATTCACGCACATATAACGCAACTGGGGAAACCCATAACAGAGAAACTGGAGTCAGCGAATTCGTCTCACATTCCACAACAACAATGCATTCTTTGACACGGTGAACAGCGTGGACTACTTTTGTTGGACTGATACGTTTCCTTAGTGTCGCCCTATTTTCTATTTTAAAGCACATTTTGGGATTTAAATATTGTCACCCCATGATAAGCAAATTCCTATAATAATTGTGCTTGTATTTGCGTCCATTACAATAAAAGTAAATTTTATAAATATAAATAAGATAACCTGTAGGTTTTTTATTTTAGTTAGAAAAATTTTATTCATGATTCAATAGAATAATTTTAACTTTTAGAACTGTTTTACAATTTTTATAAATATTATTGATATAAAATAAGATTAATTAAATTCGAGTTATTTGTTTCTTGAATTCTTCTGAAAGAGCAACATTGATATATATATATATTAAAAAATATATATACAATAACATTACTATCAAAAGGTGCAAATTATATTTTGGTAGCTTGGAAATGCTTTTGACAAAAGCCACAATACAAAGAAAATCTTACTTAGGTTAGGTCTTACTTCTACGACTATAATAGGCTAATAAATTCCCTCATAACATCGAAATGCTTACATTATTCTTTACTGCATTAACTTCCAAAGTATTTAAAATTTTATATTCTGTGATCCTGCAGAGTGATCAAGTATGAAAGGAGAATTTCCTGTTAGAGAGATGTTTGTTACTTTTCCAGGTACAAACTTACTATGACAAAATGCTTGACACACGCACAAGGTAGTTGTCTAAACAGACACGAGTCAACATAGCTGACTGCCGCCGCAGACGCTATTGTTCCCAGTGAAGTGTTTACCCACAATGCCGATCGCCCGCATGTTGTGGTCTGATGAAACCCAAAACCCAACCCTTGGTGCACTCCCCCTGCACTCCACGCCGTCACCCCTTAGCTGCATCCTTCACTCCATAGATCAGATTTAATCATTCCATGTCCTGCAGTTTTGTTGCTTAATAATCTCTGTGTTTATTTTTATTTTTGTGGAAATGTTCAGACAATATCGCCAATCAAATTATTGATGACAGAATTTAGTTTTACCACTGTACAGTATTCATATCCACATAGAAACATGAGAAGAACAAATTAATTCCATGAGTAGAATTCGTATTCTACTCATCTACTCTTCCTAGTAGATATAGGCCTACTTGAGGACTGAAGCTGAAATGTAACAACAGCTTATTTATTCCCAAAGGAGAAATTAAACAATAAATACCCCCGTCGCAGCAGACCTGCGTACTCAGCGAATTTCCAAAGAATTATTGTTTCAACACCAAAGAATTTTGTGGCTATATTATATAATTAATAATCTTTACAAGGAAATATAATATATTTAACGGCATTATATTTCTGAGTAAAGTATTTTTATTTAATAATTTATATATTAATATTTATATTGCAATAAATTACTTTTTAATTTTTAACAGTAATAAAAGTGCATATCCAAAGCTTCCATGCAAACGGAATGATTTGTTTACAAATAACAAAACATAAACATTTCAAATTTGACAAATATGCAGAAGACAGATGATCAGCTGATTAGGAACAGATTCTTTATTATCTCCATCTCTCTTGCTCCCATTATACACTTATTTTCCATGAGAATACCATGGGATTTAGCATGTAGGTTTGCTGCCATGTGGGTTTTTAATCAAATCTTAATTACTCACCACCTAGTGAAGGTTCATACAAATTTTTATTAGGATATGTTGAAAAATAAGCGATATATAACTTTTTAAAGATTTACCCATAAGAATAACATGGGAAACTTGATTTGAATTTTATCTAGAACCAGTTAAGCTATTTTAAAGATTCAAAATACTAAATTGTTTGTTTTTTTAAGCTCTTTTAAATGGTTTTAGTTAAAATTGATGAATTTAGAAAATTCAGCCCGAAAAACGCCAAAAACCCATTTTTGACCCCTTTGAAGCCCCATAAAACCCCGTTCCCATAACCCGACAATGCTGGTTCGCGAACTCATGAAAATAGACCTGGTCTTACACCTTCATACCAAATTTGATCAAAATCGGAGGTCCGCTTCAAAAGTTATCGGTACCACGGACACACACACACATATATATATATATATATATATATATATATATATATATATATATATATATATATATATATATACATACATATATGAAAATGAACGAACGGTGTTTTTAGCTTCTGGGGACCTCAAAATGAAAAAGTAAAGTGGTCCCGGGCTTAGGTCTTACCATGACTACTACCGTAATAGCGTATTCCCTATAGGGAAATTCGCTAAAATTGCTTAAGAGTTTATCTAAAAATTATTTTGTCACTGAAGAATAGTGTGTGGAGTTTAAAAAAGACTTTGGGATGAAATGTAATTCGCAGATAAGGGTATATTTACTTCACTCCACAAACAAAACGATTTGTTTTGTTTAATGATATCTTGTACTATAAAATAACCACCAACCACTGTTCCGAAAAATTTTTCTTTATTCAATTTCATTACTTTTTACCAGTCGGGACATGAAATGACTTAGAGTCTGTACTACCTGCGCCATCTTGGATTTTTAGTCCCTTAAGAACAATGTTAAATTCAAAACATCACTGTTGTCTTTGAAACACCATATCTCAATAATCTTACATCCCATTTGCATGAAACTTGAATATGTTCACCATAAGGGAATGGCGGAGTGTATGACGTGGATATATTTTCAATAAACCTACAGTACTAAAAATTGTTTAAAAGGGGTTTTAAAATGGTGTAAAATATGTTTATATTTTATTCGTTATTCGAGTGGATAATTTATTTTTATTAATGTTCTATCACGTCAAGTACTAGATACTATGGTAACATTTAAAATGGCATTAAGTTTGAAATTTTCCGACGAAAAACAAACTCACAGTGATGTTTCAATTTTAACATTACTCTTATGGGGCAAACTGCCGAGATGGCGCAAGTATAGTTCAGACTCTTAAGCGCATATTTAGAGCATTCTTTATCTTGGGGCTAATGGCGCAGTAAGCTATGTTAACCAATATGACTTTTAGACGAAACATGGTCTTCTATTCCCATCTTTCGGAATCTATATTCGGCGAATGAATTAATGTTTTTACAGGACAGAAGGGGATTCTTAATTGAAGTAATTCCAGTTGGTTCAATTATGGTCCTACAATTTCCGAACCTTGTAATCCACCGGGCCCCTTTTCGGGAACCCTTCGCCACCCCCCCCCCCCCCCCCCAAACGCCGGGGACGGACAGTAGGGCGGGAGACTCCCACGTTTTCCGCCGCGGGGTTTCGCACGCGTCCAACTTTTGCCACATTGTCTCTCGCCTCAGTGTTGCCAACTGTAAGAGCCGTTACCCAGATAACATCTATCTCACTGTTAACATTCCTCCGGTGTGGCCATTCACGTGATGTAATTGCGTGCAGCTGACATTACACGAGCCGTGAGAAGGCTGTGATTCTGTACTTGACCTAACCTAGCCACAGACGCTCAAATGTGACTATCCTAGGTAAATAGACACAAGAAGTAATATTTTTCGTTTGTTATGGAAAATTTAAACACAGACATAAATTTAAAAGAGGATAAGTCATTCATAAAACGAAAACCCAAACTAATAATAGACCTCATTACTAAAACCAATCGAATACTGAAAGATGGCGTTAAATTCGGTAAAAAAGTTCTTTAAAAATATAAATTGTTTATGATCAATATCATAATAATTATGTTTATTTTCAAGATTTATCATAAATAATGTACCAAACACGACGTCTAAGCTCACAGAACGCAATTATCATTCGTTGTTGGAGTATTTTGTGATTCGCCACTTTAAATATATTTCCAGAGATTTTAAAATTAATCGACCTCAAAAACACCTAAGATAATTCAATACAAAAGGCCGAAAAATAAAATACTTAAAATACAAACAATAGAAACCCCTACAAGAGAATCTCACCTTTTACAGACATTATTACGAAGCTAGAGTAATATAAGATGCTTGAAATTAAACTACAATAAATATTCAAGATTTAAGCTTGAGATACAAATGAAAAGCTCATTAAGAACAGATTGCTGCCGAGAGGACTCGGAGCAAGATGGACGTGAAATTAAATCTCTGTTACCCCTGTTACTCCCGGGCTGGGAACGGTCCACGACGTCTGCAGCGAAGATGTTACTCGCTACTGATGTTATTTGCATTTCTCTTGACAAAGTTGCGTTCGTCGTGGGACGGCTTAATTTAAGACGAGTTGTTTTCATTTAAATTATTTTTCCTTTTGAGACACAATTTAAATATTTCCTCGTTCAAAGGGGTCAACCGTGTTGCTTGTTTTAGTAGATATTAAAACAGAATGAATTTTTTTACATCTACCTATAACATTTTGGCAATTTTTTTTATAAACATTTTTTAAATAGTACCAGGTTGGCCGAGCCTAGCTCGTTGGGTTTAGTTCTTTTTTGATATATGTAATTATTTTTATGATAAAGCTATTTAATTTCCACTAACAACCAACTATACCTCTTCACAGTTAGTTAACAGCTGTATCAAAAGGAACATTACTGTTCCTTTATTTTTGTATACCTTTCGTTGTTATTTCGTTACCAAAATAGCAACCCATAAGACCAACGTTAAAAATTACTATTTTTAAACTTAAATTTAGACCAAATTCGATTTTTTCTGGGATTGAGGCTCTTTCTAAACTTATTTTTGGGCCAAAATACTCTTAGTTTAAGTATATGCAAAGTTTAAGCAAAATCTACCCGCTAGATTTCGAGATCGTGGAACAAACAGACATTGCTCGTATTGTATAAGTTTTCACTGCACAAACTCTACGTTAATCTTTTACAAAATTGATTATTTACAGAAATGTTTAACACAAATTAATTCAACTCTATGAACCACAGCAATTGGTCTTATTTTTTACGAATTCTTCTTCATTATAAATTTAAGCATTTCAGTTTTTAGTTTACAATGACGGTTTTTCTGGTTAATTATACTGACTATTTTAATAAACCGGTAAGAATGAAACATTATGTAAATATACATAAGAGAGAATTGATTCCATTGCTGATTCTTAGACAGCAATTTATTTTCTATAGGCCTACATTTTTACCAAAATCTCGAAGCCGATTATAAATAATTGTAATTTAAATACTAATTTCTAAATTTTGATAAAGATTAAAACAACATTCTAAAATGTCCAATGGTTGGGTTACAAAATTGCAAACCTTCCTTTCCTGCTGAGCAAAAAGTTTTAATATCCTATAGGAAAACTCCTTACACGAATTCCCTTCATGAAATGTAATCATTCCACAACAATTAAAGCTTAATGAAAAGGGTCAGTTCCATGTAACAAATGAAGTTATTAAAACGCACCCACAATTTCATTTCCACACTTTATTACACACATTCGTTTCACACTCACCCCCTCCCCCCAATACACACACGCGCACTCACACTTTGGAATCACCAATTAACCCTGTAATCAATGTCTCCCCCCTTATTCCCTTTACCCCCCCCCCCCCACCATTTCCCTATCCTGTCTCGTCCACTCTGACGAGTTGCCGTTTCAACTCCTGATTCACCAATTGTTTGGCCGTCCATTCTAACTAAACCCGAAAAAAATTGAGAAACGCTCCTGTATTTGCGTATTTTAAAAATGCACAATAATCGAGGATTTTTACATTTATTTAGGGTTTCAAATATTTACACCACTAATAACAAGCAGAAACAAATCTAAAATTAAAGTCGGGTATATAAGAAAAGCTAAAGAATTTTCTATACACCTTATGTCTGAAAACAATAAATGAATCGAAATTAGTTATTGAGACTCTTCACACAGTTTTCTTAATTACTTCTTTTTTGCCTTCACAAATATTTATTGAAAAAAAAAAACAACAAGATATTACGTAGTTATCACAATATTAATTGAGAAACATTGGGCAAACAAGTAGTTATAGTATAGTGCTCCCCTTTGAATCCAAAGGTTGCCGGTTTGATCCTGAAAACGTTTGTAGCTTTTTAAATGTTCGATTTTGGACCCAGTTGCCATTTGTCATTAGGCTATTATGGCGTAAATACACATCCAGAGAAAAATAAACTCCAAACCACCATCATAAAACATTTTACTTTCTGTTAAAGAGAAGTAAAAATTTCTTGCTATTCAACAGTAGAAAACCACTAAAAAGACACACCACTTCATTAACAATAGTGGAACACCTTTCAATGAAACTTGTTCAAAATAAAATTAGATCTGAAGATTTTTCCAAATGACCTATCCAATTTATAGACACTGAGAGTCTCTAATGTCTAAATCCACACCGGAAAGACAAACATTACTTTACTATGTTTGCCCGACAAATAGCATTTAGTTGCGAGACATGTCGAAATCCGTGATTCAAGGAGGCGCGGTGGGAAGACAAACAACTTGGGTGGGAACCGACAAGCGAACGTTGTACAGTATTAGACTGGCAATCACAAGTCATTAGCGATGGAGATAATCTAATGCCACAGACTGCAACAGGACTGCTGAAATGTTTGCGGGTTTTAGAAATGTTCTTAATTTTCTGTAAAGAAAATTGCTATCGTAAAGAGTGTTACATACAATGAAACAGACAATTCCGCACGAGCAAGACACAAATTTCAATTAAAGGATATTTGTGGCAAATAGAATTAAATTTATACAGAACACATCGTAACCAAAATTGCATAGCATTTGTCTAAAATTCTACTGGGCAAAACGTTACAAATCTGTCGGTGAAAATATATCGAAAAAATTAAATCAAACTTTTTCACTCCTATTGTGATATAAATGTAGGTAATTTTATAATCGTTACGAAAAACCAATGAGTTAAATAACAACAGGTTTTTGTGTGGGCTAATAAGAACAATTTCAATAATAGCCTAGTTCTTGATTCTTCAATTAGTTACAATAATAACCAAACACTAAATGAATAATTGTACAGGCAGAAATATATCAATTGAACCTAAGAAAACAAGGATAAACAAACATATAGACTTTTGCTGTAACAACGTTACGCTGCACATGCACTACACTTAGGAAGAAACCTGGGAACATTATGAACTGAAGGTTTTGCAGACGACAAAAACCGTTCGCATGTAAAACAAGCCGTCAAAACAGCTGATTCATTCGTCGGCTTCGCTTTCGCCAGACTCCCGCGAAGAAGCAGTTTTCGCGGGAAAAATGCATTACAATTGCATTGATCGTTGCACTTTCTAACCCCATTGTCGTGGGTGACTGACCGTCAGGGTCAAACATCAATGGGAGAGGTTGGTGGTGTAGTGTCGTTTCGTCCAGTGTCGTTTCGTCCAACGCCCATTTTTCATAAAAAAGAGTGTTGTTTCGGCCAGCTTATTTTTACAGTTGATTGGTTGACATTAGTTAGTGTCGTTTCGTACAGCAGAAAATTTGGGAATTCCTGACCGTCTAGCCCTGGTTTTGAATTATGGACAAATAGTTTTAGGCCTACTTATTTTAACTACCTAATTCTAGAAGTCTTTTGGAAAGGCAAAAGATAAGTGTGCAAGAATTCCATTACATTCCGATTCGACAGCCCCTGTTTCAATCACGAAGAATAGTTTTACGTATGTGAACTAGCTAATAATTGCGTAAAAAATAGGCTACCAACTATAATACTCGTAAGACTTTTTTGAAAATTAAAATAATGAACACGCTTTACTTGTAAATACAGTAATTATTTTGTAACTATTTTGTAATTTCCTCTTAGACAACCGTGAACGGAAAAAGCCCTCAATCCAGCGAGGCAAAGTTTCAATTAGTGTTTGTAGACCTGTCAAGTAAACAATAGTATAGGGTTATTGGACGAAACGCCACTAGTTGTCAGGTAGAGAACTACCCCTCACCATATGTTCGTGGAATTTGTACGAAACGACACTTGTCCGAAACGATACTGGACGAAACGACACGACACGAGGTTGGTTCGGGAGAGGCTATAAACTACTGTATAAGCCATCAATTTAATTTATGAACGTAACAAATTATAGACTAACACTAAAAAATGTAATACCTTTTGAAAATAACTTGGAGACGCACTATCTCAATGAACGTTGCAGGGACTTAGGAAAAAAAAAAGGATAAGTAGTCGATCTTTAATACAAAACAACAATTATAAAAACATCAAATAAACGATGGCAAATTTAATTAAAATTGTTTTTAATGAAAGGAAGGACTACATATTTGAGAAATAAGATGTGAGCCTATTATTTGTTCGAGGCCAAAAAATAATAATAAAAGTCGATAAAATGAAAGCTCATGAAAAAAACAATTGCAATAAAATATTATTGACGGCTCCAAATTGATTAGGAAGACGAATTCACTCGTTCAACAATCATTTGTTCCACTAAGAACAAAATTCGAATCAAACAAATAATTTGAAATAAAAATAAATGTAGGAATATATTCTCTTTGAAATGAAATTCAAAGATGTGTATTACGTCTTAACAATGAAGAAAACTCACATTCAAAACCAAAACTAATGATTTCGCAATCTCAGTTGAACGTCTTAACCTGACGCAAACCCTTTGTATAAAGCTGAAAGCGGTTTCTTTCGGGGGGAATTTACAATGCACTTTGAGTGGAATGCATTAAAAGCCACCGCCCGACATGAAGGGAAGGAGTTTAGAGTAAAAAGAGAACAATCTAGTGAACGACTCTAGGAAAATCTTTTACGATTTTTCATCCAAATCATTCAAACCTACGATTAAGGCGGAGCTTTACAGACATTTTATATTAAATCCGGATGAAAAACCTAACAAGATCTTTCCAGAGAATACTCGATTATGACTATATCCTAAACGTATTCAACATTAAATGCACTTTTTGTGGCTGATTGACTATACCATTAGGCTAAAATTTCCAGTTATAGAAATACGAAGTTATCTACCACCTCCCAAATTTTATAATTATTTGAATACTTCCTGATCCATCCCTTCTTACACTCTAATGTAAAATATTCCATCTTCTCTACTAAGTAATCTATACTTATTTAATACACTAAGGGGTTTTTTGTGTTGAGAACTCCTCCTACAATTTTCAACCGATATTCAAGATTTTTGTGTCGTTGGATATAACTTGGTCTGTAGTTGTTTCTACCAAAAAATTGATGAAAATCGAACATAAAATAAGAGCGCTATGCACAAATTAAATTTGAAAATTTCCAATTAGAATAAAATTGGGTTTAGGTTGAACATCTGTTAATGTACAGCTACGTATACGTATAGTTTATTGTGATTACTGATATTTGCAATATTGGATTTGTCGGATGTCGTTGATTTAGAACTGAATGTTACTTTTGTACTGTTGTGCCAAAATGAATTGCTCGATTTCGAGCAACAAGTAAAGTAGTAAAATATTTAATGTGTAATACATTTCCGTTTTAACCTTGGTATTTATAACAAAACCTGTTTAAATGGCCCATCTTGGCAACAGTGATGCTGGAACCACCAGGTGAGAATGTTTGCAATATTCTAGTTGGCGAGGGACATATTTGCTAGAGAGACGGCCGTTGCGTCGTGTAAACGGTTATCGTCAATATGCGGCGCATATGCGGCCAATTCTGCGATGTTGGCAACAATGATGCTGGAACCACCAGGTGAGAGTGTTTGCAATATTCTAGTTGGCGAGGGACATTTGCTAGACAGACGGCCGTTGCGTCGTGTAAACGGTTATTGTCAATATGCGGCGCATATGCGGCCGATTCTGAGATGTTGGCCCAACGTCCTGGATACTTCAAACAACTACTTATACATTTATGGGCCATCGGCATCGCTATTTCATTTGTAATGTTTCTCTTAAGTACACTTTATCGGTTAGAATATCGTAATTTTTATTTGGTTGCCCATGGGTCGTTATTGTTTCTTCATAAGCAAATTTCTTGCTGCTGAAACATTCCGGGTACAATAAAATAAATATTTGAATAACATAGCTCTTTACAAAAGATTTATTGTAATAACTTTTTAACGAAGGTATTTTTATAAAAAAAATCCAAGGAAGTTAATAAATCAAACAACTAAATTGTTCGTTTGACAAAAGGCCTGAGTTCAGCCCTAACAATTAAAGACTTCCCTCATAGTATGTGGTGGGGATCTTCCATTACATTTATTGTATTAAAACTATTTAAACTAATGAAGAAATATACAATGAAGGACTTATGATATTAAAAGTTTTTTTATGACTGTCAGGTATCGAGTAAGGTACCCTACCGCAAAAACGTGGGAACTCCATCAATTTTTTTTTTTTTTTTTTTTTAATTTCAGATTGATTTTCTTTCACTCAAGAATGCTTGATTGTACCCTCAAGTGAAAATGTACTTTTCATCAGCTGAATGAGAAGATATTTTTCGTTGAGGGACTGTCAAGCACGCCTGTTCCTTAATCGAAGTCCGAACGAGTTAGGGTGTCCGTCCCTCCGTATGGGGAGACATTGAGATGCAAATGCAGCCGGAAGCTGGGTGATGCAAGGGGGACGAGATGAGATGAGATCTTGACACAATATGTCATTACTACGGGATGCAGCGATATCACCATAGTTGGGGTGTGCGCTGTCACGCTTGGAGATGGAAGGGTGTTGAAGAGTGGGTCGGGTATATAGAGAATTTTAAATACACAAGGCCCAAACCATCGACTACAAAACGCTTTTCTTTGCTCAAACTGAACATGGCAAGCAGATGCCAGAATCGATGTGCAAAAAAGAACAAAAGTTTTGCTAGCGAAGGTGATAATGGTAAAAAAATCCTGAAGGATTATATTAGAAGTAAAAGGGGCAAAATTAATTACAATAATTCTTTGGTTAAATGACAATGTAATGGTCAAAATATATAGGAAACATCAAAAAATGAAACAAATATTTAATAGCATAAAAGGAAATACCCCCGTCGCACTGACCTGCGCGCGCACTCAGTGAATTTCCAAAATAATTTGAGATTTTGTATTTTCCCATAAACACGATAAGAATGAGTATGTAGGCCATGGATGTATTTTTGGTTTCTGTGGACCTAAAAATGAAAAAGTAACATGGTCCCTAGCTTATGTCTTACCATGGCTACCACCGTAATAGCGTATTCCCTATAGGGAAATTCGCTGAAAATAAGGCTCTTTCTCTTTCAGGCCATTTTAAAACTTATTCCAGTAAAATTTATTACTGTTCCAGTTGAACATCAGTCTAATAAGTTAAACTTAGCACTACCGTTAACAAAAAGCGAATACAAATTTTTGATAAACGCAATTTCATGCATAGGTAAAATAAACCCGACATAGAATTACAATAAAATATACAATAAGACCTAAATATTATTACGTACGTTCGTTACATCGGAGACTTTTTTTGGGATCACTCAAAAATCCTAATTGCGCCTACCGTACACCAAGTACGGGAGATCCATATAATGATTTCCTTATCCAGCAAGAAACGCGTAACATACAAATGATAATAAGACTTCCAATGAGAACGACAGAAATCCTTGTCATATTCAACCTTTCGCGATAAGGACATAACGATGGGGAAAATCTTTGACATTTGACAACGGATCAGAAGTTGTGTAAGGCGACTGCGGTATAAAGAACGGACGTTCTGTGTGACGAAATTGTCAAACAAGACTGTTAGGTAAGTACGGTAATTATAATTTTGTATCATTCAAAATTCGTGTGAGCACTGTTTAAGAACTCACGATTGCTCGACTAGCGGTGTGATTTTTACACGAATGAGAGGAATTTTCTTGAGGAAGTAGTTTTTCACCACTATGGGTTCTAGGGAAATGTAATACTGTAATAATAAAAACATAAATTTGTTCAAACCAAGCCGGTCAGTACAAAATTTTAACAGAAACGAATCAGTTCCTTACAGGCTTAAAAAAGTTATAGAGATTTTGTTGGTTGCACTCAATCCTGTGCAACGACTGGACAACGAACCCTTAACCACAGATCAATGAGTGACGTCACAGACTCAACCTGGCTGGTCCATTGCACCCTCCGAGACGATCTTGCTGTTCGAAATGAGGACAACACATTTTACAAAATTCGCCAGCATTAAATTAGATTCAGCACTTTTAAATAACTGTGTTGCGTGGGTAAGGGTAAACCAAGATGAAAACATGTATGATAGATTCAACGACGAGCAATTTTTTAAAGTAGGTAGTCACCTCTGTACGTAAAAACGATTTGTCTTTTGAACGCACGACAGTGTGAAATTGGAAACTCCAATGGAGAAATGGAGCTTGAGTTATATTCAGAATATTTTTTTAACAAGAGCATATGTTACACGTTTATTATCCTTGCATGTTCTCTGGAAACGGCAACGGCTATTCCTGATTTGGTCTCGCCATATGGATGTTATACGTAAGAGAATTTAGTAATATAAATTTGAAAAATGTTTAACAAAGTACGGCGGTAAGACGCTAAGTAAATTGGATGCTACTAAAAAGGTAAAACTTAATTTTATAATATCATGTATATTTTACACTTACAGGGTAAAGTGTATATTCGGCGCACATTAGTTTTGATTTAAAAGTACAACACGCTAAAAATTATCCCAAACTTTCATCGCTGTTACTACTTTCGTGATCAATGTTACTAAACAAAGTACAAGTTTGGGATAAACTTACAGCTAGATTTATAGAACCACATTTATTTGTTATAATATTAAATAATATACTACTAATTTGTAAACGATTTTGATGGAGTTTAAGTTTTACCATAATCAATAGCTTGAAAATATTAAAAAGTAAAAACAATATGTTTTAGATGTGGATGATCACTTTCAAAGAAAGTGAATCCATGCTGCACTAATGGTTCTACAGCTCATTTTTCCGAACTGCATTGTTGTCCAGGTAATCCAATTGGTTTCGATACACTTTTCCACGCCTTGTTCTTTTCAATTTCGCCTTAGTGTCCGGACGTCCAACAATAATAATCGCGCTATTCAAGGCCACGATGGTCACGTCGGGAAGACGTTCGCATCACGCCAACAGCGTCCTTCGGCCTGGCTAACCGTGACTGGACGTGTGATGGAAAAAACTACGATTCATTGGAAAATCATGTCTGTCCTTCCGGAGTATGACTGAGTTTTAAAATGTCCATAAACTAAACTAAAAAATGGTTTTCATTACCGGGAGAAATGCTTTCAAAAATATGGACGATGACTTACCCTTTCGACTTTATCTCAGTCAGGTAATTTAATGACAAAATCTCACCTTCCAGAAGGTCTCCTGAACCAGATTACATCTTATTTTTACCCTGCAGATTGCAAAATATATCCATTTTAACAGGTTAAACGTTTGAATTTCATTTTTATTTAACTTTTGGTTATGCGTGACATTACGAACACGCTTGATTAATAATTTTTATCGCGTAATTGTATAATACGTTACAAGTAAAAATAGGTGTTTACCGGGCGAGCGTGATAGATCCCGCACGAGAGATAGTCGAGTGCGGGATTATCATACAAGTCCGGTGAACACCTTCTGGACGAGCTAAGGTACACGATATTTTTCATCAAAATACTCGTAAAAAATAAATCTCTAAATTTGAACAAATATTTCTTTTTCATCTGATGTAAAAGTCACTAATCTAGTTCACCTTCGTGAGGACATTGTTTATTACAACAATGCTCCTTAGAAACAGCTGTAACCCGGTAAATTTCATTACATGCTAACTACCTGGAATGAAATGTGATTGTTTATGCATTCCGCAATCAGCTCGTACCCGGTTTAAATCCAGACGGTATGGTGTGGGAATTGACGTAGTTTTGTGAAAAACCAATATATTGTACTTCAGAACAACTTTGCTGTTGGGTAAATATGTATGCTTGTCAACAAACCCTGGTTTAGTCTGAGAGAGCATGCATTTTTATTATTATTTAAACGGCTGCATTACAATGTTTCAGCAAGTACACTTCATTTTTGTAAGAAAATCACTTTCACAACCAACCGAAGTCTCTATACAACCAAACAAATACTTACTGATAGTTCGAGTTTGAAATGGGCTTCACCAACTTACCTAAAACAACAAAATATTTTATCAATTAAAAATTTAATAATATTAATAACTAGGAGTACGCTCGTACCTCCCGTAAGTGTCTATTCGAAGAAGAAATTAAAAAATTTGCATTAGGGATTGTCACCTTAAAAAAAAATTGATCCCACTTTGTAATGGTATTAAAAACAACTAAAATCACTTGTAATAAAAGAAAACCTAAATAAAAACTCAATTTTCTTATATTTAGGCAATACTTAGTTCGTAGTTACTTTTAATTTAATGGATTTGTGTCATACACATTTTTTACAAGCATTTACTACAATTAGTCTTAAACATTTTTTACAGTATTTTAATTATTTAGGATAGTACAAATAAGTTAGGTTGCCCCATGTACACAAAACAAAATAATTTATTTATTTTAATAAATAGGCCTACAGTACAACTGGCTGCCTTACTCGCATCACTGTAAAAGTGTTAAACTTCTCAAACTTTATATTTTTTTATAGTCTATATATTTTAAACACAAAAATATGGTAAGGAAAGCCTATTTTTAGAAAATAAAAAATCATCTTGATTATAATTAGGCCTATCACCCCAGAGAACATTCAAGAATATTTACACACTTAAACCTACCAAAATTGTTTTGTTTATCCTACAGATGTAAATTTTAACTACTTGTGACTGGTTTCAGGTCATTCATAACCCATCTTTAGTCACCAAACCCTATCTTTTATACAGTATTATAATTTATGAATATTTACGACCACTTGCATGGTTGTTGTACGTACGGTTGGTGCGGTGATGATATTACATATGTCGCAATAGATTTTCAAACTCAGTGAATTTCGATCGGAGTTCAGTTTTTTCCCAATAGACACCATAGGCAAAAGGATGTAGGTTTGCTGCCATGGGCGTGTTGTACATAAATATACTATATATTTGTCAAATATCACCCACTCATGCGACAGAGAATCTCAAGATCCATAGGGTATAGAGGGATGAAATTTGGCATGAACATCTTTAGGTGCTCACTAAGAAACGGTTTTGCAATATTCCATCAGGTCTCCGCAGCACAGGATTTTGATTTTGATCTAATGTTATTCGTAAAGCCAGTTTTTAATATGTTATATACGATATATATATATATATATATATATATATATATATATATATATATATATATATATATATATATTTATGTGAATTTAGGAAACAACGAATCTGAAAAACTTTATGATGTAACGGGTTGACATTTGTAATGTGAGATCCGCTTTGCCCATAGATAACTAAGAAACGCTTTTAAAAAGCTTCTTAAGGGCTCCGCCCCGCAGGACTTCAAAATTCATTGGGGTTGAAATTTGAAATGACACTCTCCTTTGTTCATAGGTCCTCACCAAGAAACACTTTTGCAAAATTCCTTCAGGGCTCCGCCCCACAGGCCTTCAAAATTTATGTCAAAATTACTATAGAGTGTACGCAGATGGAATTTGGCATGGGCCAAAGAGTTCTCTTTGGTAATAGTCACTCTTTGCTAGTAAGACGCACGAAAATAGTCCGATGGAAATTTAACAGCTGTTTCCCCCCTCACCCCCTCTCGCCCTGCAATGTTGTCATTTTGTGTTTATGTTTACCATGTGTAATATAGTATAAAAATGTATTTTAGAATAAATCTGGCAAAAATGCATCGACTCTCATTGGACTATTTTCGTGAATCCTACTATAATAGGTGTTCACTAAGAAAAGATTTTTCAAATATATTTTTTAAAGTTCCTTATGATTCCACCCCAAAAGGCTTGAAAAATATAATGCCTTGTGGCCAATTTTTAAATGCGAATCAAAGAAACAATGGATCTCAAAGATTGTAGGGCCTGCAGCCTTGCAGGGTTACAATTAGTAAAGAACTTTCATTTTTCTCATTGGTGCTCATTATGAAACGGTTTTGCAAATTTTGTTAACGGCTCCGCGCCACGGAACCTCAAGATTGCCATAGATCCTAGCGGGTTGAAATTTAAAGTGGACATTGCTCTTTAATAATAGGTGCTCACTAAGAAAAGGTTTTGCAAAATCCCTTCAGGGCTATGCTAACACAACGTCAATGTTTCAATAGGATTCTTGAGAAGAAGACTTTGTTACCCTTTAAAGATATTTTGTTATCTATAAAATAAAATTTGCAAAGCCGTGAAAATAAAGGGCGAAGCCGTAACGGGCCACAGATAGTATAGGATAAACCCCCCCCCCCCATTACAGGTATCAGAATCTCTTATATTGTCATCTTTAAGATTACAAATAGTGTAATTTTTGTACATACCAAATTTGATCAAGTATTGGTATTTATTTTATTTTCCCCTTAACAGCGAGCAGGTAGGTAGGTAAATTTGACAACATATGGGTGTTGTAAGCAAATATAGGTTTACCCCCAGATAACCTACAGATATCTATGGGTTATCTGTGGTTAAACCCTTCCTAGTAAATGTACTTCCGGTACAAAATTTAAGAGGTTATGTTACCAATAAGAAAGTGAGTTACAGTTTTGAGTTGAGTTTCCTTAAGAATAACATGGTAAATGTATTTAGGGGTTTCTCTGTAATCAACTATGCTAAGTTTTAAAAATTAAAAATAATTTTTTTTTCAAGCTCCTTTAAATAATTTAATGGTCACTTGTTAAAATTGATGGTTTAGTGATGCCATTGACTATGTACACTAACGTGAATAGACCTCTCATCCAATGCATTTAGTTTGAGGCAAAAATTTGGAAGTTCTGTGGACGCCGCACCAGAGTCGCTGCCATCGAAGTAGTTATTATTTAGCTGAATTTACAGTGCTGCCAAAACATTTTACCAAAACATAAACGTAACTTTCAGTTATAAAATGTTTCATCCTTGGTTTAGAAGAGTGGTAATACTGATTTATCTATCATATATTATGTGTACTTCGATGGACGCTGCACGAGATCGCATCACCGTCAATATGCTTCACATATGCCAATGTTATGAGAAGTCTACTCACGTAGTGTACAAAGTCAATGGTGATGCCTTTAGTAAACTATCGCCAAATTGTTTGGGCAAATGCTGGAGCAAAAGTTGGGTTTAACTCGCTCAGCGAACTCATGAAATACACTATCGCTGTTACTGTTTGAGCTGATCTCGGAACTCTTAGACGAACAGTGAAGCAGTGTAGTTAGGCATTACCAAATCCTTTTTCAGTTTAATTTCAGTAACAGGATGATTAAGTTTACCCCTTATACAACCCCTCCCATCTGCCAGATTGCGTATATCTTTGATGTGCTTGTGTGCCGGGCCCACAACACAAACTCCGTATGATAATACTCAAGAAACTCTAGATTTCATTTCACCACTTATAACAAGCAGTTATAAAATAACACCAAAGAAATCAATACAAACCAACATACGCCAACTTTTGACCAGAACAGAAGAACCTCATGGTAGTATGTACTGGGTCACTGGGTGGATTCGTGCTGAATGCTTGGGTCTGCTCGCGTCCTTTGATTTGTGCAAAAACCGACTGCAGATGGAGCACAGGCAAGCACGAACCCTGGAGAAGCGAACCATGGTGAACTAAGTCAACCAGAGTCAAGCTTACTTAGAACACTATCTGCTTGACCTTGCCCGCCTTGATTAAGGGATGGTGTACTGCAGGAATTTAATTAAAATTAAAGGACGATTAAGTGTTTTACTTTTATGACATCACGTACCTACCACTTTGAATTTATCTTCAATGTGTCGACTCAACTATGTATGATAATACTCAAGGAACTCTACAAGATTTCATTTGACCACTTCATTAATAACAAGCAGTTAAAAATTACAGTAACACCAAAGAAATCGATGTACACAGAATAAACACCGAGACTAACCCCAATGCAGGTTACAAACAATGTTAATGCAGACTAATTGCTATATGTGAGGGAGAAAGGAAAAAGGGACCTCTTCGCGGCAAAGTAAAAATTACAGTATGGGCAGTTTTATCGATTGAGGTAAAAAATATCGATTTTTGGTTGTTTGCATTTTAATATGCTCCATTTCGTCCTTTACCGGTTGAAATATATTAGAAAACACTTGTAATGGCATAAAACATTCAAAATAACGGACGATGTCTAGCTTGTGAAAAGGTACCTCTTCGCGCTTATGGAGAAATAACATTGCCACGAACAGGTCCCTGTTCAAAACCAATCTAAAAGCTATGCTACACTCTTAAAACTGCACTCTGACGAATTCTATCAGCGACGAGGTGAACTACTACGAGATAATTGTAAATATAGAACATCTTTCAATAAATAAAAACCAGAAAATGCTGCCCAGAGGTCGCATATGGCAGTTTTGCAATTCGTTATGGAGAAATAACATAGGGCGGTCCTATGTAGAGGTCCCTTTTCTGAAATATCAAATTTTCACTACATGCTTCGATAAAAACATTTTTTCTTGAAAACTACTGTGAGTTAAGACAAAAATAGGTGTTCCCATTAAAGAGGACATTTACAGCTTTCTTTTGGTACCAAAATCGTTGTTTAAATATGAAAAATAAATGTTTTATGCTAATTTGAGTTTTCAAACAGATTATATCTTTAACAAAAGAATCGTAGACTTGTAGGACTTGCGCAAAATTGTTAGGAATTAAATGAGGAATTCAAAAATATGAATAACTAAATATAAAAAATTACCACGAACAGGTCCCTTTTTCCTTTCCGCCTACATATTTCTCACCTCTAACTCTCGATATATATTTTTGTGATATTTTAAAGCATTTTTAATTATGCATTTTCCTGATTTCGAGTGTTAGTGTCAAAACAATAGATCTTATAAAAAATCTAAATAATATTTTTGAAAAATATTTATACAAACTACAGTTTTGGTCGTATGACTCTGCCTTATGTTCGCTTGTTAAACCTCAAAACCAAATTTAATAGTATCAAAAATATTTCGTTTTTATTATTTTTTTAAGTTAAGGTCCAGTGACTATGTGGTTGGTCCAATAGAACAATCTGTGAGGTTTTTTGGGAAGATCTTCAAAAGAGCTACAGTTCATATAGGGAAATTTGCTAAAAGTAAAATACCCTCATCGCAGCAGATCTGCTAAACTCAGTGAATTTGGAAAGGAATTTGATATTTTGTATTTTTCCCATAAACACCATACAAATGAGTAATGTATATGTTTACTGTCATGGGATGTCGTTGAAAATAAAAAAATTCGGCCATATGAAATGAATTGAAATGAATTTAATATGAAGCCATATACTAAGTTTCATCAATATCTGTTCATAAATAAAGGAGTTTGCCTATTCTGCATAAACATTATCATTAACATGGAAAAAGAGTATGCAGGGTTTGCTGCCATAATAATTACAAATACTTCCGTCACAGCAGACATGCATACTCAGAGAATTTCCTACCGAATTTTGATATTTTATTTTTTCCACAAATTCCATTGTGGTGAGTATGTTGGTTTGCTGCCATATGGGTTTTGGAAGCATGTATTAAAGTTGTACCTTTCCTAGCGAATTTACATACCAAATTTTATCAAGGTATGCCAATAAATAAGAAAGATAGAGGGTTTTGTTTATTTCCCTAAGAATGGAAAACTTATTTTTGGATTTTCTCCATAACCATTTGAGCTATTAACCAGATCAAAAATTCAAAATACTAAATTGTTTGATTTTTAGATTTTTTAAATGGTTCTGGTTAAATTTTTGGAATTAGATAAATTAAGGCAAAAAAAGCCAAAAACCTATTTTAGACCCTTTTGAAAACCCATAAAACCCTGTTAACACTGTCCCATCATTCTGGTTTGCGAACTCGATAAAGTAAATGCTGCCTTACACTTCCTTTATCAAATTTGATCAAAATCTGAGATTTTGTTCAAAATTTATCACATTCACCGACACTTATCTATATTCATAAAAGAGAGAATATACGTATGTATGTATGTTGCCTATGGACTCCGAAACCGCTCGACAGATTGTAATGAAACTTTCAGGCATTACTGAGCATTATTCAAGGATGTTTGTGTGTAGTTAAGGTGCAAATCTGTCCAAAGGGCTCTGACCAAGAGGGCATACAATAGTTTGAAAAAATCTGAAAATCTATATTTTATCTATTTTTATTGCTTGCTAAGAAACAAATTCAATGAAAAATTCTAATTTCAGGTACCGGTATTCCAGCGATTTCTTATATATAAGGTTAGAGTAACTGCGAGTGAGATTAGCGGATGAGCTAAACCTGACGGCGAGTGAACGTAGCGAACAAGCTTAATTACGGTACCAATAAAATCAATTCAATCACGAGCGAAGCCGTAACGGGAAACAGCTAGTATAAATATATATATATCTCCATTCCACTCACTAAAATGGTCAGTTACGCATAAATAATTTTTTACAAGTATAGTAGGCAAATAATAAAATTGTAAAAATTTTATGTTATTATGAAAAATATGATCTTAAAACATTATTTTAAGACATTTTTATTCATGAGTATATTTTATTTTACTGAATGGATTAGGAGAAATAATCAATTAAAGTTAGCCCCATGTTATATTCTTGTGGGACTAAAAATTAACTTCAATTGCCTGTAGCGTCCTAACTGTTAAGTTTAGAGAAAAATGTCAACGAATGAAAAAATCTTCAAATTGCGTGGTAAATCCAAAAATGACATTGTAATTGGGGGTTCATATTTAAAATTTTTTAGTTGACTGCCATATTGAAAAATGGCAGCCATTTAAAAAAAGTTTATTTACTTAATTTTAAACTTCTTTAAAAACAAGGGATTGTTCCCCATTTAAAGTTTACTGTAAGATGTATATTTTACAAAATACCTCAAAACAAAAAAAGTATCATGGTCCAAGGGGTAGGTCTAACCGTGACTACTACCGAAATAGCGTTTTCCCTACAGGGAAATTCGCTAAAAACCTAGATTTTTTACCATAAATAGATGGATCTCAACCAAATGAAGGTAGGCCCTACCAAACTAAATTTACTAAGACTTTTTAATATCTCGGTAACCAATGGATATGGAGCAAAGTTTCAATGTCCTATATTGTGTGTTTTTCAAGCTAATTCCTGTGAGGTAAAAATCAAAATTTAAAATTTTGCAAAACTAAAAATGAAAAACAAAAAAACCTATTTTTGAGAAACAAAACCATCCAAAATTACTCTTTCCGGTAGGTGCGATGAACTCATCTTAATAATAGTAGGATTGCACATCTCTACCTAATTTGGTCCAGATCGGACTGTTTTTACGAGAGTTATCATGTCTAGGGACAAATATACATATATATACAGGGTGTCCCGGAACTCTCTGGAAGCCTTTTGTATATTTGTTCCTTGCATCGAGAAAAGAAAAAAACATCATACAAATAGGGGTCTAAAATCCATCGTTTAGCCGCTAGCCGCCATTTTGTTTTTTTCACGTAATAATTTTTATTTCCGTAACAGATGGTTGTATTCAGTTCATATTTTGTATGAATCTTTATCATACTAATGTACGTTTTCGGGAAAAAAATTAATTTTTTCCACTATGTATTTTCAAAATGGCGGCTATTTTTAATTTTCAAACTAAAATATCTCAAATTCGGTAAATTTCAAAAAAATTTTACCTTAGACAAAAAAGTTGCTAAATTAGATTATCTAACCAACGGTACCAAGTTTGTAAGGATCTGATAACAAATAACGGAGTTATTGCGATTTTTCTGTGAAAATGGCCATAATTTGCATTAATTATAATGCAAAATCAATGTTTTTTTGGAGAAAAATCGCAATAACTCCGTTATTTGTAATCAGATCCTTACAAACTTGGTACCGTTGGTTAGATAATTAAATTTGGCAACTTTTTTGTACAAAGTAAAATTTTTTTGAAATTTATCAAATTTGAGATATTTGAGTTTGAAAATTTAAAATGACCGCCATTTTGAAAATAAGCAGTGGAAAAAAATAATTTTTTTCCTGAAAATGTACATTAGTATGATAAAGATTCATACCAAATATGAACTGAATACAACCATCCATTACGGAAATAAAAATTATTACGTGAAAAAAACAAAATGGCGGCTAGCGGCTAAACGATGGATTTTAGACCCCTATTTGTACGATGTTTTTTTCTTGTCTCGATGCAAGGAACAAATATACAAAAGGGTTCCAGAGAGTTCCGGGACACCCTGTATATATATATATATAGGCTATATGTATAAATTTTAATGACCATTATTTTTGGTCTCGGGGCACCACAAAAAAAAGTAACATGGTTCCGTGATTAGTTTTTACCATGAGACCTACGGTAATAGCTTCTCTCCTATGGGAAATTTGCTAAACAAATATTTACTATCAAAGATCCTTTATTCATAATAATGTAACAAGTACATTGCATAGCGTTGTAGCAAAAAAGTTGATAGCCTACTGTATTTTACAACTGCACTTAAACTTACTAATACTGTAATAGCATTTTTTAAATAAAGAAGGAATAAAATAAATAAGATTCTTATGTTTACTCGGCGTTCAAATACTTATCAAACGAGTACGGATAGAGCTGCAAGAGTTGCATGGATGTTACATGGTTAGTGAGTTTGTAAAAACCGATCTAACTACAGAAAAGCAGCCTTAATATTGATGGAATAATGTCCATTAATTATTTTAAATTATATGGAATATAAACAATAAGAATTGGAATTTTATGATGAATTGTTTAATAGTTATAGCCTAAATAGAAGGTAAATCATATTTTTGTTTGATTGTCCGAACCACCCCCTGTCCTGGTTAGTATGGATTTAGATTTGCTCTCTACTGCATATAAATTGAGTTTAAAATGTCAAATTTGCAAAGTATAGAGCAATAAATTAATGCCAAAAACCCATTTTATACCCTTTTGTAAACCCATAAAAAACATTTTTGCATGGTCCAATCATGCTGGTTTTAGAATTTCACCTGATAAATGCTATCTTACACTGGTGTACCAAATTAAAAAAACAAAGTGGAGGTTAAGTTCAAGAGTTATTGTGTTAAGGGAAACACAAAGGCCTAGAGCCTACATAAGCTTACAAATCTACAAGTCTTTTTTTTCTTCTATTATTCTCAAAGTGAAAAGTACCATGGGCTTATGTCTCAACGTAGGCCTAAGCATAATTCCTTGTAAAAGGAAAATTCGCTAAAATTTGAACAAACGCTGTTTTTTTGCTTTTAGTGACTTCAAAATGAAAAGTAGGCTATCTTGGCTCCTGTCTTAGGTTTTACCCTGACTACTATAATGATAGTATTTTCCCTAGGTCAATATGTTATTGAAATTTGCTACAAATTATTTAAGTTAGGCCTAAAAATTACTTGAAGAGTAGAATGAATAGGCCTACTGACAAGGAATACCGGTATAAGTTCGTTATCGTACTCCATTGTTTTTATCACTGGATGAAATTTTGATTTTGCGATTAAAATTGTGCGATGAAAACAATCAAATCAACAAGTTTCATAAAGCGCCTACACTAATATTGAATGAAAATATCAATAAATCAATAAATAGATAGCCTAAATAATAATCTTATACGATCACAATTAGTAATTACCGTACCCCTATTTTGTTTACATTTCTGAGGGGAGCGAGCGAAGCTCCTATACTACACTCTGGCTTTTTATTTACATGTACTCCTCCTGAACAGCTGGAGTGATCCTCACGAAATTTTGCTCGGTCATAGTAACCATCTATGGGAAGGTATAAATCTGAAATGGTCCAAATCGGACATAAGGGTTCTGCCTTACGGCCCTTTAAATTTACCATGTTATTTTAATAGGAGAAATATTTTATTTGGTTTCTTTACTGTGTGATGATTAAATACAGCTGTTAAATATAAGGATCAAATTTAACTGCAGACTGTTACTATCAGCTGTTTGTGAATACAGTAGACTCCCTCTTAACCGTCCATCTCGGGACCAGGCCTCGGCCGGTTAATGATTAGGCCGGTTAAACCGATGTACATTTAAAAATTCCAACCTACAATTTCATATGGCCTAAATGCAATTATGGCTTGAAAAAAACAACTATAAATATATTACTCTATATTATAATTTATAGCTAACATCCCACACCGATGAAATCAGTGACCAAAAAAAAACTAATAATAAGTCGTTTCCTATATTATCTATTGGATAGCAGGTCCAAACACATCCACTTCCAGTGTCATACACTTTAGTCCAGGACAGTACATTTTAGGTGGTTTGAGAACATCATGATATAATGTGGAATGGAATGATACATTAGATAAGAAAACAAAGATTCCCACGAAACATGGCCGGTTAAAGCAATGTTGAGATAAAAAATGGCCAGTTAAAAAGACGATGTGTTTGTGCCAGAGTAGGCCCGTTAAAGTGGCGACCGGTTTAAAGGTGGCCGGTTAAGAGGGAGTCTACTGTACAGTAGTTTTATGTGAAGTTGTTGTTTTGTTTATTATAACGTGAATGAAATGCCACGTTTACAGAGAGGAGGTGCAAATCTTGGACGACGCACCATTTAAACATATAATAGCCCGTTGCAGCAAACCTGCGTAGTAAAAAATTATTAGAGTATTGCAGACTTGTGGCGAGTAAGCGCAGCGAACAACCTAAATCTGACGACGAGTAAGCGTAGCGAACGAGCTCACTTGAATTACCTATAAAACATTTGCTATTATTGATTTAAAAAATAGTCGCTCCCCTCAATATTGCAAGCAGACAACTGCATTGTATACCTAGTTATTACCACATCAATAAAAAACAAACCATTTAACCTAACATAATCAACATTAACAAAACCAAAACACAACTAATCATAATGACAAAATAACAAACGTAGAATATAAGAACAATTAGACCTACCTATGTATCTTACTTAAATGTGGACTTTCCTGGGCTTAGGATGGTTCCTCATGTTAATGGATTTTAGTTGAGGTTAATGTTAGTTTGTTAGGCCTACAATAAATTTTGTCATGCTAAGTGAAATTTTGTATTTTTCACAGTCATTTTCAATCCTATTCAATTGATATATAGATGTATATTTTCATTCAATAGTAGTGTAGGCGCTGTATGAAACTGTACCCACAACAACAATACCGGTATTAAGGTAAGAAATAAGCCTACGAACAATCAAACCTAAAAATCTAACCGTAAGCCTCCTTCACTTTTATGGAGAGCAAAATTTTTAACAAACAAACTGGCTGGGTAGCTGAGTGGTTATAGTGCTCGCCATTGAATCTAAAGGTTGCCGGTTCGATCCTGAGAAAAGTTGACGTCGTCGTTCCACACTTCCACTCAAAACATATGACAAATGACAAAACTTTATTGCCGTTTTCACATTACATAAATGTATGGCATCGTCACAATTTACAAACATGTCTAAAAAAACAATGAAGTTCTATCTATAATAAACTAACTAACAGATTTAAGTTTTTGTATAAATTCATCAATGTTATAAACACTTAAATCTAACAACAAAGCTTTTAAGGTTAATTTGAACTTTTTATGGTCTAAACACTTATAATCAAATGGTAACAGATTAAAAACCCTCTTACCCAATTCAAAAGTTGATTTAATGGTGGATTGGTAATTACACTGATTGATTCGAAGAAAATTACGTTGTCTGGTAAAGTGAGAGTGAACAGAGCTATTAACAGGAATATCATCTAAATTTGCTTTAATATATGACAGTAGTTCTAACAAAAATAAAGCTGGAACAGTCAACACTCCAAGACTTTTAAACAAAGGCTTACAATGGGTCCTATTGTTAACGTTACATATAATTCTCACAACTCTTTTTTGCAAAATAAGTAACTTTTTTATATTACTATCACAGCCCCAAACAAGGATTCCATATGATAAATGACTTTGAATGTGAGCAAAATATACAGATAATAAAACTTCAACACTAACAATTAATTTCAGTCTCCTTATCATAAAAATACCTTTAGAAATCTTTTTACAAAGCTTATCTATATGTGTGCTCCACTTCAGATTCGGTTGCAAATAAACCCCTAAAAACTTAATGTCTAAATCACAATAATTACTTAAATTAAATTTTAAAATCTGAGTTTTGTCTTTGTTGAGGCACAAAAAATTAGCAGCAGTCCAGTCTTCTATGACTAAATTAAAATTAGACAACATTTGATTAGCTAAGGTACTATCTTCTTAGGCCTCAAGTCCTTCACATAACACCCAAAACAAGTTGTCTTCCGTATTAAGTTACTGTACTTGACCCTTGAACCGGGACTTTTGGTTAATTTGAAAAGCAAAATATGTTACATTAAATTAATTGTTGCAGATAATTGGTTTGGTTAACTATTAGCAGATTCAAAATTGTCAATTAGCGCTTCTGAGTTACTTAAAAAAGTGAATTAATTAGCCTGACAGTATGAAAATTACAGGAATGATACAAACATAGCCTTTACGGTATTCTTCTGTAATTCATGATTTATCTGCTTTTTAAGGTGTACTCACTAAAATCCAAAATGTAATGAATACACATTGATACACAACATGCACTTAATGAAACTGAAAGTGACCCTAAAAGGCTTAGCCTACCAGTACCAAAAGTTGTTAACGTCAATAAATAAAACAATCTAGTACTTACTGTTCAAATTTTACTTCATAATACACTTTTTTTAAGAAAGGACATTAATTAGCTGTGTATACAATGTAGTTGGTTTTCCTTACTCAAATTAAATTTAATTAGAGCCGTCAATGTCATATTTGTCATAACCTCTCTACATCCAACTTTGTTTATATGCGACTACTTCACCCCGCTCCCGGACCCGGACTGGACCAATCAGAACGTCTCAGTCTTGATTGTTAAGACTCGCAAAGACGTTGCTAAAAAAGTAAACACAGCACCGACCACTAAAAATGTCTCCAATGCATTTCTTATGGGAAAAATGAAAAAGTCACATTTTAAGATTATTTTATTAATATCCAACCAAATACTTTCAAAAACGCATCAGCACTTAACAGCTGCATAAAGAATCTTCGACTGAAATTTGAGGCCAATCTATTACTTCTATCGAGCGTAATCGTGGAGCAAAGAATAGCTATATGAGCCTCTTAGTCACTCTAGGTCTATTCTTCGAATAGACAATTATTAAGACATGGTGTAACTATATCATTGCAATGACAATGTAATGTAGAGGTTCTAATTAAACCTTTATCATGACTTTGACTTGTATTTATGTTGAACTGAAAGTTCGCGAATAATTATTATATTAAATATTTAATTTTTATGAGTAATAGTTTGACACTATAATACTTACATGTAAATGTGTCAAACTTATTGATAAAAGACAAAACAATTACTTATTATGACTGTGTTAAGGCCATTTCAGAACTCGACTTTCAACACCTCCTGTAACGTTCAAACACTAAAAAAAAGTTGTACTATATCTACATTTACCGTATTTCAAACTAAAGAAATGCCAGAGCTTCCAACCAACTCATGTAACCTAGTAAATCACAAAAAATAATTTTTTTAACTTTTTTATGACCATTTCTAATTGGAAATAGAATGGTATGTGAAATTTATGTTTTTTGTTCATTCATATAAATTTACTCATAGCTTTTTGAAACATGTGTTGTGTCGCAAATTTCGGTGTTGACGTGGTGGTTAGCGCGCTGAACTTCCGGACCTTGGCAGCGATGTCGATTGTTCGAATCCGAGGTTTTATAGAAATTTTTTTTCAGTACTGTAAACCTGTACTGTATCGGCTCATCTCCTTACTTTGCTTAATATGATCCACGCTGAGATAAACAGTCTGTGTGGGCGGGGCAAGGTAGGACAAAAATTCCTACCAAGCTCTTTTTGTAAAAAAAATCCCTTGACATAACAACTTCGCTTATGGGATTATTTTGATATAGAGAATGTTTAGAAATAAAGAGAAGGCTTAGATTTATGTTGATAACAAAATGGTGTTAGTATAATAGGCCTGTCAGAATCAGAATTTCTTCATACAAGAATAAAGTATAGAATGTAAGTCTGTACAATAGCTTAAACATACAACATACACATTTATAACAAAAATATGGTTTAGGCACTCCTGTTATCATGTGTTTGGTAATTGAAGCAAAGTTTCATTTTTTATAAAGCAAAACTTGATGAAAAGGAGTTGAAAAATAAAGATGAAAGAGGTTATAATATTACAGGAAAACACAGACACGTTATTTTTGTCAGAAGAATTTTAACCCGTAATGCTTTTAAACATTTTAAAAGGATTGGTTGTCGAAGAGATTGATAGTAACCAAATATTTCAAGAGGGGCCATGAGCGATCGGTTAGGCTTGTCGCCTTTCCGGATTTGGTTAAACTAGTATGTCTTGATGGCTAAAATAATAGCACTCTTTATATTTTAAACTCAGATTAATATATAATTTCAACGTTATAAATCTACCCATCTCGGTTTACGTTTACATATATGGAGTCATCTAATTAAAATGTTTCCCCTTTTATTTATATATACAGTGTATAAACTCGTGCTTAAAACAATCAATTATACTGGCTACACAATATAGCAGATGCCTGAAGAAACGTGTCGCAGCATAGACAACAGCGACAAAGATTTTTACCTTCAGTAAAAAGATGAAAAACTAATTACTTTGAATTGACTCCCCGTTCTATTCTGAAAATGTTTTAAAAAATGAATACAACTAGTCAACTATATCCATTCATTTCATATAAATAAATTCCTTTTTATGACATTGTTTGTGTAAGGTCCAAAACATAAAATTAGTCAAATTAGTAAAGATCAGTTATAGTTGTATTTGTGAACTGTTTAGTCAATATTACAATTTACTTGATACTTCAAGTTATGATATTTTGTGATAAATCTGTATTTGAAAGCTGGTATGTACGTTTTCAAGACAGCAAGTCACAAATGTAGACACAACAAATCTATAAATAAAAATTGACATCCTCAGTTGTATGGTTATGTTCGTTCAAATGCAGGATTCTTTGACAATTTTTTATAAGTAATGTCTGAAAAAATAAAACGAATTCAATCTGAAAACCAACAAATATTTTGGGGGAGGCATTAAAACGTAGGAAAATTTATTTGTATGTAAAGGGATATTTTTAATACAATAAAAGGGATAAAATGGGTTTTTAAGCTCGATTAACGAGATTTAAAATTTGGTTGAGGGAATACACTGCGGGCAAAAAGGCTAACATTCAGATTAGAGAGGACAGCAGACTTTTGCTTACTATCGGAGCATAAATGGTACAAAGCGGAGTGGTACAAAATGCGGTAAAGGCTCACACGTTTGAGCAGTAAATTCATAGAAACAGTTGTCAAATAACAAGAATGATAACGAATTTCACAACAAAAATATATATATATTGAAGGTAGTCAAATTTTTTCAATATTTTTTTCATGCGGTAAATTATTTATGCCATTATAGTAATTCTCTCAATTTTTTCATAAGAAAATATGGCACTCGTGTAAAGAATGGTACTCTTTGTAATCGCCTTAACGATCACCCTACACTGGGAATGCTTTATTTATACATATTTTCATTGTTAAGACAGTTCAAATAATATTAAATGGTTAACCGGTTAATAACATCCCAATATTTAACATCATAAGAAAAATAAAAGAAATGTAAAAGTGAAAGGTGCTGTTTTTTTTTTTTTCAATAAAAAAATGTTATGATCATTCAAATTAGATTTGCCTAAAATGCATAAAGGGTAAGTTAATTTTATTTCAATTAATTGGAAATGAATTTTAGTGCTGAAATATTTATAAAACACAAAAATACTTTCAGAAGTGAAAGTATTAAGTCTTTATTTATTATTCGTCGCTTTTATTTATACATTAGTAGTTTAATTTAAATTATTTATATTTAAATTACATTATAGTCCTATGTAAAAATATTTGAAATTTGCTTTTAATATCCATATGAATAAACTTTTACAAACTTTACCAAAGTTAAATTTATTTTTATGAAATATCGTATGTACAGTACACTTTTTTTTACATTGTCTTCAACATTTTCTACTCTCAAAATATTGTAATTCACTTAGTTATTGTTTACAAGTCATACTTATAATGTGTATTTTCTTTTTAATCTATGTAGTTAGAGGCTATTTTTCTTGAACAATAACAATTCCCTTTCATTAAAATGTTAATATGGCCAATCTGCATTTGAAAATTAAGACTTTTACCATATTCTAGATCTGTAAATGAAAACTGTTAACCGCTTTTGTGCACCGTTCCCCAGAGTAATAAGAAGCCCTCTACACCCAAATGAACTTGGTTTGTTTTCACGGATATTGTGCTCTCGTAATAGTATATTTCGTCACTAGTCCGGAAAGTGGTTGTTATCGGTGCAAGATCGAGTTTCAAGTACGAGGCGAAGCCGAGTACTTGAATTCGATCGAGCACCGATATACCACTTTCGGACGAGTTACGAACAGTACTTTTCATCATACCACCTTTAATAAATATACAGTTTGGATAAAAATTAATAAATTTTAACCTATATACTCCCTCTTACGTTGTTATTTGTTTATCTTGTATTTGAACTATTTACAACTAAACAATCAGCTGTTTGACATTTATATATTGGAGTCAACGAGGTTTAAGTTACTGTAAGCAGAATAGCAGCGCTAGTGGTGTCAAACATTGGAAGTTTTTTTTCCGGCCTAGTCCCGAAAACCACTGTTTCGAGGACTAGTCCCGAAAACTTTGTTTACCAACACGTTTATCCAACCCACCGGGAATCAACTAATTTCGATCACAGCTGACCGTTCCGAAAACAACGTTTATCGCAATGGTATGATGAAAAAGATATATAGAACCATAGATGTATATAAATATGTGAATAATTAGGACTGAAGGTAGTGTATTTAATATTTTTATTTGCAACTAGTACCTAATTGAGTAACAATTGTACGCAATAGTAGTTTTTATCATTCTGCACGAAATCAGCCTGTTTTTTGTTCTCTCAATAGCACCAAAACCGATTCTTTTTTGTCCTAGGACTGAAAAATCATCTGGAGAATTTTTTAGGTCCTAGGACTGAAAAGTCAGCTGTTTGCTAAGTGCATTATTATTGATTTATTAATGTTGAGAAGCAGAATTTTGAAATTCAAACGTTATAAAGAGCATTGTTTGTAAATAACAGAAATGTCAACACTGTATATAACTTACTTTGTAAATATAACCTCAACTTTATAGTTAATATTTTTAACGATTAAAAAGTCTAATTTCGCATTATGATAAAAAGCGTTGTTCATCACTCGGAGCAAAAGTGTCTTTTTGATGCTTAATCGTTTTTAAAAAACTCGGCTGCGCCTCGTTTTTAAAACACGATTGCGCACCAAAAGACCCACTTTTGCTCCTAGTGATGAAAACTACTATATTAATGTTGAGAAGCATAATTTTGAAATTCAAACGTTATAAAAAGCATTGTTTGTAAATAACAGAAATATACACACTGCATATCACTAACTTTATAAATATAACCTTGAAAATACAACTTAATAGTTAATATTTTTAACTATCAAAAGTCTCATTTCGCATTATGATAAAAAAAACGTTGTTCATCACTCGGAGCAAATGTGTCTTTTTTATGCTTAATCGTTTTTAAAAACTCGATTGCGCACCAAAGAGACCCAATTTGGCTCCTAGTGATGAAAACTATATATACTGGTTTACTACTCTTGTATATACAATGTTTATGTTATACAGCATCAGTAGCAGCTAGTAAACCACGAAGATATAGCCTCCTTGTTTGTATGCGAGTCTCACTGGTTATGAATTAACACACAATCCATTTATCTCGGGACGTGAGCTCTCCCGAGCCCCCCCCCCCAACCACAACCACCATAACCACCTCCCCTCACCATTGCCTTTGCAACGGACTGTTCAACAATATGATACTTGCTGATACGTCTACATTGTAAAAAATAATATTTTTAAATTTCATAAGAAATAGGATTCCGAAAAGATATGGTACAAATTACACTAATTGCATATCTAATCAGAAAGCCATTACATCGGAAAAGGTTAAAAAAGCCCAAAACAAAATAAAAAACTAAATAATATGTAATAAGAATAGTTTAAGACTATTTAACTACGGTATTGTTTGTTTAGTTTCGTCACTATCATATTATGTAACTCAGAACGACCCACGAAATGATTATATTTTATGTAGGCTACTAATGTAGTTCTTATGCTCAGATAAAAATGTTATTCAAGGTTAATACTCATGATTCGACAATGTTATTATTACAGACTTAAGTTATGACATATTTTCATTGAACAAACTGCAAAGCCGATCAATTTTATTATTAATTCAATGTCATGTGCCCCATCTGGGACACATGGTATATTTAATCATTGCTGCCTTAATAAATAAATACATGTTATTTTATGGTACATAAACAATAATTCTAAACCAACCCACTTTAGAAACATTTGTAACCTTTGACATCAAGTATTTGGACATGCAATTGGACTCAGAAAGTACATGGATCATAGAGAAAAAAACATAAAAAATAATTTCTTGATAGCATTATACATTCATGTTTCTGCTATTTTGAAGGATGAAATATAAACCTCCTCCAACATATCCAGGAATACATTTCGTGTGTGATGGAGGACTTTTTCTCATCCTCCATAGAATAAATATATTTCAGTTAAAATGCCAGATTTTGTAGCAAAGGTAAAAAGAACGCTATCTCTATATATAAATGCGAAATTCCGATCAACGCACAGGCCAAACCATAGCACCTAGAAGCATGAGATTTTGCATACATATTCCTCTCATAGCGTAGGCAGACAATAAGAAGCGATTTTACAAAATTCCCAATGGCCTCTGCACCACAGAAGGTCAAAGTTAACATGGAGTTCGTATAGGAAGAATAATTTGTTTTGGGGTTTTGTTTACATTTTCGCAGATGAGAACTATTTGAAATTACAGTACTTGTCTGCAATTTATTTAATCATAAACAGCTGTTTTAATTTTAAGTATTAAGGGAAGATTAGTAATAAACAACTAAAGGATATTATAGACTTAAAGCGAGTGAGCGTAGCGAACGAGCTAAACGTGATAGCGAGGTGAACGCAGCGAACGAGTGTAAAAATCTGAAGTGTAAAAATTCCTCAGGATGGCATTGCTATTTGAGCAGATTACCGTTCTACCGTTGCGAAGCACGGGTAAGTCAGCTAGTCGTTAAATAAATTTGACATGGCACCAAAAAGAGAAGCCACAACTTTTACAACTTATCCTAAAGTTAAGGTGAGGGGAGGGGGGTATGATCCCCAACCAACGACTACAACAATCCACACTTACACAAACAACATAGAAAAAATTATGGTGGCTGAAAATTATTTGGTTGAAATGTTTTCCCTCAAATATTAAAGCAAACAAGTGTCTCTCAGTCTAGGACGAAACGTGTGGGAGAGGACACACATGGTCTGTCCACCCCACAGTGAGTGGCGGTCCGCCGTTGGTGTCCTCTCTCTTGTGTTTTACTCTGAAAATATTTGTTACTAGTTTAATATAATTAATCGTTAGAAAATTTTAGTTTGACAATTCGACATATCTTGATTAAACTTCACTTGTTAATGACACTCTTTGATAGATATTATCTGTATCAAAGGTAACTTTAACAAAGTAATTAATGCCAAGCAAGGCGAGACTTTCACAGTTTATTAAGGGTATTCAGATCAACAGGGTATTCTCATGACAGTGATACCTAATTTGGCACATTTGTGTAAGAATGTTAAAGGTGTTTTAAGTCAATCTAAACGTAAATAATAACACATTTTCGAAATTTATTTGATCTTTTAATTGATAGCTACATTTGCAGGTTAGTAAGTGATAAAAATCACCACAGCATTAATTTCCTTAATTAGCTTTGGAAAAATATTTAATAACTATCACCAAAGAATTAATTGTTTAGTAACTTATGAAATGTTCTTTTTAATTCGAGAATAATAATACTTGAGCATCCTCAGCCAATATTTTAAATTTATTGTAACCCATGAAAGCAATTCCAAAAGTAAAAAATGACATTTCATTGTGTTTTTTTTTTTAGTTTATTTAACCTCTTGGTTGTCCTTTAATTCCAGTAAAATAAATGGTTGCATGTTTACAAGCAGTAACCTCGAAGATGAAACGGACAAAGATGTCCCCTGCCGCCTCACTGAGTCAAGTGATCTCTCAAGACCGAAATGGTTGTCCTCCCTTGAGAGTCCAAACTCTTTTTATTTCAGTGTAGTTTAGTTTTACTTCAGGGTATAAAATAATATTCGTGTTATTTCATAACAATATTAAAATTGTCTACGTTATTATTTAAAGTGATAATCGTGACAGTTTTGTTTTAAAGATTTTTATACGGATGATATTTTTAAAAAGAAAACATTGTGTATTTTACTATAAATTTCTACTACCTAAAACTTAATCTACATACATTCGAGGCAAAATATACAATATATTTTACTGGCAATCGCTATAGCCACACAAATGGTTCCACAAAACACTAGAGCGCACATCTGCATACCACAACAAGTCCTGGCGTGATTATGCGACAACTGGACAAACCAACAAACATTGTCAGAACAACCGGCAACTGGCGGATGATTAAATCTGCGGCGACTGAGTTGTGGCGGAAATATTTGTCCAAATGTGTTTATTCTGGCCACTGACTACGTTTGTTTATCTGTACAGTGGCAATTAATTTTATTACCACTATTACTCAAGTTGTGGAATAAAAATTTGTATGGCATAACTATTCAGTATCATATTCCAACCAGTGAACGTTAGAGGCTAAAAACGTAAACTTAAGTGTTAACAAAGGTAAATATTTCATAGTTTGTGACTTTTGTCGTAAACTTTTCTTAAAATCTATTACAATTTGTGTTTAACTTTTTTAATAGGCCTATTGAAAACTAAAAAAAGGTAATAATTTTTTTTCCCTAATGCTTCTTGGCTATGTATTATCTCAATCTAAAAGTTAAACTTATTTTAAAAATAACTGTGAAACCGCAAAAAGAAGTAGTACAAAATTATGCATAGATATATTTTATTTTATTTACTCGTATTATTTTAAATGTTTAATGAGTTTTGTTAAATTTTTTCATGTATAATAACCTGAATAAACGGTCTGTCATTTTAGAAAACAAACGCAAACACGTTTTTTAAATCCAACCGAAATGTAGGGCAGAATATGTGAGCAGCCAGCTTTGCTCGATGGCCGGGACCCGAGACGGTCCCATAAAAACAGATCGGAGGATCGAACGGAATAGTGTAGTAAAATTAGTCGGGAATAATCAAATAATTTTTGGAAAGCCAATTTCTTTTGAAATGTGTTCTATGGCGTCCCCTGACCTTCCTCCAAAAAGTCCCCAGAAATCCCATATGGGGATCACGCTTAAAAATGAGGGGTTGGCCCATAAGGAGTTACATTAAAATTTGATATTAAGCATACTAAATTTAAATACATTCCAGAAGGTTTATATATATCAAATTAAAGGTCTTCGAATGTAGAATACAATGCCGTAAACCCGACCTCAATATAACTGTCGGGAGTGAAATGGCAGGCGTTCAAAGTTTAGAATAAAATAATAATATCAAAACTTTGAAATACAATAACTTCCGACACATTTGACCTTTTGAGGTCTGGTTTTCGGCTACGTACTCTCCTTACTAAGACCTTTAAAATTATATATAGGATGACTATGGTCTAAGAAATTTTTTTTAAAACTTCCTCTTTGGGACGTCCATGTGGAGGGTGGTTCAAGGGTAGTATGATAAGCATATGACTAGCTATCCGCATTTTCAAAGGTAATTGTAAAAGCAAACGTTTGCCGCAAACCGCACCTCGAAAGGTTAAGTATTTCGAAAATTATTACATTTTTAAGCGTTTAGGTTAAAATTTGATTTTTATTCAAAGTTTGACTGGCTGCCGTTTACGACTCAGGCAACCTTTTAAGATGGGGTTTGCGGCATTAAATTCTACTACTCAAGAGCTTTAATTTGATGTACATAAACCCATTGGTCGAAGAACGATTTATTTCTGACTCCACGCGGGCCATCCCATCATTTTTAGGCATGTTGCCCACTGGGGATTTCAGGGGACTTTTCTGAGGGAGGTCAGGGGATGGTATAGAACACATTTCCGCATAAATTCGCTGTCCAAAAATTATTTCATTTTCCAGCCATATTTTGGCTTAATTTTACTACACTAGAAGGCGATTTGGCTGAGCCGAAACGGCCAGGGAGGAACAACAATAGCGTCACCATCTCCGCGGGTGAGGCGTAAACGATCGGAAACAAAAGAAACGGATTTTTTAAGACAAAATAGATTGAATGTAAGACGATTCAAACATCTAATCAGTATTGAATACTGGAGATTGATGTACAACCCAAGATGACTTATAGTTTTTAGTTTAATTTACTGTTTACTAAATTGTATAGTTAAAATAGCTTCCTTTATGTTTGTAACATAGTACCACAGGGACCGAGCTCAAGCTCGTTAAAATTATTACTTTAGTTCTCACACAAATCTCATTCGTTCCGCTCAATTTTCCTCTTCCATTTTAAAGACAAGCTAGTTTGCTTCGCTCACTCGCCAGGCCGAAGGGTACTACACTTTGGTATAATTTTCCTAAACTACAGGTTAAAGATGTAACACATTGGCATTGACTATGTACACTAACGTGAACTCACGTAGTGTACAAAGTCAATGACATTGGTTTATGTCTACAGTTATCAGCTGATTTGTGTTCAATTTAAAAATCTCCAAAAGGATAATATCATTGACTTTGTAGTGTACATAGTCAATGATAATATGGAAACTTTGAAGGTCTTTAGGACGAAACCCGGATTTTTCTTATACATGGGACCAGCTCCAATCGATTCCTCGTGGCCAAAAACCCCATATTCAACCAAAAAATAAATAAAAAAAATCCTTGGACAGACAAAAAATGTTTCAAGTTCAAACATTGCTCGTTTTAATATAAGATTGAAATTGTTGATTGTATTTAGGCACATCTAAAGGTAGACATAATGTTTTCTCTTGAGAGAGAGGTATGGAAGATACATCAATAAGGCAATGTAGTAGTATTTTCCCTCTCAATCGATTACACATTATTACACTTTAAATGTTAAAAACTTTATCAGATACATTTTAAGATAAAGCATATTTATTTTCGAGGCTAAATAATGTTTTCTTGGTTTGAATTTATTCAATAATCCTCTTAAAGGAGCTTAAGGATAACCGTTATATCTTTCAATGTTATTCTAAATAAAAGTAATAAAAGATAACTGTAAATTTAATATACATCGTTCATCAGCTTTAAATGTATTTTTTATATCCAAAGAGTGATCCAAAACATGACATTACGGTATACACTCATTTACAAACAGACACGTCTTGTGCTCGTGTTTCGGCAGAGGTACAATACAAACTCGACCAATATTAATAAAATAAACCTCCATCCCACGTGTAAAGTGAAGGTTGATATTTACAGTCTGGTCCCCTGTCCACTTCTTTACGTTTTTCGCAACCGGCGAAGAAGAAGAGTCCCGTTTCTCTGTCGCGGTGAACTTTGGCTTTTGAATTCCGGTTGCAGAATTAAATTGACGAGCACCACTCTTACATTTACAGAAACATGATATGACATTATTTACATACAGAAAGTTCAGCGGATTGGATTAACAGTTTCAGATCAACTGATTCAACGGATCAAGTTCAGACATCAACAGATTCAGTTGGCACCACCGTCAGGATTGCTGAGCTTGTCTGATGTTGTGAGTGGAACTAAAGGGTGATTAGGGCCAAAAAAGCTTTGTTTGTTAACTATAACACATAGCACTTAATGAAATGTCCAATGAAATTAATTGCGTCTCGAAAATTATATTTAAGTCAAATTTTTAGGCCAATGCATATTGTTGGAAATCGCCTATAACCATCAACGAGCTCTAAATTAACATTAATTTGCATGTATCTTTGACACAGGTTAGTAATTGTTTTACCAATCATTCAGTTACGATCAATTATTAATCGTTCCATGAACAGTTACATACTGGCAATGTGCCGTTTTATAAAAACAAATAATAACAATAATGATAATAATAAAACACTCAGCAAAGTTTTCATAAAATTTTGACAAATCACTACTCATTGAGAAAAGTAACAGTAATTAATTATGGTTTCATGAAGAATTTACTGCTAAAATATTCCAATAGAATTTTTGTCAACTAAAACTTTCGTTAAGGTACACTAATTAAATATTTATAACTTTATTAATTTGGGTGGGACGTTTAGAGAATGAAAACATCACACTAGTGGTAATATTACATTTTAGCCCTCTATTATTATCACAGTCATAAAATAAATAATATTATAAAAATAAATAATAACTAAGAACACTGGTTAAGGGATTATCACATCGAAGGGGACATCAACCGACGATAATTTAATCAAGGCAGAAAAACCAGTAGCCCCTTCAAAACTGGGGTGAAAATCTGTACGCAGTACTCATATTGCCTATGTGCCCCTTAAAACGACGTATTTTATTTTACACGAGCTGTTGCCCGGCATGCTCGTTTGCTACGCTCACACGCTGCAAGCCTATAATACCCTCTAGTTCAGTTCGTTCGCTGCGCTAATAGCTCAGTGAATCACATGTTTGTTTGCTTTTAAATTGCTTCTTTAAAGCAATTCATAAATCTTATAGTTTTTTCTGATTATTATTTTTTTACGTTCAATCACCCGATTATACCTCACTAGTGGGGTAAAACCAGATAACACATGTTAAGTATATGGGAAATAGAAAAAAATCCTAATTTTTATACGATTTCTATAATATAATTCTGTAAGCGAAATTTCTTGAGCAAAATTGTAAGTTTTCTACAAATCGCAGGAAGATGCGAATGTTCTCAAAATAAAGGTCTCGGTCCTATACACAAGGGAAAATTATCGGCGCGTCCATAAAGTTATTAGGAGACGAGGAATAACTTAAAACGTCCTCCATGAGATTAACATGGGGATTAATAAAATGGCTGCTTTGTGTTCATTAAAACATGTGTTATGGATAGATTTTAAAACGAAAGACAGATTATAACATTCAGTGAAGAACTACTAACAATCAATTGACAAAAATATGTGGTAATACTATAATAAGAAGTTTTGTGGCTTGAAGGACTAAGAATCTATTTGGAGCGTTACCAATATTACAAACTAATACAATATGACTGCAGTAAAAAAAATAATAAAATAAAATTTACTGGTTTGCTAGTTGAGCGTGAATGCCAATCATAAAAAAAAAAATCATGCTGATCGTCATAGGGGCGCAATGGGCTATGAATTAGGGTTTGAGAAACGCCTACTTTATTATACATTATAACTTGCTTTGGATGGACAAGAAGTGTCAAACGATCAAACTGAGTGAAGATGATATATTAATTAAATCTTGAAGTGTATCAGTCAACAAAGTGTTTATATTCTGTTAGCTGAAATTTCCCAGAATCCTTTTGGTAATTTCATAGATTGCAGAATTATATGTCTAGGAGAGTTGAAATCAAATATGTTTATCCTACATACTAGGAGGAAAATAGCAGGTCAAAGGTTATCCTTTAAAAAGTCTGCTTTGTTTACACGAAAAAGTGTTTTGATTAGGAGGGACGAATATTGACAGTGAGTGAAGATGATCTACATTGAGGTGCCATATTAAAATTTAGTGATCAAAAGAATAACAAACTGACACGAGCGAAGACTTCTAGAACTATTATATTTAAGGAAAAGAAGACAATGGAATTGTTATGATGTAAGAATTGAAATTTAACTGACCCTAAAATTGGCGATAAGCTACCGTCATGTTTTTCTCATTGCCGCTTAGCTCAAGGACTACAATTTCTATAAAAACTTATTTTTCAAAGAGCGATATAGGTTTGAAACAAACAAAATTAATCATTTTGCAGATGTGTGGCTTGTAGTGCAGGGTTTTAAAGAGGACTCTGGGGGCGAATGGCCTACTCAAAGAGTATTGTTAAAATATTATATAAATGAAAATAAAATTTTTTAGAAACCTTTGTAGTGAATAACTGGTAAACCGCTATGGTCCACGCTATTTTAATTTTATGATTAGGGGCTTTTGCCCCTATGAAAGTTTAGTCAATGCTAAATACACAAATTTAAGTAAATTAGTACCATAGCACAAATATTCTGTTAATGTATGAGCGAATAATCAATTTTCAAATACTTAGAAAATAAATATGTAATTACTACCCGATTTTACGCTGCACGTTATACCCGGTTTCACCCCACTGGTAGAAACAAAGAAAAACGTAACGTATAGAGTGTTAAAACGTATTTGAGATATTGCTAATATCAGTGTAACGATAAAGACATAGACTACACAATAGTATAGTCATCTTGACTGAAACTCATGTAGTTTTTTCGTAGTATTTAATCAAAGTGCCCATAACATCGGGAAGTTTTTAGCAGACACAATTCTAGAGACTAATGGCAAAATATATTCCACTTCCCCTCTCCAACTACATGTTAGTTTCGGCATCCACCGCTAGGTACCAGCACTTACTTACTGAGTGAAAACTAGACTACTTGGTTTGCACCCTACTACCCGGTTTTACCCACCTCTCCTCTACCCACATTTTGCAACACCGATAGGATAGAACGCTACTATTGTGACAACATTCTTCCGAGCATTCAGACCTAGTAGTTAGCCTTGGTCCATATTTTTAATTTACTAAAAAAAAATGTTATTAAAAATGTTATTATGTCTTTAAAATGTTATTTTTTTACTCTGTCTTACAGGCAGCACTTTTTTGCATGGTACTTTAAGGAACTTGTAAAACGAACTCTTTTGCTTCACTCAATCGCTGGGTCTAAAAGTGTGGCACACTCTTTTATTTTATAAACAGTGCACATTGAAATTGTAACGCGTTGGTTAATTTCAACAGTAAAGCCTATAAGCAGTTTTTGTTCAATCTAGTAGCTACAGGATAACATAGGTTCTACGAAGGACTGGAAGACAAAAAGGAATTTTACCCAGTTAATGGACCCGCTTCAATCAATTAATAGATGCCGAACCCCCAAATAAAAATGTATAAACTAGAAAGCATAAACGTTATTCCTGTACAAATTGTGCTTTTTTAGAGTGTAAGATTTATTATTTACTACATTTTAACTACAAAAACCCTTGTTCAAGATAACCTCGTGTGATATTATGCCTACGCCTACTGTATTATGTTCCAATATCATTTCCGCCTGAAGTTCTAGCAGGATTCAAGATCTCTAATAGTCGTGAAATCTGTTTAATCTGATCATTGATAGAAATTGTAATCAATAATGTGCTTATTATTACATCAACTGGCCAATATAATTACAACAAGTAAATAAGTAAATAAATTGACTTTAAACACGTATCATTGTAGTGTGAATGTAGTAGCTTTATTTATAAGACGGCTCGGCGCAAGTCCGACGGAGATGAATCACCAAAGTTCTTGGGTCAGGATAATAACATCCTTCCGGCAACTTTCCCTAATCTGTATTCTTCAGATAAGTCTTGCCTCGGGCTCTGAAACTACGACGCCAAAGAAAACCGAAACGTGATTGCTAAAAGAATAAATAGGTCCTTAACCCGACATTTTTGTTTCAAAAACTACACAATATAATCCATTTATTAGGAATATAGGCTTCCCTTAACTCTTGCAACAAAATAATTTTAATTCAATTTTATACATTGATTACGCCTAGTTCTATTAGTTGCACAATCAAAAATAATGCAGATCTTTAACTCTATACCTATACTTATTAAGCCTGGTTGTTTTTAATCAATTTAGAAAGAAAAGAAGTTGCGTGAGACATTCAATAAGAGCTTTCCCTCTTATAAATTACATCAGAGCCTGTCAAAACCAAAAATATTCTGCCATGTTTAAACAGGACGTCTGATAGTTCAATTTATACATTGTTTTCATTTTATTGTATCTACTATAAGTTTTATACTTATTTTAAAACTAATACAAGTAATTACAATGCTCAGACACGAATTTTAAATCACAAATATACCTTTCAAAATTAGCTGGGATAACATGTTAGGTAACTAGTAAAATTTTTTTAGTATTCTAATAGTAGTAGTGGTTTTAGTATTACCTTTGACTATATACGTGTACATAGTCAACGGTATTACTCTGTTTATCCTTGGATCACAGAATAAGTTATGATAATAATTGTGGTTGATGATTTTTTGTTATTATTTTATTGTTATATTTTTAATTTTTATTTATCTTTTATTATTATATAATCCATTTTTATTACTTTTATTTTATCTTTTATTGTTATTTTGTTTTTATCCTTAAAATGGTGCCTTCTCACCACATCGTTTGCAATGTTGGACTAAGCAAAATGTACATGTTTAATTGGTTGGAAAAATTATACGACAGTAATTAGGCATCGGATTCCCGAAATAGGAGAATAATACACCATGTTTCGCCCAAAAGCCGTGTCGTTGATTTAAATGACTGCGCTTTGAACGAATATGTAGAGCATTAAAAATTGTGTTGGTTTACAAACCAAATGAAATTACGTAAAAAGCGGCCTTCTAGCTTTGTATTTATTTATTTTATTTTGAAACACAAACAAAAAAATTTTTACTTAATTTTGATAGAGTTTAATAATATATTTGATCAGTTAAAGTGAATATATTCGTTAGATTATGCAAAGTAAAAATTGCATATTGGATGTTGTTCATTTTTTTAAAATGGCTATTAATATTAACAACAGTCAAAAGTCAAGGTTCCTATTTAGTGAAATTGGATTTTTAGTTTAATAAAAATATGACAAATATTGATTTCTTCAAAGATTGCTTTCAATAAACATCGCATTTAAAACAGGATATGAACCTTCGTCACTTCTGCATCACTGTGTAGACCCTTTGATAATTTATGGCCTCGTCGCTGGGAAGACTCGGCGCTCAGGAGACTCGGCGCTCAGGAGACTCGGCGCTCAGGAGACTCCTCGCTGGTGAGACTTGGCTCTCAGGATAGTCGGCGGCGATGAAACTCGGTGCTTAGGAGACTCGGCGCTTGGGATACTCGAGGCTGGGGAGACACCACTGAGTCGCCACCATGATACGTTCTCTTGTTTTTAATTAATGTAAATTTACTTAAATAAGAATTTCAAATTATATTATATTGGTTGTAATGGAGAAATATTTTATTTTAACTTTACCGAGGTATGAAAACCATAAAGACAATCTAATTAGCATTTAAAAACTTTTTTGTTGCTAGCACTTTGTTGTGGGAATAACTCAGTGTGGAGAAACATTTCGAAGTTGTTTAAGCAAACCCCAAACTTGTCCACAACAGTTTATCCTAAATCTTTACGCCTACATAATTTGTTAAATCCTCGCTTCCACAATTACTTAATTATTTCCACAATTTTCCATCGTAGCATTAACTTACAAAATATAAAATAATTTATTTATTATTTGTAATTATTATAATCAAATCAACTTAGAATTACTTTTTTGCACAGTCAACTGTCGCTAACTCGAACCTTAATAGCTCAAAACTCTCAGAATCACGAATTATTTTTATCTCCTTGAAAAAAAAATTCCATAAGTCGAATAAAAAAACATATCGTAGAAGCTCTTTTAACCGAGCAATACGGCGTGTTATGGTCGGATAACGAAAAAGGTCGGTTAATCCGATAATACTAGAAATATTTGTTAATTGGACATAACTCCAAATAATTTTCGTACAAAATATCCCTTATATCTCGTCCTAAGTCGAACTATAGGCCCACGTAACTCGAAGGAAAATAGTGGTCCCGTGATTTTCAAGTTAGACAGAGTCCCCTCTACAATTACAATGATACAGAATCACATATTAGGTGTAGTTCAAATTGCTACATTAATCACTAAACTAGTCCACTTGTTGCTAGAAATCGAGCAATTTATTTTGGTACAATACAGTTCTAAATCAACGAAATTCGACCAATCATATATTGTGAATATCAGTAATCTAAAAAAACTACACGTATTAGCAGCTGTACATTAAGAGATGTTTAAAATGCTTAACCCAATCTCAATGTTATTCTAAAGGGAAAATTTAAAATTTAATTTGTGTATAACGCCTTTATTTTAAGTCCGATTTTCATCAATTTTTGGCGAAAACAACTACAGACCCTATCCAACGAAACCAAAAAACTTGAAAATCGGTTAAAAAATCTAGGAGGAGTTATATATACAAAAAAGCCCTTAGCGTATTAAATATGTGTAGGATTTAGTACTAACCTAAAGTTAAGAATTTCTTTCTTTACTTTAATGTGGTAGCTGCACACCGAAAAAAATTGATGCTCATTTTTATAATACAAAATCACAGTTCACAATAACTTGTGAACTTGTTACCCACTTAAGTGTGTTACAGAAGTTTCTGTTAAATAACACCGCTACTGTATTATTCAACAGTAATATAGCTATGTAGAAATCGAGCAAGTTCTCGATGTTGAGACAAACCTAGTGTTTTATATATGTAGTGGATTTTCATGGACTAACCGTAATAATTCAAGTTGCACTTGGAGTTGAAAAGATGGAAAGAAGTTTGTCAATAAGTAAACCGAACATCGCTCGGAGTAAGATATTGGCAAAGTTCGCTCGAGACAGCTGTTGGTTCTGGTCTGCCACAAATCAATTCAAAATATCTAGGAAAACAAATTTTGGCCTTTGAAGCACATTCATAAAAAAATTTTCTCGAGTAAAATTTGTGTAACCTAATTTCGCGATACAATCTTTGATCAAACCAGATTCATATATAACGGACTCCATCCCCCCCACAACAGTGAGTGAAGAGAAATTAAAATGTTGTATTACTAAAAGTAGCTTTTTGTAATTAAAACTACAGTTTTCATAAAAAGAAATTGTTAATTTAAAATAGCCATCTTTTCAATTTTTATAAACAGCACCTTATGAAGTTGTTGTCGCATTTAGTAAGATAAAGCCTTGTTCATCCATATCCGACTAAATCCTAAGGAAACATTTCATTGCAAACAATAAACCTTTATGCCATGTGTATATCAAAACTATCAACCTTTATGAATGGTAAAAAGTTTGTGTTAAAAAAATACGCACATTCCTAGAAAGCAGCAAATCAAACCAACTCGTTTATTTTTATTGACGTTGAATTAATTCGAACTAGTTAAGCTCTTTGGTAAAACGTAACAAGCCAATTATTATCAAAACAAGTTCTGAAACAACATAGAGCGTTGACGAAACTAATCATCTGTGATTCCTGGCCTGATAGAGTTGTGTTTACCTGATAAATTTGAGTAATGTTTTAAATTAATATCAATAAAGCTGTTGAGTTATTAACTAACGGTCTTGTCTAGGGAGAATGTCAGCCTTAGTCAGTAACACAATAATCCTACACTCATTCATTCTTTCTTCGCTTAAACTACCTATTTAGTTAGTTTAGGTCGCCATTCTAATAAAGGAATTAAAGGAGAGGTATTGAAGGTATAATTGTCAACAAATACGGTGGAATATTCTTATCAATATTTGTATCATTATTAAAATTATTTTTTTTACTATCATCGTTATTATTGTGAAAAAGAATTATTATCACAATAATTTTTATCAGACAATAGTTAGTAAAACTATTTACAACTATTTATTACTAAGGTGGTTAAGCAATTTCCATCAAAAGAATGGAATCCACTCTCAGGGAAGTAGCGAACATTTAGATCTGACGTAGATTTTCTGCTTAAACTTTCAACAAGATTCAACTCAATTCAAGTTACTTGTATTTGCGCTCCGGAATCCCTCATATAAAGGTTGTGTAACGCCAGCTCATCCCTTTTATCTCAATTCAAAATTACTAAAAAGTTGACTTCTATTCGTAGTTTTTTCTAACAAGCATCTACTATAGTTGGTTAACAACTTAATCGAATTTTTAATTAGTTTAAATGGACGTTTTAAAGATATATGAAAGTATATGAAAAAAGATAAATCGAGATATGAAGATGAGAAGTGTATAACTTAGCAATTAAAGATATTTAAAACTTTGCGTTCATAGTCATTTTATAATTAATTAAAACTGTTAAACTGTTGACTGTTAAAAATTATGCACTTCAGTCGTCCAACTCTCTACATTGTACATCTCCATGACGATCCATGAATAATCGTATCTAGATAGACATCCAAACCAAAAACAATTACTGTAATAATTCTTGTAGATAAGAACGTTGAGAATAAATTAGTACGTAATCTTTAGACACATATCGTTTGCAAATGAAGTGGTGAATGTAAAACCCCGTTTACTAGATAGTTTGTGATATCATAAACTTTAAACACCTGCATATAAGTTGTACTTCTCTGCCGTGTATGTATTCATTACAAAACCCATATGTATGTAATTTGCTGCTACATGTCGGGATAACACCGGCAAATCAGTTAATGGACAAGACGTCAGCCCGCCCCGGAGCGGTGCCCCTAACTTGTCGGGGATTAATTTGTTTAGTTCAATCAGAAGAGAAACAATCGCACACTGTTGACATGTCCACTGACGACCTGGCAGAAAACGAAAAGAAATGTATTGTATGTTTGCTTTGTACTTCTCTAAGTATGTACCCTATTAACTAATGTCAAGTTGGTAAGTTGTATACATATAGTAGATAGTTATCAAAAAAATCTGTCCTAATAACTAAAATAAAAATTACGAGCTATCAAAATCTACTAAAATTAAAAATAAATTAATTCTTTACAAATTAAATTGAGCTTTACAAATTACAATCGATAGTAATTGTATATCACCTCTATACCATAGATGATCATTGACCATTCAATAATACAATCTGTGATGCAGTGTACAGTACTAGTTCTCTAGTATTCATTTAAAGGCTCAATGCAACAGTGATCGTCCAGCAAAATTCACAATTTGTCCCAGTTTACTGAGAGTTGGCCGAATCGCTTCATATGTGCCACCAATTTTTTATTTGTCAAAAATGGTAAAACATATTCACTGATCATAAAACCTGAAACCCCTTCCTCTTTATATATATATCTTCTAAGCATTGTGTTATAATCAGTGTTTGCTCGAATAGAGCAAATTAATAACAGCTTTTGGAAGCATAAAAACTTGTTGAATTTATAATATTGTGTTACATTATTGTGAAATTTTAAGTAGGGACAATATTTTCCTATCACCATTTTATTATATGACTAGTAGAGTAAGCCTGTAATAATTTAATTAATGACTTTTTCAACCAATTTGCCCTGAAACTGGCAATGTACCTTCAGTTTCCACAAGGATATTCAACATTTTTTATTGGCAAATCATGGACAATGGCTTTTATTTCATTTGAGTGGTATATCACCAAATCAGAAGAAATCATTCTCAGATATTTTGACAACATTTTTTAAAGTTGAAATAAAAAAGTTGGCATAGTGGATTGAGTTTTTGGCTTTATTTGTGTTCAGTATTTACTGGTGGAGATGGTTGTTTATTGGCGTTGGTTTTTTTCATAGACAAATGTTAGAAATGTTTCAAGATAAATAACAAAAATAAAATTAGTTAATAACAAGTTGGTTTGCGAATGGTGTTGAATGACAAGATACGTAAGGATTAAAATACGTTAATTGCTATATCAACATATGTAATCAAGCAGTTAATTTTATTTTAAATAATTCTATTAAACTCAAGATTAATTCAGATTCAATCGAAATTCTGAAATTTTCTAAAACATAAACAAGTAGAAAGTATAGCAGTCATCAAGAAACTTGATGACGAACTTAGCCTATATGATTTTACCTTAAAGTAAATTACAAATAAAAATTATAACTGTTTTATTAAGAAAATAAATATTCACAATAAATAAATAGCATTTACAATTCTAAACAAATCACAATCAGCTAATACATTATACATATCTCACATGCTAACAATTATTCATTGTTGACGTTCGTTTCTTGTACGTTTTCCGTTTCCCTCTCCGTCGTCGCCTCGTCCTCCGGGTACTCGACACTCTTGGCCGCCTCCGCCTCGGCCGCCTCCACCACCAGGTTGTTCTCCGGGTGTTCGGCCTGCGCCTCGCCCGCTGCGTGGCCGTCCTTGTCCGTGAACCCGCCGGACACGAACACGCCGGCCTCCAGGTACGCGCCGTGGCCGCCGTGGTGGCCATGGTGGGATGGCCCCGCGCAGTACGGGATGTGCGAGTTGGTCGGCACGCAGTTCTTGGCCACCAGCGTCGCCGTGACCCTCGTGTCCAGCACCTTCTCCACCTTGGTCACCCACAGGGTCTTGGTCTTGTAGTGGGTCACCGGATGTCGCTGTATCAGGTGCTGGACCATGTTCAGCGGAGACAGGCCGGTGTTCTCCGCTGGGGCGGGCTCTTCTTCTTTTTCCTCTTCTCGAGGTTGGTCGTCTTTGACTTTGACGGCCTCCTCGACCTTGATCGGCGGCGTCAGCTGGACCCACCGCCCGCTCCTCTCACCCTCCTCCAGGTCTCTCGCCTCCACCGGGTCCTCGGGGTCCACGTCGACAGGCAGGTCGAGAGGCTCGGAGGGTGCGGGGGTGTCGCTGATGTATTCCCCGCCCAGGATGCGAGTCGGTCTGGAAAACGTGTCAAATGTTATCTAATTTATTATTACAATTATGCTTATGAACGGGAATAATAGTAATACTGATTAATATCCGGGTTAAGAAGATTAAAAATTTACTATTGGACAAAACTTAGGCAAGGTACAGTATTAAATGTCATATCATACAAATTTTATTATTTCATGCAATATCATTTATCACCAGAGATAATTTATTATTATATGCCGGTACCTTTTTATACAAATTCGCATACCAAGTTTCACAACTTAGACAAAAATTGTTCAAAAATGTTGAAGTGGTTCTAGGACATTTTACCACATTGTATATATTAACCTATGAACCACTGTACATAATTAAATTATCAATTACGATGTAGTTTCATTGACCGAACACTATGCCCCGGTTTAGAGCGAGACATTATTTGAATCTAACAAAAGGGATATCACAGTTTATAATCTGAACATATCAGTTAAATATTAGCCATAAATAAATAATTTAAAAATTAGGCGCGAAATAAAGTTTAAATTTATTTTCTATAGCACCGATCCTTAAGTCATAATCACTTGTAAAAATTCCTCGAATTTTTTATATCATTCTGGAATAGTTATCTATTGTTCTTCAAAAGTTAAAAACTTCGATAATGAAAAACATTCTTTAGCCTTTGACTGATAACCTGGTAAATTAGTTGCAACAAATCTGCTTAACACAATACAAATTATTATTTATCACCTTGCAATTTCTTAGGATCAAAGTGTGGTAACTGAGAATCATAAAATTTTACTTAAGTTTTGATACAACATATAAAGGAGATCTTACGAAGGTCAATAATAAGGTCAATCAATAACTCATCCACCATTAGTACTAAAAACTTAGAATAAAACTATTTCCCAATAAATCTACCAAGGCATTTTTAAAGTATTTTCAATGTATTAAATCGTTTCACAGTCTTAGGAATTATTTTATACAGCGTTACTTAACTTCATTGCACGAGATAGGAGCTTTTATACTAGGCTCAAGCAGTAAAACACAATCTGCATACTTTTATATACAGAGTGGGATAAAAATCTGGAAACGCTGTTGTATCTTTAAAACAATTTAATAAACAAAACTAAAACTTTGAAGACTGATTTTGAGCGTCAAAGTATACTTCCGAAAGTACTTATTCACCTATCACCTCCATTTGGAAACTCAATTTGGAAAATTTAATTAAAGACTCTTAATCAATTTGGAAAATTTCATTAAAGACTCTTATTCAATTTCCAAAATTTTGGTTTTGTTATTCAAATACTTTAAAAGATATTTTATCGTTTCCAAACTTGTTTTCCGCTCTGTATAAACAATATGATTTAGGGTAGACTTATCGGTGATAATTTTTTTACATTCTTTTTCTAACCATAATTTTATGAGAAATGTTTTATAAGTCTCATTTAGTTACATTGTTAATTTAATGGAAGAGTCGTTTAAAATGACAGCCGTCTACGTCAATCAAATGAACATTTTATCTGATAATAATATTATTTTAATGTTTTACAGAAAAACTAAAGTTATGAAATATTTTTATAAATATAATATCTATCAGAATTAACTTTTTTCAATGGTTAAGTAAATCTTAATTAAATTTCTATGTGTTGTCAACGAAATCATATTGTTTTTTTGTTCTCTCAATAGTACCTACCAAAAACGTTTCTTTTTTGTCCTACGACTGAAAAGTCAGCTGTTTGCTAAGTGTTATTAATTTTCTATGCAGCATAGTGAAATTCAAACATTATAAAAGCATTGTGTTTAAGCAACAGAAATGTAAACACTGTATAATTTGTAAATATAACCTCGAAAATACAACTTTATAGTTAATATTTTTAACAATTAAAAGTGTAATTCCACATCATGATAAAAAAAAAAAACATTGTTCTTCACTCGGAGCAAAAGTATATTTTTGGTGCTTAATAGTTTTTAAAAACTCGATTGCGCACCAAAAAGAGCCACGTTTGCTCCTAGAGATGAAAACCACTATTTATCACTTAAAACTGCTATTTAATAGTGGACAAACAGCTGTAATTAAACTACTAATCTATTCAATAGCAGGTCAGGAAATCCAAGACTAATTAATTTCCGTGATACTCATTTAGTAGGATAGGAATTGATTGTATTTGGATTAATTAAATTACGCTCCATCAGGTTATAAATTACTTCCCGGTTGACATGATGAGGCGGTTAGCAGAAACTATCCCTGTAGGCAATTAATTTAAATCATCAGTCCACACTGTTCTCTCATTCAAATAGGCAATAAAATTACACAAATATTGTCTCTCTTTTAGTATTATTTTGGCTCAAGTTCCTGGTATGTATTTCTGTATGAATAGTTTTTCATTAAAAGATTCATAATTCAATTTAAGGTAATTGAACCTAAGTAAATTAGGTTGAACCAGTTTTTACAGCAGCGGTCAAGAGGGTGATAAAGTCAGAAAGCAGAGTGTAAAGTGCTCTATCAGAGTGATTAGGTTATTTAGCAAAGTTAATTCATAATGGTTCCGATGTATTCGTTTATTCATTTTAAAGACAAAACGGCATCAAATTATAATAAACATCGTAAACTAAAATCTTATACCATACCAAATGTCTAGTAGCTACAGAACTACCGACCTGGACTTTGTACCCAATCATCATACGCTTATTGTTGACAAAGAAGCGATTACAACAATAGGGTACAACAGAACCAAGGTTTTAACCTGACCTAACTAATACGCCAACTAACACCAAACTAATAACACAGTTAAATAAGCTACAAATTAGTCAAAACGTTTTTAAAGTCTTAATTTCATGACGTAGTTCTCAATATTAAAACCATTCCGACTGTTTTATTTTTAACAATTTTCTTTTTGATTGAATCACTCTCACTTCTAAATTTTAACTTTGCTACTCAAGCTCATTTATTAACTACATTGTAACATACCATTAAAAATGCACTGTACTACCAGATAATAACTGAACTACGACCAACATTCATCAATCAGAGAAATCGATAAGTAAGCAATGATCTTTTCAATATTAATCTTTAACATAAGGATATTGTTTTTATGAGCTGTAGTAACTTAGTTTCAATGGAGCTTGACAATGAGATCCAGCTCTTGAAATCGGTAGCTCATAAGACTTATTGATCAACTTATGCTGTTGTTGAGAGTAAACACGATGTATCAGCCAAAAAAGCAAAGAACCCCCCAAAAAAACCCCATGTAAGTCTCTTACACGTTTCCCAGACGTTTGGAGGATTTCGAAATCAATAGACTTTTGACTGTATTATTTCACTTTTTGGCATAAAAGCCACTCAAAACGTTTCCGGGTTGTTTCAAATGACCCCGCCATTTGAAATATTACATAGAATAACGCTTGATCGAAAAATGATGAAACTTGGCTCAGGCAGACATGATGGATAGAGAAAACTAACGTTCACGCAGTAATAGTGCACCGACTTCAGGCACCAACGGTCCTTACTTTCTGAACAACCCAGGTACAATTCGGAAAGCATAGCTACAATGCAGTAAAGGCTTACTCAAGGTCGAGGAAGTCCGCGGCTGCGGTGGGCACGATGAGGGGCGCCGATGTCGGCTGGATGGCCGGGCCCTCGCCCTCGCCCTGTCGCCCCTTGGCCGCCTCACCCTCACCCTCGCCCTCGCGCCACCCGTGGTGCGGGTGGTACGGCAGGCAGGGCGGGGTCACCTTGTACACCGTCATGCACACCGGGTGGACCGTCACCTTGTCCGTCACCTGCAATGTGACATGACATGACTGGTCTTGTTTGGTGTAAGGAGACAGTTAAGATGCAATCTTGTGGAATGTATAAGTCAATTAAAATCAGGTAACAAGTAAACTGTTAGGTAAATTAGCAAAATTTAAATTAAGTATATAAGGCCTTAAGTGGATTTTACGCTTAATCCATCACAAAATATACATAAAAGTCATTCTTCTACTTGGTGATTCGTTGGTTAGATATTACTTCACATGTTACTCTACTTCAGAATTACATCTATTCCGGTGAATTACAGAACTGATACAATTTCCAAGATAAATCTTCACAAAATATACCGTGCTGCAAAGTACTATGTTTGCAACCAATGCTTTGGTTTGGCTTTTATTCCATAGTACCAGGTTAACCGAGCCTTGCTCGTTGGTTTTGATTCAATTTTAATATTTCCACCAACAACCAACTATACCTCTTCACAGTTAACAGCTGTTTCAAAAAGTCTGCTTAACATTAATGTTTTTTTTTTACTTTTGTTTACATTTAGTTGTTATTTCGTTACCAAAATAGCAACCCATAAGAGCAATGTTAAAAATTACAATTTTTAAACTTAAATTTAGATAAAATTTGATTTTTCCTGGGATTGAGACTGTTTCTAAACTTATTTTTGGGCCGAAACACTCTTAAATGCAAAGTTTAAGCAAAATCTAACAGCTAGATTTCGAGATCGTGGAACACACATCCCTTCAGACATTCCTCGTATTATAGTATAGGATAAAAAAATCCTGTGTGGATTAAATATTACAGAACATCAGGTACATGATCGTATTTGGGAAATTATGATGTAAAGTTTACAAAAACAAGAATTGCCTTTAAAATTACATATGGTTTTCTTTTTTAAAGACCAAAACAACATAAATACTTATGCTAACTTTTTTTAATTAATTCTGATATTTTTTTATCTATTGTATTATTTTGAACTCTGTTTAAGAGACTGACCTACCTCAACAAACACAGTCTTGGTGGCATGTATCGTCTCCCGGGTAAAGTGTGGTATGGAGGGCAGTGGCGGCAGTGCCGGCAGATGCGGCAGCTCCAAGGCGGGGAGTGATGGGAGGGAGGGGAGGGAGGGAAGATGTGGCAGGTTGTCCGGATGGAGCGGATGGTCCGGCCTGTTGTGGGGGTGCAGGGGATGGTCGGCGGGGTGGGGGATTCCTCCCAGGATCGGAGGTCGCGTGGGTTTCGGAGGCTTGGGAGGTTCCTTCTCGGGTGTCTGCACCTCCTCTTTGTCCGGCTGAGGCTTGGTGTGATCCTGGTACTCCAGAGGAACGTCGTCCTTGGCGTCCTGCTTCGCGTCCTCCTTGGTTACCCGGGAGCCGAAGAGGCTCGGCATTCTGATGGCGGAGGTCTCATGGATGATGATGGATAGCAGCAGCGTCGACACCAGCAGCGGGCCTACAGCTAGCCGGGGTGTCATCTGCAATGGAGGGGAAGCCAAAGAGGAATTAAAAGCTTTAAAATTCTTAAAAATTGTTAATAGAACATACAAAGGTAATCGTGTTGTCAATTTATTTTTACATGCGTAGGACATTAGTACAAAATCAGGGCAGGGTCGAGCTGTGCCGATGGTCAGTTTGAGATTTGCCTTCAATTAGTAGCTTGTTCGTGTTAATAATTATTACATTTTACGGTTTACCCATACTGTATCAATATTTAAAGTCAACTGAAAACTGTTTGTTTTGTCGCAGCCTACTTTTGACTATTTCTTTTCTTTAAGGTTGGTTTTGCATTAATGAACGAAATTTTACTGCTTAAACTAAAGTGGCTCAACAGTTATAAAGTTACGGAACGTTAGTACAGTATAACTTATCGGTAAATTCAATCGTGCATCATTTGTTTTTCGGTCCAAGTTACTAGTTGTGTAAATCATTCATGGCACAGTAGTTTAAACTATCAAATTAAATTGAAAGGATTATTGGTTGAAAGCGATTAATTTCAAAATTTGTGTTTTTTTTTGTGTTATTCAAATATAATTACTATCATAGATTAATTCAATTTATTCCAAATGAATTTCCGAATAATGTGTAAGATTTTTGCTGTGCACAATCGACACCACTCTAATTTCACAGATTTTTCCATCAAGTTAAAGCGGGTGTCAGTCAAAGGCCAAAGAATTTTCTCATTATCAAAGTTTTTAATTTTGGATCACAATAGGTAATTATTCATCACAGCATGATATTGAAAGTTCGAGTAATTGTTGTGCCTGTTTTTGACTTTAATATCGTTGATACAGAAAGTAAATTTGAGCTTAATTTAGTACATAATTTCTTAAGTTATTGATTTAAGAATAAGATTGCAATCAAAGTGTGTGAACTTTGAAATCTCTTTGTTGTTTCTAAATGTCTTTCTTAATAAACCATAAAATAAAGGTAATGAAATTGAAGGATCATTGGTAACTTAATTACGTGTGGTGTTTTATAAGTTATTATACAACTTTATGGTGTATGGGGGTGGGGGAGGTGGATAACAGTTTTTGAGGTTCGAACTTATAATGTTGAGCATGTTTACGCGAGCGCAATTCAGTATTCAGTGTAGGGTTTCACAACAGTTTAACTTCGATCATCGATCATATCCCATCCCGGGTGACGGTAAACCTGAGACATTTTTACAAAAATGCAAAACAACGCTCTTGCCCCATCGCAATAACATACATTTTTTTGCAATTATGGCAAATTACATTACAATTGAATTACAACTTTTAAACTGTACTTGTTTGAGCTCAATTACACATCATTTTGCGTTACTGAATAATTATTTTTCAAATTTAACTTTCGAACATTTAAGTATTTGAGAGGAAGGAAAGCCATATTATGAAAATAAATATATACCATCGTTTACACATCAATGCTAGAGTTTATTAATTTATTGCTTAACTTTTATGTTAGGTATATCGTATAGTCAACAAATCATTAACAAATTTCTATGCATTTTGTTAGACTCTTCGTGGAGTTACATTGCAAAGTTTTAGTAGCCTATACATAGTGGAATTAAAATATAAAGGCCAGTTAACTTTCAATACTTACATATAACCATTTCATGGTCTTTTATCCTAAAATTGAATAGATGTTTTCGCTCCTGTCAGACCTGTTATTTTTTTCGTCACCAAATTTTAACACGGCACCTCAAAGTAGATCATCTTCACTCGCCGGTTGCGCTCTATTCATTGATGATAATTTCAATGTACAGGGTGTGCCAGAAGTAAGCTACCCAGACAGGAAGTCATTAATTTTAAATACGAACCCCCACTTTTTATGGTATTTTTGGATTCTACACATAATTTTAAGACTAATTTAAAATTTAATGTGTACCCGTAGTCCTAACGGTTTGGGAGATAATGGAGGTGGAAATGTTGTTTTTTCCCCATAAGAATAACGTGGAGCAAATTGTCATATCCACTAACGACGAAACTTTTACCTTTAACCTAACTGTCCAAGCATAAAAATATCTTACATATATAAGATATATTTTTTATTTATCTTATATATAAATATATAAAATATATATCTTATACTCGTATATAAGTATAATATATAAAATATAAATATGTCCAAGCAAAGTAATATCCGCCATATTAAAAAAATTATGGAAAAAGAAACAAATTTATGACAAAACTAAACATGTTTTATGCTTAATGTGTTTAAAAGAAGAAGCTAAGGCATTTTTATGCTAGGCCTTTTTAGTTTAACGGGAAATTTACAAAGGTAATGGATTTGAAATTTAGCCCCATGTTATTCTTATGGGAAAAAATCAAATTCTACCTCCATTATCTCCCAAACCGTTAGGATTAGGGGTACACATAAAAAGTTGGAGTTCGTATTTAAAATTAATGACTTCCTGTCTGTGTAGGTTACTTCTGGTACTCCCTGTGCATTTAAATTATCATCAATTGATAGAGCGGAACCGGTTTACCTATAATGGCACAATTTGTTTTTGTGAATAATTAATTGTGTGGATTTTAAAATTTGTGTATGGGTGGTCTGGAACATCCAGTACACCGTCTACATATACTCAACATCTATGCGTGAAACGTATTAAACAAGATTTGAGGGAAGTTTACCAAAGTACAACCGGGACATATAGATTCGAACATGCGACTAATCAACTCAAATGTATTATATCAAAACTTTCTTATGCAATTGAATGAGTAGATTTTCAAAAGTCAACCGGTTCAGTAATCTCGCTAACTCAAAATTTTAAACTATTATTTGGTCACATCAAAGTATTTAATTTTATCACCTCAAAGCATTTAATTCTTTCTACTTTCCGTTACAATGTACAGCTTGCAACTGTTGTCACCTTCATGAACGAAGTTTTAATTTCTCTCGTCACAATGGGTGATTAATATCTCGGCGGGATGCCCAACTTGGGCTAATTGTTCCGCGTGTTTTTGACACGGGATCAACGAGTTTTCGGCCCAGTTGTTCATTCCATTGTTTATTGTTACCGGTGCAGCACCCTCAGTTCCAAGCCACGCCGTACCGAGAGTGTGGTGAACCAATAAATTTATAAGACTTTTTTTTTTTTTTTTTTAAGAGAACAAAAATATAGCCACATCAAAAATGTTTCCATATTTTGTTTAAACATTTTTAGAGTGGGCTATTGTAGACTTATATACAATCTAAAACAAGCACTGTGTCCTGTCGTCCAAGGATATTTATTTTATTTATTTTTGTTGAATTTGGAGGTTTTAGCCACCAGGAACCGATGGAAGTAGTCCCGTAGCTGTGAAAAATCCTATTTTCGTCCTAGAGCCCTTTAAAGTTCCCATTTTCATATTTGTGGATTTTTTTAGCTACTAAATTAGCAAAATCCAGCTTGTAATTTTAAAATATATACAATGTGCTACATAGTAAACCTGTGTGGTTCAACAAATTTATACTATAGTACAGTACCCTTTCGCCGATGACGTTGCAGCTCTCATTGCTGCACGCAACGTTGAGCTGGCCCAACTGAAGTTGAACCGAGTTATGCGGGTGGTCAACAACTGGATGTCCGATCACGGTCTCTCGCTTGCTCTCAGTAAGACGGAGATTGTGATCCTCACGAAGAAGAGGATCGACACCGTCGTCCCACTCCGAGTGGGAAGGGAGGTGGTCACATCAACTCGTGCCGCCAAATACCTCGGGGTTATGGTGGACACCAAGTTAAGCTGGAGGGATCAGATCTTTCGTACGGCGGACAAGGCCGCTAAGGTAGTCACTTACCTTAGTAGGCTGATGGCCAATGTCGGGGGTCCCCGATCCAGCAGAAGACGTCTGTTGATGTCCGCGGTCCAGTCCGTGCTCCTTTACGGGGCAGAGGTGTGGGCAGGCGCTCTAGATAAGGAGTGCTACAGGTTGCGACTCGCCCGGGTTCAGCGTCAAGCTGCGCTCCGGGTGTGTTCCGCCTACCGGACAGTGTCCGAGCCTGCCGTCCTGGTGGTCGCCGGAGTCATCCCGGTCAAGCTCTTGGCAGGGGAGAGGAAAGCGATTTACCAGAGACAAGGCGAGATCGGCAAGGACACGGCAAGAACCGAAGAGCGCTCCCGAACCTTCCAGCAGTGGCAACACAGCTGGGAGCACGACACCCGAGAACGATGGACTGCGAGACTCATCGAGCAGGTCCAACCATGGGTGGAAAGGCGGCATGGCGAGGTGGACTACTACCTCACGCAGTTCCTGACAGGTCACGGCTACTTCAAGTCGTACCTGAACCGGATGGGCAAGACCGGTTCACCGGATTGCATCTACTGCCCGGGCGTTCCCGATGACGCGGAACACACCTTCTTCCGCTGTTCGCGTTGGGAAAGGCCCCGCCTGGAGGCCACAAGAAAACTCGGTGTTTTTTCGGTGGACACGGTCTGCCAAAAGATTATGGAGGATGAGGGCAACTGGGATTGTTTGTCACAGTTCGTCCGGGGTATCCTCCTGGAAAAGAAAACCGATTTGGACCACGAAGTGGCCCAGATACCTTGACCGAACAGCTGGATAAGGAGCGAGCCCCATGGGCGTAAGCCAAATTTAGGCCTAGCCTGACGTAATGTGATAAACAATTCCAGGTTAGAATCCTAAAGAGTAGAGGAGGTTTTTTAGTGGGTAAACCCGTTTTTTAGGGTAGTCCCACACTACAGGCTGGCCACCTGTGTGCGTAATGCATTTTCCCTGCCTCTCCCTCAAAAAAAAAAAAAAAAAAAAAACCCTTTGGCCTGGCGAGTAAACGAAGCGAACGAGCTCGTCTTAAAAAGGAATAGGGCTAGTGAGCCGGGAGAACAAGCTTTGTATGAGAGAAAAATTGAAGCTTTATAATATTACCAAGCGTAAGAATAATTGTGTTTTCCTATGATGTTATCCGAACAATCTGCTTATGAAAATGTAAGAGTCGCGTCCGTATTAACTCTCGCCACTTCGGTTGTCATCCCTGAATTGTTATAAGCTGCCCCTAATACATATTTTAAAATACCTAACTATGAACAGAAGCCACGAAACTACACAAGCCAAAAATTTTTTGTATGTCAGACATCACACGACTTGGTTTTAATTTTTCTATATAATATTTTGTTATATGATGTCTTATCTCTAAAGCTTTATTATAACGGTTTTTAATAATTATTACTAACCATTTCTACTTATTATGATGTAATTTATGAGGATGTTAACAAATAATTAAATATATGGATAAAGTTGACATGTTTCCTAACAGAGCGTTTCGTTGTGTTTAATCAACTTATTTTATTGCAGATGCGTAGGTATAATATAAATACAAGAAACACTTTAATATGAAAAAAAATAAGTTTGATACATGTTATTCACAGTTATTTTTTATTGAATACTAGCTGTTGCCCTTCACGGCTTCGCCCGTGGTTGAATTTATTTTATAGGTAATAAAATCTTTTTAAAGAGCAACGAAATCTACTTCCTTAAGAATGACATTGAAACAATGAAGTAGTGTGAGTGGAGCTCTGAAGGAATTTCGCAAAACCTGTTCTATGAGCAAATAGGAACGACCATATCAAATTTCAACCCCGTAGGCCTTACAGTCATATTGAAGTCATGTGGGGCGAAGCCCTAAAGAACATAAAACACTACATGTGCAAAACTGCTTCTTAGTGAACAGCTATGAGCAAAGAGGAACGTCCATGCCAAATTTAAAACACGTTGGCCCTTCATTAATTTTGAAGTCAGGTGGGGTGGAGCCCTAAAAAACCTCACAAACTATATTTACAAAACCATTTCGTTGTGAGCACCTGTTAGCAAAACGGAACATCCACGTTAAACTTATAACCCATAGAATCTATGGTAATCTTTAGGTTCCTATGGGGTGGAGCCCTAAAAGAAATTTGCAAAATTATCTTAGTAAGTAACTATAAGCAAAGAGGAAGTCCGATTTAAATTTAAACCCTGGAGGCCCAAAAGTAATTTTGTAATCCTGTGGGGCGGAGCCCTAGAGAAATTCGAAAACTGTATTTTTAAAACTGTTTCTTAGTAAGCACCCATGAGCAAAGAGAAACGTCCATGTCAAATATCGACCACGGAGGCCCTGAAGTAATTTTGAAGTCATGTGGGGTGGAGCCCTAAAGAACTTTAAAAACGGTATTTGCAAAACCGTTTCTTAGTGAGCACCCATGAGCAAAGAGAAACGTCCATGTCAAATATCGACCCCGGAGGCCCAAAATTAATTTTGTAGTCATGTGGGACGGAGCCCTAGAGAACTTTGAAAACTGTGTTTGAAAAACTGTTTCTTAGTGAGCACCAATGAGCAAACAGAAACGTCTATGTCAAATATCGACCCCGGAGGCCCTGAAGTAATTTTGAAGTCCTGTGGGGCGGAGCCCTAAAGAACTTCGAAAACTGTATTTGCAAAACCGTTTCTTAGTGAGCATCCATGAGCAAAGAGAAACGTCCATGTCAAATATCGACCCCAGAGGCCCAAAATTAATTTTGAAGTCCTGTGGGACGGAGCCCTAGAGAACTTTGAAAACTGTGTTTGAAAAACTGTTTCTTAGTGAGCACCCATGAGCAAAGAGAAACGTCCATGTCAAATATCGACCCCGGAGGCCCTGAAGTAATTTTGAAGTCATGTGGGGCGGAGCCCTAAAGAACTCCGAAAACTTTATTTGCAAAGTCGTTTCTTAGTAAGCACCCATGAGTAAAGAGAAACGTCCATGTAAAAAATCGACCCCGGAGGCCCTAAAATAATTTTGAAGTCCTGTGGGGCGGAGCCCTAAAGAACTTCGAAAACTATATTTGCAAAACCGTTTCTTAAGGAGCATCCATGACCAAACCAAACGTCCATGGCAATTGTCAACCCCGGAGGCCTTAAAGTAATTCTGAAGTCCAGTGTGGCAAAGCCCTAAAGTGCTTAAAAAACTATATTTTTCAAAACAGTTTCTTAATAAGTATCTATAAGCAAAGAGAATCGTCCATGTCAAATTTCAACACGTAGGCTATACAGTAACTGTGAGCTTCTGTGCGGCGGAGCCCTAAAGGAGATGTTTAAAGGAATTATTTATTTATTTATTTTAGCACCTAAGAAAAAAGAGATCACTCCAAATTTCAACCGTGCAGGTTTCCTAATTTGTATTTAAAATTGGCCATGCGGATCACGTTGTGAAATTTTGAAGGCCTGTGGGGCGGAGCCCTGAAGGAATTTTGTTAAATCATATCTTAGTAAGCATCTAAGAGGCAAGATGAACCTGTGTTTAAAGTTTCAAGTAAATTCGTTTGGTAGTTCCTGAGATTTCAGGAGTCAGTCAGTAATCACTCCCCGTCAGGTTTAGCTTGGTCGCTATGCTCACTCGCCGCAACTATCCTCTAGTTTTTTATTACCAATCTTCCCCCAATAATTTAAATGAGAACAGCTGTTTACAAAATTAATATTCCTTAATGTAATCATATGTACACTAGGTAGGCTATACAATGCAGTTGTCTGCTTGCAATATTGAGCGGAGCGACTATTTTTTATCAATAATTTTTAGAAATGTATCAACGAATCGATTTTCTTTTGGATGATATGAATTTGCTAGATTACCTTTTACTTATAGGATTTTAAAACAGCATAATTCACTTTTATAAAACTTAAACTACTTTATAAACTTATTTTTGGCAAGAGATGTATATATAATACAATAATTCATGATTGAATAAAGTAACGTAGACGAGCAAGTTCTTGAGGCTTTGTTGTCCAACCCGCATTGTTGTTGATCGCCCTAAGAAGGCGATCTGGTAAAAGTCTTGGTTCAAGTATTAGTCCTTCATTGACCGAACCCGTGACACTGCTAAGTAACCAATATAAACTGCAGCTTTATCAACGAAACTTATGGACAGTTATGTCGTAGGCAACTTGGAGAGGAAACTGCTTTATTGTGCATGATACATTATGTTTGCGGTATCCATGTGGTAAGATTGGGAGTGAGCCATTGAATGTTGGTCCTTTGTATCCATCGAAATGTACGAAAATGCAAAATGGGAAAATCCAGATAACTTTTATGCCTAGATATATTAAAACTCTTAATTGTAGCAACGTTGATGAAAATCGTGTTTTCAGTAATTCGTCATCAAATAGCAAATAACAAATAGTTGCCCTAGTGCCAAACGCTCTAAAGTTTACCTGAAACTGTGCTGATCCTCTCCAATTTGACACATTACCTGCTTCAACTCAAACTTTATTACAATTTTCGAAAAGAAATCTTCCTTCAACCAAAGTAACATTACTTGCGTCGGCTGCAGCTATAGTAATGAGCGATCCGGAAATTGTGGTAACTGGTTAAAATCACCAAAAGGTAGACAATATATACTTCAAAAGGTAACTCTTGACGATTATGCCTATCACAGACGTATCTTGGAGAGCATTCAAGTTCCAACCATTGAAATCTCATCGCAAATAATATCTTTAATTTTACGAAAATCTTCCTGCAACTGGCGCTTGGCCTCGGTTGTTAGATCGGGAACGATATCACCACGAGTTTGATTTATGCGTAGTGCTTTGTGTATTGTTTGTCCTTTGATGTTATTAGCAGCAACGCCTTCGGCGCCATTAAAAGAACACTCGATCTACCATGAACAGATTCAATCATATTTATCATTTTTTTTGTGTGATAAAGGACTTCCCGGGGTTCCAGCTGCTCCTTGCGCAAGTGTAAGCCTTTCGCTCGGGTCATTCGCTAGTTGTCGTGCTAGGTGGTCCAGTATTTGTTGTTGATCCTCGTTCGGGAATAACGGATTAGTATAAGTGTTTGTAATACTAATGTAAGTTTCTCTCTGGTTTTTATGAAGTCTAAATTGTCTTCTAGTCCAGGGTATTTGTTGAATGTGCCTAACCAGTCGTATTCGCGATCTATATCACGATAACCTAGCATCACGTCTTGAGGTGCTTGGTTGGGAAGTGTTATTGCCAACTCCTGCCAGTCATGGGGATCTTCTTCTGGTGGTACAACGTGCTCATTTTCGACTTCTTGGCTATCAGGTGGTTCCCAAAGTTGAATGTTCCTTGAAGTGAAAGACCCTTTCCATGTTGCGTGCATCGGTGTTTAAAGTTTCATAGTTTTGCCAAGCAATGTGCATCGGTAATTTTTGCTTGTAGTAGATCTCGTCACTTTCTTCATTCATTCCCAGTTTAACTATTGGACGGAGCTGAAGGACCCGTGGTATTCTATGGTCTTCTAGCCTACCACGAACAATCTTATGCATCGTGACAAACTCGCATAATATTTGTTCTTGCGTTGCTGACCTCCTAGCATAGTGGTCCATTAACTTGAAATAAAGTCGTCCGTATCTGTATTCGCCACGGCAACGTATTCAACCGTTGAAATGTAGAGTTTGAAACAAACCAATAAAATAAACAAAACAACAATTTCACAGAAAACTAATGTATTTACAAACAGCTGATAGTAACAGTCTGCAGTTAAATTTGATCCTTATAACAGCTGTATAATCAACACCCAGTAAACAAACCAAATAAAATAGTTCTCCTATAAAAATAACATGGTAACTTTAAAGGTCCGTAGGGCAGAACCCTTATGTCCGATTTGGACCATTTTAGATTTATACCTTCCCATAGATGGTTACTATGACCGAGCAAAATTTCGTGAGGATCACTCTAGCCGTTCAGGAGGAGTACTTGTAAATAAAAAGCCAGAGTGTAGTATAGGAGCTTCGCTCAAAAAATGTTGCTTCCATAAGAATAACATGGTAACTTTGAAGACGTGTGGGGCGGAGCCCTGAAGGAATTTTGCAAAATCGTTTCTTAGTGAGCACCTAGGAGGCAAGACGAACCTATTTTCAAAGTTTCAAGTAAATCCGTTTGGTAGTTTCTGAGATTTCGTGATGAGTCAGTGAGTGGGATTTCGCTTATATATACAGGGTGTCCCGGAACTCTCTGGAACCCTTTTGTATATTTGTTCCTTGCAACGAGACAAGAAAAAAACATCATACAAATAGGGGTCTAAAATCCATTGTTTAGCCGCTAGCCGCCATTTTGTTTTTTTCACGTAATAATTTTTATTTCCGTAACGGACAGATGTATTCAGATTATATTAATTTGGTATGAATCTTTATAATACTAACGTACATTTTCAGGAGAAAAATTAATTTTTTCCACTGTGTATTTTCAAAATGGCGGCTATTTTTAATTTTCAAACTAAAATATCTCAAATTCGGTAAATTTCAAAAAAAATTTACTTCGTACAAAAAAGTTGCTAAATTAAATTATCTAACCAACGGTACCAAGTTTGTAAGGATCTGATAACAAATAACAGAGTTATTGCGATTTTTTTGTGAAAGTGGCCATAATTTGCATTAATTATAATGTAAAATCAATGTTTTTTTGGAGAAAAATCGCAATAACTCCGTTATTTGAAATCAAATCCTTACAAACTTGGTACCGTTGGTTAGATAATTAAATTTGGCAACTTTTTTGTACAAAGTAAATTTTTTTTAAAATTTACCATATTTGAGATATTTGAGTTTGAAAATTTAAAATGGCCGCCATTTTGAAAATACACAGTGGAAAAAATTTATTTTTTTCCTAAAAATGTACATTAGTATGATAAAGATTCATACCAAATATGATCTGAATACAACCATCCCTTACGGAAATAAAAATTATTAAGTGGAAAAAACAAAATGGCGGCTAGCGGCTAAACGATGGATTTTAGACCCCTATTTGTATGATGTTTTTTTCTTGACTCGATGCAAGGAACAAATATACAAAAGGGTTCCAGAGAGTTCCGGGACACCCTGTATATAGATTCTAATTTATACGGTTATTTATTTTTAAATATCTTTTTTTATGTTTTTATGTATTTCCATTACTTATATACAAATCTGGAAGTAAACCTTTGTTTCATTGGTTATTTAGTCGAAAACGATACAGCCGACGGAATGTACAGTGACGAACAATACTGATGTCGTTGTTTCCAACGTCCAAAACAGTGAAACAATTATTTCTCAAGCTGCTACAATAGCTGGATGATGAGATTATTAATCACTCATTTTCAACAGTAAACATAAATCAATCACGATGTAATATTCGGTACTAAGTAGTAGCTAAGCTGGCGAAATATTTTTTATAAAATTATTGTTTTCACTGAAGCTATGTTCACTGCTGTTGTAATAATTAATACTGTTAGTTTAACTAGAAGGCATGAGGGTGGAGTGCCCACCGAGCCGTAGGCGAATTGAGAGTATAGTATTGAGGCTATAGCTTTTGTATCAAAATGAAATCATAATTACATTGTTTAATATAAAAGGATAAAAAAGTAGCCATATTGGTACATAAAAATAATAACCCTTATGAAAAATTACCTTTTGGACTAAACTTTTCTCAACGCATTGAGCTAAATTATAGCTAAATCACATAGCTTCTAAGGTACAGTTGATGATAACTATTTAGCCAATTTGTCATAAAGTAGCTTTGAAGTTAGAGTAACACTTTTTTGGATTGCAAACAATTAAAACTTGGAAAAATTCAAACAATCGTGATAGTTCCTGTTACAAGATATTGTTTTGTAATTTCAAATGAGCAATTGAGATTATTATATAGGGGTATGTTTAGACAGTCTTTGCCTTACTAGTACCAACTTAGCCACCACGAATTAACGCCTGAGCAATAGCCTATTGTGAGCCCATCGACAGTACAGGCTGCATGCAACATTCGACACCTGATCCGAGAGGATTACCGGGAAGTCCCTGCCTGAATGGTCAACAATTAATGCTTTATAAATCATTGTGATTTAATATTGGTATCTAGAATCAGATTTTTCATCATCAAATCCCTTTTCAATCAACTGTTTAGTTTTTTGTGAAATAACCCGATGGGCAATGTTTTAGGTCAGTTTATTTCTTAGCTATCAAATATAAATAATTCACATTGTATGTGGTATTATTTTAAGGATTAAAATTATCAGTACAGTACTGGACCATTCAAAATTTTGTTTTTTATAGTGCATTATGTGTTAATTTAAATTAGGTGTATTTGTGGGCACATTAGTATTATTTCTTATATTTTTGCTATAATAATTTGTTGCAATGTATATCTATATAGTCAGGTCTTCAATCAGTTTTAATACTTATCGTTGAATCAAGTTTTTAACATGACTGTACTTGTTCTATACAATTACGTCACTCTATGTTTATTCATCAATTTTTTTATATAACGTCACATGATACTTCGTTTTACATTTAACCTCTAATAATAAAGTTAATTTATTTACTACATTTTAGGTTTTGTGTTATTTTTTCTGGTGCAAATACATATTATAGCAAAACATTAATTATACTAATTTGCATTATCAAAATAACTAAACACCCATTTTAGTTTTTACAAACGTTTTTTATTTGACAACTAGTTTCGTTCCTATTTTTGTCATTATCATTTATGAATATAGTTTAACCTCACATGTCAATTAAAATTAAATAATAAATAAAGACATATGTAAAAACATCATTGGTATAGTATTAAGGAGAATATCTTGTAAAATTATTTGGTTTCATAATCTGTTGAAATATAAAAAATATACAAGAATAAATTGTATAAAATTCATTCGAAATTGTGTATAAAAATGTATAGTACAAATTAAAATAAATAAATACATTAAGTAGCCTAAAGTTTAAGAATGAAAGTCCATATATATTTCTTCTTATTTGGGTTTTTATCTGCGTTAATATACTTTGTCGAATATTGGGTTATTTTAATTTATATTTCTTGAATTTAGTATAATATTCGGATCTTTCATTTCATTTATATGGATGTGGAGATCTTCATTGAAATTTAAGCGCCTTTCTTTTTCTATAAATCTAGACTTGTCAATGGCTTATCGTCTATACATTTGTAGCCATGTCCTAAGTCTATCAAATGTACAGCGAAATTTTATTTCCTGGATATTCTGTTACCAGAATTTAGGGATCGAATATGTTCCTTACATCTTGTTTTAAAGATAGTTGTTTTCTGCACTAGGTATATTTCGAAGTCGCTGCATATAGTTTTGTATACACCTGCTTTGTGTAGGTCCTCTTCTGTATAATTTATTTTGTTTAGTTTTTTTTTTATTATTATAACCAATTTTTTTTATTTATCATTTAATATGACCTAAATAAGCACGAAACTAGTTTAAAAAACATATTTCATAAAAACTAAAAAAGTACATAGTTATTTTTACAATTAATACAATTTGTTTTAAGTACTTAATTATACAATTAATGTTACAGAAGCCATCATCACAATCAATTTAGGTATATATAACAAAAATATACATATTTCGTATATTTTTCTTACAGTAAAAATATAATGATATATAAAAATATTAATGATGGTAGCTCATATTTTCAAATACAATTATAAAGTAATTAGGCCTAATATAATTAGTGTTTATAGTTGTTCTGGTATAAAAATTTACCCCAATAGTATTAAAATATATTCATACAAAACGGACTTAGGATGTTTAAGATATTACATTGTGTGCGGTTACGTAATGTAGACAACAAACGATACGTTCTCCCCATTTTAAAACAACGCTGATGGAGGATGCGTGTTCAGTCTATGGCTTGACATTAAATACAATTCAGTTAGCATTTAAATTTATTGATTAGATTTTGTTATTATTAATAATTAAAAGGATTATAATTTAACTAATGCGAGTTGCTCGGTACTAAGCAATAAGCAATTTAGTTTGGATATTCATAAAATTAGTGCCCGACCAATCCAATTAAGACTGTTATTATCAGTAATCACCTTAAACTACACTTTTTACAGCTGTACATTAACAGTAGTTTGAAATATCCAATCCAACGTTGCTGTAATGTGAAATGTTTAATATTTCAATTATATATAGCGTTTTTATTTTAAGTCCTAATATCATCAATTAGTAGTAGGGCCTAGAACAAATACAGACGAAGCCCTTTAGGTACACCGACACCAAAAACTTGAAAATCGGTTGAGAATTGTTGAAGGAGTTCTCATTACAAAAAGCTCTTAATTTGCTGAATATTAAATGTTTTAAATATCAGAAATAAAAACAGAATTTTACAATACACAAATAAGATTAAACGCAATTTTTAGCAATTTTTTAAACATAACATGTAATACGTTTTTATTTTTCATCATATTATAAAATTACAGTTTTTTAAGTTATTTCTGTTTCATATGGTTAACAGTTTGATGAAACAGTCAACCTAATGCGTAAAACATGTATAAAATCATTATTACGAATTAATTGACAAGTAGCTTGTCATCACGAACACTAACGCTTTTGATCGATTTGCATTGTGAATGAATTTTATTGCACACAATCTATGCTCCTTTAGGTAGTCTACTTTTAGGGTTTGCTGAAAAACAGCAGAAAAAGATAGCACCATTTCCTTAAAATTTTACTTCGTAATTAAGGAAGTCCTAGGACTTTCCTTCCTTCAGGAAAATGTCTCTCTTTTAATATAAAGGTATAGTTCATTAAAAGTTTTTAAGGTATACAAAAATTGTTTTTCAGTCTTTTCACTAGTAAATGCATTGCATTGTTACACCTTAACACCTAGTTAATCTTTATGAATCACTTTCTGATGGTTGATCATAATTACAAAAACAATAACTAATCTACAATGAATGGCTGGGCCCAATGGCTGGTACTCACGGTGAGGGCGGGAGCTGCGGCGACCGACTAAAGCCCGGGTGAAGGGGACAACGGCTTAAGTACGGGGTATTTTGGTCTCTAACGGGGCCAGGACAAGGAGCTCTCGGTGACTAAGGATTTGAACATGGAATACCGCCCTCGTTTGTGGTTTCTGACCATTGTCAGCTACACTGTTCATAGTGTTCGTTGTGAAAGAGTACATGTGATTTTCTTTTGCTTTTAGACTCTATGAAAACTTTCTTTGCTTATAATGTTATTATGTTGTTATAATTGTTGTAATGAAAGGATTACTTAGTCTGTGGTGCAGTAAATAAGGTCTTATTTGCCATACCGAAAATAAAACTTTACTCAAAACCCCGTGTAATTGCATACTGTAATGATAAAAACTTGTAGTTTTATGATTCATGAAGTAAAAACTCCTTACCGTTGGTGCATACTGGCATTGCTGCAGCTACGTTTAGCAGTCAACATACGACGTTCAAGAAGGCGCTGCTTTCGACCATTAAGTTGAAATTTATCTTAAAGTATGTTATGCTATAACCATTCTTTTGTTACACTCTTTATTTCGTATGTCTCCATTAATAAAGTTGGACTTTATTTAGTCAACAAACCTATTAAATCATAATTGGCTATTATCTTACAATCCTACAGTGGAGATTCTTTTTCAAGAAATTAAAATCCCAACAAGAGCCAATGAAGACCAAATGCTGACCATCAACCGTCATATGATGTTCCCTTTTTTGCGGGGGGCTGGCACTAACGGAAAATATTCTCAGGACTTTTCTTTACAATTAATCCACAATGTTTGAAAAAATAAATGCTAATAAGTATATAATTTTAACATTTTAAAATTATGAAACTTATTTTATGCAGTTCAAATTGAAAAACGTTTCGTAGCACCGTAGCCAGTGACCGAATAAAAATGTGGTAAAGCTAATATACCAGTTTTCAAATCATTAATCTTACCTGGAGAATATTTTAGTGCTTAAGGTTATTTAATTTAACTGGTGTAGCTACACGTTTCTCGAAATCGAGAAGTTAATTTAGTTTGGGTATAGAAAATGTGTTTTACGTAAGTTTATGCTCTTTAATACGGTTCGTTAACCACTGTATTCTCCGTTGTTAAACATAATCTTCTTCGTTTGAATAGATGGATTCACCTGATGTTGTACTGGGTTTACTTTTTACAGCTTGGGACTGTGTTCACAAAAAAACCTTTAAGTAGGGACATCCAATGCTATAAAATTTTAGTTTTGCCCCCGAAAACCAGAGTAAAATAAAGCGCTGATGCTAGGATTACTTTTCCTTATTGTCACAGGAAGCGCTCTTTCGACCTCTTTGATACGGTCAAAATGATCGTATTTGTTTACAAAAAATCAAAACAATAACAAAAGTCTGCAGAATTATTCTAGCCATCTGTTTTCATACAACCAATCAGCATGATCCTTGAATAAAAATTAGGTCTTGGTGGTGCTATCTGTGTTTTCGGGGCGGCGTTCTCACTTCCCCATAACGATGCCCCTACTTATTCGGTTCTGTACCTATACATTGACCTTTTCACCTATTACAAATATAAAAATAGATAGGCCTACATTTTACCCGACCAATGAATCCAAGCTACACTTATTTACAGCTATACATTGAGAGATAATTAAAATACTCAAACCCAATCCTAATGTTATTCAAATAAGAAAATGTTTAATTTCAAATATTGATAGCGTTTTTATTTTAAGTATGATTCTAATAAATTTTTGGTGGAAACGACCACGAACCAAATCCTATACAACGACAACAAAAACTTGAAAACAGGTTGAAAACTGTAGGAGGGGTTCCAATTAACAAAAAAATCATGTTATTAAATAAGTAATCTATAGATAGATAAGAAAATCCCATTATGAAATGCAGTTTAATGAGTGAAAGCAAAAGAATCATCAACAATAATAAAAGCAGATGATTGTAGCAGTCATAAGCACATGTTTCAACAAATTGTTCAGTCAAAGTGCAGCACCTTAAAATTCTGCACTCATCACTATGGTACTATGTAGTCATTTCACTGCTAAACGAGCTCGCGCCGGGAGATGCTGCGGTGTTGTAGGCCCATCAATGTGCCTCGCACGTCCGGCTCGCCGGTGTCAAAACCTCAGGGAGGCGATAACCGTCGTGATGCAAATGCGGGGACATTCGGCCCGGGCGTGACGGCGGCTGATGGGTGATGGCAGCCGGAGGGGGGGGGCTGGTGATCAGAGCAAAGCCGCGGTTATGCCGTCAAGTCTTCATTAGCGTTAACACCTTTAAAACATTGCAAAACATCTACATGCAAAACATGCGCCACAGTTGAACCTACAGACCCTTAATGTGGATAGGGACCTCCTGGGTTCGATAAATTGCTTGGCCAAACGTACTTAACTGTGAAATAATTGTAAAATTAAGAAAGTGTTAAATGTAAATGTACCTACAATAGCCTTTGCGAGCATTTAAAACTACTGAATTACAATAAATACCCCCGTCGCAGCAGACCTGCATACTTAGCGAATTTCCAAACAGGATTATTATTTTTTTTTTAACTTCCCCCAGGATCTTGGGGTTGAGTAGGTAAGTTTACCGCCATATGGGTGCTGTAAGTAAATATAAGTTAAACTCTACCTAGTGAATGTATAATCAAATTTGATAAAGTTATGTCAATAAATAAGTTAGATACATGGTTTTGTTGATTTCCCATAAGAATAACGTGGAAAACCTATTTTTGTGTTTTCTCCGTAACCCGTTAAGCCATGTTAAAAATTCAAAATACTAAATTGATTATTTTTTAAGCTCTTTTAAATGGTTTGAGTTAAAATTGTTGAATTCTGAAAACGACCGATCTAATATTCTGAATATCAGTAATCGCCAAGGAATCTAAAATAAACAAAGAGAAGGTATATAGTGGTCAAGACGTGCAACGCTCTCTATGTAGGAAAGAGTAGGGTAATCGTGCGCGGCGGGTAAAGGTGCGCATCGTAGTTTCTTATGAATGAAATAAGTTAAAAAGCTCCAGTATGTGCTGCAGCCTAGCGGGGGACTCAACAACTAATACCCGACCTCGTGGTTTTCGATACTGAAATTTTTGAGGTTATGAGAGGCCAAAATCTAAAAGTCGTGTGTGTCATGTTATTTTTGCGCCTCAGAAAATAGTAATTTTAAGGCAGATCTTTAGATAACTTAATACTTATTTAGTATTACAATTAATGGTAGTCTTTGCTTTATCGTTTGAACCAATTAATTTATGGTTTCATCCCTTCTTAAGATAGTGAGAAAATAAAATACTTTCGAATGCAATACTTTCGGGTAATGGTGCGCAGCAGTGAGTACCATGTAGTTATAGGTAAGAAAAAAATTACTTCCCCTTTTCACATTCTTGTTTACAGATGCTCATAAACTGTTCGTCCTTGAGTGATGCAGACAGCTCAGGTGCAGACACAGCAGAAAATTAGCCTACGTGTGTTAATTTTGCATTAACCCTTGAACAATTTTGTAATTTTAATCAAAACTTTTGTTAAGTGTATTGTAAAGCTCAAAGAAAGTATTGTTTAGCTTTAAGACATTCCATATGTTATATTGATATTGAATTTATATTAATGAAACACATTTATTCTAATTATTTCAACCCATACGTCCCTGCGCACCAATACCCACCCCCATGCGCACAATTACCCGATGGGTAGGGAAATCGTGCGCAAGTGCATATTCTTATATAATGGTGTATATTTAATCAATGTTAATATATATGGTAATGATAATTTTTTATAAGAAACTACATTAAATACCAAAGAGTTTGACACATGTATTGGTAATTTTTGCCCGCATATTTTCTGGGAAGAATTTTTTTCCCTTAGGTGCGCACCATTACCCTTCTTTCCCCTACCGCAGGCGTTATTTTGCACCTATAACATCATCATTTGCTAATAATGGTAATGATAATGATTATGTCATAGGTGCAAAATAACACATTTTACGTAGAGGGTGTTGGATGTCTTGGCCCCTACCATGTATTTATTTTTTTAGATTCCTTGGTAATCACAAAAAACTACATGTATTTTCAGGCGTACATTAACAGATGTTTAAAATGTTCAACCCACACCCAAAGTTATTCTAATAGGAAAATTTCAAATTTAATTTGTGTATAGCTCCCTTATTTTATGTCCGATTTTCACCAATTATTTTGCTGAAACAACTACAGACCAAGCCCTATCCAACGACACCAAAAACTTGAATATTGGTTGAAAATTTTAGGAGTTCTCAACACAAAAAACCCTTAGCGTATTAAAGAAGAATAGATATAAAAATCTTGCATTAAAACTGTGTTCTGCATGTAGAGTTTTAATTATATTTGCTTTATTTGTTTAGGATTAGTACGAATTTTGCATAGAAAATGCCACTTTTGAGGTTTGCGCACAGAAAACACTGGACAGATGTTTTTTCAGCGTATTTAAAATGGTTACAGAAAATGCCAACTTTGCGGTTTAATTAGGCCTACAGACTAGAAAATTGCTCTTCTGCGTGCAGTATGATGAAAAACACTCCAGTCTGAGTTTTTCATCATATTTCAAAAATCCTATACTATAATACGAGCATTGTCTGAAGGGATGTGTGTTCTACGATCATGAAATATAGCAGGTAGATTTTGCTTAAACTTTAAATTTAAGAGTGTTTTTCCCCAAAAATAAGATTAGAAACACCCTCAATCCCAAGAAAAATCGAACATCGTGTAAATTTACGTTTAAAAATCGTAATTTTTAACATTGGTCTTATGGGTTGCTATTTTGGTAACGAAATAACGTTAACATTAATGTTAACGAAGACTGCTTAAGGCTACGGTCTACCCCAGCCCAAACAACAACAATGCCGAATGCCGCCTCGCGGCCGTAGCGCTAGGCGAGTTTGATGGCTGCAGAGGTTTACGGGGATCGTATTTCAGAATTAACCGATTAAAATAGAGATTGGCTGTTAACTTTTTCTAAAAGTAGAAAAAAAGGATCTAGTCGGCTCTCTGTTTAGAATTTTTAAATAAAATTTCTAATTTCAGTAATAACTGTCTAAAATCATCTGTTTTTTAGTTTTGTAAATGCAGAGGTTTACGGGGATCGTGTTTCTGAATTAACTGATTAATTAAGATAGAGATTGGCTGTTAACTTTTTCTAAAAGTAGAAAAAAGGATCTAGTCGGCTATCTTTTTAGAATTTTTAAATAAAATTTTTAATTTCAGCTATAACTGTCTAAAGTCATCTGTTTTTTCTTGATTTTTACTTAAGTTTTCTATTTGTTTTAATGAACTAACTACAAAAGTGTAACAGAGGGAAATTAGTACCGTTATTCTTCTTTAATATGACACCCTATTTATAGTTCTACCCTTCATTTAGCAGAAGATAACACGATTCTAAAAAAACCCTTGCAATTGGGTGCCCGCCAGGGGTGGATAGCCGACTAGATCCTTTTTTCTACTTAAAAAAAAAAGTTAACAGCCAATCTCTATCTTAAGAGGTTAGTTTTAAAACACGATCCCCGTAAACCTCTGCATTTACAAAACTAAAAAACAGATGATTTTAGACAGTTATTACTGAAATTAGAAATTTTATTTAAAAATTCTAAAAAGGTAGCCGACTAGATCCTTTTTTCTACTTTTAGAAAAAGTTAACAGCCAATCTCTATTTTAATCGGTTAATTCTGAAACACGATCCCCGTAAACCTTTGCAGCCATCAAACTCGCCTAGCGCTACGGCCGCGAGGCGGCATTCGGCATTGTTGTTGTTTTGGCTGGGGTAGACCGCAGCCTCCGCCTTCGAAACAGCTGTTAACTGCGAAGAGGTGTAGTTAATTGTTGGTGGAAATTTAATAGCTTTATTACCATGACACTATAACAAAAGTTAATGAAAACCTAAGAGCAAGGCTCGGTTAACCTGGTACTATATAAATAATACGGTAACTAATTAAAAAATAATATCTATAAAATTTCAGTGCAAGTTGACTTTAATTCTTAAAACGACTGATGATTTAAAATTCAAATGAATGTGAAATGTCAAAAATCTTGCATTTAAAATGTAGTCTGCAAATCTATCTCCTTATTTCTATAAGGGTTTCGTCTGTTACGTGTTAGTCCCTTTTTCTCTCGACCTACTGAACCGATTTTTAAGATTGAGGAGTCATTTTAAGCTTAGGATATAGCGCGTAGACGAATCGTAATTAAAAAGGTCATATCGTTTCGGGCTTCGCCCCTCTCGCCTTTGATTTATTTCTAGAGGGCGCTTTAAAATGTTGACTAACTTTCATTGTACGATGTTTATAAATGTGAATTGTAACTTAACAGCTGATTACTTTCAGACGAATTTTTAGGTCAGATTGTAAACAAAAATAGAAATTAATAGTTTTGAAGTATTTTTGAAGTAAATAGATCAATAGTTTTGAACTATAATGTGAGTTATTAAACTGAAAAATATAAATGTTACAAAATGCGCAATTTGCGCACGGGCCCCCTAGTTATATTTTATTTTACAAATTTCTGTGTTTGCTTTGGGATAGTACGATTTAAAAAAAAAGTTTTGAAATTAATACACGGAAAAATTAACAGATGTTTTTTTTATTGTACACTTTTAAAAGAATACAGAAAACTTTGTGGATTAATTACATAGTACCGGGGAGCCGAGCTTCGCTCTATAATTATGTTGTAAAATGTTACAAAATGTTTAAAATTACATTTAAGTTCATTAAATGAGGGTGAGATGTCAGAGCACGCCTTCAGTCTTCCCTTTTCTATAGGTGAAAATAAATTGCTCGATTCCGAGCAACAAGTAAGTAATTCGTAAATAAAAATTACATGTGGCGTTCTTACACCATTTACCATTTACCATCGAAGTCATCTCTGCAGTCCTTGAAGAAAGGGAGAGTCGTCAATTCTTGCATGAATGTGTTTGTGTGTGTGTCATGTGTGGTGCATTTTTTATGGGAGTGTTCTTCTATGAACTCACTTAGTTTGTAGTAAGGTCATTCCAATAGATGTTTTTTAGTTGCTTTTTAAACATGGAGGCCTTATTGATTTCTTTGAGACTGGTCTGTGAGGTGGTTTGGAAAGGAATTTATGTGTATGAGAAAAAGCAGTGGGCCGAGGATGGATCCTTGGGGAATTCCTTGTGTATAGTGTTCTGGCGTGACGATCTTACTTTGACTTCATAGTTGTTGTTGAGGTGTTCTACTTCCACTATTTGCTTCCGGTTTGTGAGAAGATTAATTGGTTGTGGATTGCTTTTTCAATGTATTTGGATAAAGTGGGCAGCACTGATACGGGTCGGTTATTTGATGCTTTGGAGTTTTCTTCTTTTTTGCATTTAGGGTAAATTAATTCTATTTGGGCTGCTTCAGGAATTTCATTTTGTTGTATGGAGTAGTTAATAATGTTTAAAATGGGCAAAATTATTACTGTTTGACAGTAAATGATTATTTTGTTGGATATTTGGTCGATTCCTGCAGAATTTTTGGGTTTGAAGCTCTTAAACATATCTTGAAGATCTTTGATGCTGACTTTGTTAAACTGGGTCAGGCCTTAGAGTTTAAGCCTTACTTTCCCTTAAGGATGTCTCTGCTTATTCGTTTGTGTATAGGCCTTCATGGATGCTACTTAATTGCAGACGATTTTGTCCTAAGTCCACAATGTAGCTCGCTAAATGATGTCAATGATGTTGTTATTTCTAAGTCAACCCCTATTACTGAGTGGTGCAGTACAAAGAAACCCTGCATGAATGCTGAGAAGGTTCAGGATGTAACACTGTGTCTGGGCAGTAGATCCAGCAATGTCAAATCACTTAAGTTCTTGGGGTTTCATTTGCAGTACAATATTATGTGGCAAACACACATTGAATATTTGGCTTCAAAAATTGAGAAGGATATTCATGATAAGATCACTAAGTGCTAGTGTTTCTGCTGATGTCTTTCTTTGTATTATACATCCATAGTTTTATGTCATATGGAACCTCAGTGTGGGCTTAACTGTTCTTATTCCATTGACATTGACAGAATTTTTATGTTGCAGAAAAAGGCCTTAAGATTAATGTGTGGCGTTCATAACCAAACATATTGCAAGCCACTCTTGATTGCTCTTAAAATACTTACCATCATTGTTTGTCATGTCATGCTTTTTGTCAATGACAATCTGACAATTAAAATATTATTTAAATAATAAGAAAAACAATTTATCAAAAAAAATAAACAGATTTATTTATCTTTTTAATTCGGCATTATTATAAACACTAATTTTTACATCAACAGTAATCAAGTAAAAGAATAATAATCGAAACCTTCAAGATTGTTACATCGGAAAAAGGATATTTTTAAATATTCGCATTAAACTTGTTATAGTTAAAATGACATTCATCCAGCAAAGGGAAATGAGCTATTAAGTGTTGAAGCTTTGTTCGTTTAATTTTGTCTTCATCGAAGTTAATTAGCAGATGTTAATTAGTGCTTATTGAACAGTTCCTCCCATCGCCTCCCGCGATTCGTCCCTTTGCCGATCGACTCCGATATTATATCGGCGCGGCAGCTCTTGACAGACACATTTATGTCATCCAACATTTCATCAACAATTTTATTTTATTTTTCATCAATCATTGTTATTTTGTATTTCGTTCATACCGGGCGATTGGAAAGCCACTCAATATTTTATTTTAGTTGTTCTATAGAAACTTTATGTTATAAAAAATATACACAATAGTTCACAAAGCCTAATCTGATACAAGATTACGCTTTTAATAAAGAACATTTAATCTTTACATGTAATTATTTACAAATTCCCGATAGACTCTTACATTCTTCCAACCAACATTGTTCCAATATTAGGATTCCATTCTATCCCTCCGTGCCCTAAAATTGGTCACAAACAGTCACTTTCTATTCTAACTGATCCAGCTTTCTAACAATAAAATTCTAGAGTAAACCACAGCAACAGTGTTAGGGGTTCGGACCTAATTGGGACTTTCTGACAACGCGTTTATCCGGGTGAAAGTGTGTGAGTTCAACTGAGTGGTGCAGTTAAAATTAAACAGCGTATAACTTTAGATCAGCATAAACGGAGTACTATAGTTCATGGTAGATCAATCGGATCTGGACTAAATACAGCAAATTTATAAACATGAAATACCTTCATGACCTTCATCCATAGGGACAAGAAAATGTCATATTGTTAGAACTGAAGAAAATTGATAGAAAGTCAAGTAAAGTTATCCAAATGTTTGTTTAGGCATTTTATATGTTAACATTCTAAAGGAAGTGTATACGTATCTAAAAGATAATAACGTAACCTAGGCCTACAGTTTGAGCTTTGGCGATTCAAACAAAAGATTTTTTTAATAGATTATATTCAAATTAATCTACTGCCATCCTATGTAAAAGACCTGTTTATCGGTCGGAATTCTCAAATAAAAATGCAACGAACACACTTGCACGCGAATTTACTTTGAATAAGAACATTTTTCTGCATTTTTTTTGTCAGGATAGTTCAGTTTTAATAATTTTTAATGCCGAAGAGGGCATAAGGAAATATTCAAAAATAATTTCCGGTTATGATATATTATTGGCCTACATCTTCTCATTTTCCATCAATCATCAATCAATCAATAAAGTTTATTTATTCATCAACAATAATACAGTACAAACATTACATTAGGTGAATACATTAACAGTGCTATTCTTCAAAGCAGAAAAGTAATACCTACCGTATTTACAAAGTTCTAACAACTTTTCATATTTTTCACATATATATTTTTTGATGAATAAACATAGGAGCCTCCTAGGCAGAGCCAGTTTGGAGGACTCCATCCCTTGACAATATTAAATTGGCTGGTGGGTTATAGATGTTACATATGTTATAGTATAATTAATAAAAAACAATACTTAATCTACTCATTCTGCAAGATGAATGTTGTTATATTACATGTGCTACATACTAGGTGGACTACTACATACAAAAGAACATATTTTCTACTAACTTATAAACCGTACTACAGTAGATACAGATACAGAACTAATTCAATAGATATATTATATTCAAACTAGCAAGTTACATGGAAGAGGAATTCAACATTATCTTTGTCAAGTAGCCATTTCTTTAGGTTTCTAGCATACTGAGAAGCTGAGATATTATGACCAATGATATGCAATGTCATATTGTACACGGGGAGCTATGAATGTATAAAAGTGTCTGTACAGTGTAAGCTTAGGTTTAGGAACAGGTACTTGATGCAATGCTCTCAAATTATATCTAGTATCTCCTACAGTATTTAAATTACTTTCATAAATAAGTAATAAAAAATAGCTTTAAAATCTTAAAAATATAAAAATGTCTGATAGGTAGAATTTCAAGATGTTTAAATAAGGCAAAGAGTTTTCAGTTCTTGTTTTCTTTAATAAAATTCTAACAAAAGCCTTCTGTAAAGTTATAACAGGATTTAAGGTTGTAAGGTATGTTCCTCCCCAGCAGGTCATGCCATAACTTAATCTAGAACTGACAAGTGCATGGTAAACATATAAAAGAACATTTTGAGGACACACATTTCTTAATAGGTAAAATTTGCGCAACAAACTACAAAGTTATTTTCTTAACTTCTCAATGTGGCCCTTCCATGAAAGATTTGAATTTATTACAAGCCCAAGATACTTAATTTTTTATACTTTTTCAAGCCTATTACAATTGCATACTATTCCATTACATTGAGGTACATGATTAAAAAGATCACCAATAAAACTCGTTTCATGTTTTATACCAAAAATCATATACTTTGTTTTTTCACTTAAAACTAAATAATTTCTGTCAAACCAGTATCTCAACATGTTTAGATCGTCCTGCATACATGTCTTAACATCATCCAAACTTTCAAATAGTTCAAATAGTATAAATTTATTATAATTGTTCTCTTCATCTTTTACTGTAGCCGTTCTAGATTGTTTTTTACAAAAAAAAAAATTAAATTACAATTTCGTTAATATTGTAACAGTGTGGGAGAATAGAAAATTGTTACAACAAAATCGCCAGGATGATAATTAATTCAAATTTTAAATTTTAAAAACATATCACATGTCATATCGTGAGGTTTTTGAGGTTTTGGATAAAACACTTAGTTATTTGTTTAAGTTATTCCTATATGTTTGTGTTTTCTTAAAAAATGGGAGAAATTCTTCAAAAATGGCTAAGTTTGTTGTAATTTTCAAATTCGGCAGGTTTGAAAATTTTGAAATTATCGTCCTATCTTTTTTTAACTGTTTTACCAAGGTTTTGCAATCACTTCTTTACAAATACACGTATTCTAATATAAAGTCAAAAATATTTCAACATGGACTTTTTACTCATGGATCAACTGTTTCTAACCATATAAAATTTCCGTTTGGCATTTCATCAGAATTTGACATTGGGGGATGGGTAGGTGTATAGGTAGCTAATACTAATTATTCCAAAGCTTTTAATGAAGTTAATCATTATATTTCTATTTATTAATAGGCAATCATTTCGTTTCCTCCTTTTTTTTCTCAGCTCGTCTGCATCGTAAAAAAATCCGCGCATACCGTTAGAAAAGTATGAAAGGTATCTGTAGATGAGCAGAATCCCATTCTAATTCTCATCGGACTCCAGGGCTAAGCCTCACAGGCTTTCAAAGTTCCAATGTTAATCTTATGGAGGGTTAATTAATTAAACCATTAAACATCTTTTGTAAAAAAAAAAAAAAAAAAAAAAAAAAAAAAAAAAAAAAAGAACTATAGAAAACAGGAAGAACAGATGTTTCAGTTATAAAATGTTTTAAACTTCTTGGGTTCATTCCAGATGAATTGAAATTTTGTCGAATTTCGATCAGGAGGCGATCTCTAGTTCTCAAAAATAGTCTAAATTACTGTCTTTTTTTGAGGAATTTGTGTGTTTCATTGCATCCTATCTGAGAAATCGTTCCTAATTTGTATAACCATAAACAACTAAGATTCAAACTCATATTACGAGAAACCCTTACTTCAAGGATCGTTGTCTCCGATCTATTTAAAAATAGTAGAAATTCCATAGTAAGCTTTTGAACGCGAAGTTTTTATTTAGTTAGTGTTACAATTCAGTCTTTTATGTTAGTATAGTATCAAATACTTATAACTGTTTACTAACCTATATTATGTACCCGTAAGATAGTATACTAACCTCATTAAGTCATTATGATTTCTAGTCTGCAAACCTCGTTGGTTAATAGCTTTTAAACTTATATTTCTATGGAATAATATTATTTTTAAGTACAGTATAAACATTAAACATAAGGATAAACAAACGCTAGATCCATTTTTTTTTTCTTGCCGCCTCATAACAATCGATTACATTTAATTAGTATTCCAAATACAGCCCAAGAACAGTGTGTGGTTGTACAAGTACATGTAGCATAGGCGATAACAGTTGATATTTATTATTGTTGTGTGAGGACTTGGGGAATAGTTTTAAATCATCAATAGCATTACATTACTTCTTAATCGAGGAAAGAAGGTAACGAAAAATAACATCGTCAAACTGCTGAACTGGAAGAACACTAACGAACTGGCAACTGACCATTGTCAGGATTCGTTACTGGATCAGGAGAAAAGTTTGGGCTAACTCGGACAGATTTGTTTGAAAACCCGAAGTTCTATAAATCTCTCATAAAGTTTTGCTGAAATAGTTTAATTTTAATCGTTGTTCTAAAATATAAAATATTCAATTGCAGTATGCATATTAAGAAATTGACCTTTATAATATTATTGACAACACATACGAAAATACTAATTATACTCACACTTATGATGGACAAAGAAAATTTGACACAAGCGTTTTACGAATCATCCCTTATGAATTATGCGGATGTAGAAAAATGTAAAAAAAAACTGCCTAATTTTGCTTTTTCAAGTCATTAATTTGATTGAGGTTGATATGTTCTTGGTACATACCCTTGTTTTACTCCAAAGTATCCACATACTCCCACTTGGAAATGTTCATTTGTATTTTTCAGTTTACATTTGGTGTTCTATTTTTAAGCACGGTTAATAATTAATTGTTTAATTAATATGGTGTCTATAACATTTTGCTAAACAATTCATGACACCATTTTCTAGTTACCTCCGGAATAATTGTGTAAACAAAACAATGTTACATATTGTTCTAATTGCTCCATTTGTATAACGATAGCTGACTCAGCAGCATCAATAAAGTTCCACGTGAAAAACGACAGTTAACGCAATCATACAAGTATACTTTCCAGCAACATTTTTATATTACTCTTAACATGTATGTCAATGATATACAGGGTGCGGCAAAAAAAAACTATCTATTTTCTTTCTGTTTCCGCTCAGCAACAGGACGTCTGAGACTGAGAAAGGTGGGAGTAGGCTTGCTAGAACACAAATTTTATGGCATTTTAATAGTCATGGAGTAGTGATCGCTTGAGCAACGCTAGTTCTCTATCAAGACGTATTTCAATATTGGTGATTTAATCATTGCTATTCAGCGGCAGTTTCATGCATTCTTTCAATTAGGTCAAAATTTATAGAGGTTCCGTATCTTAGCACAATTATGCAGTGGGTTATTAACTTTAGATTAACCATATTTTGAGTTGAAAACGAAGCCAACAGGCCGTCCAAGGTCAGTGGGGATGGGGATGCCAAAGAACAGGGATAGAGCCCATGCTGCTGTGTGGAAAACAGTCCTCGTCGGTCCGCCAGAAAACAAGCTAGTGCTTTGCTTGTGTCCACTCCATAAGCATTTTGTTAAGAAATTGTACAAGGTGAACTGAATTCTTTTAAGTGAGAGTATTCCAAACCCATTACATTTTGGACACCCCGGGAATCGAATCCGTGACCTCTTGAACCAAAGTCCAAGACGCTAACCGGTATAGGCTAGCGAGATGCCTTGAACATGGCTGACCCCTAGGTGTGACAAATTTTGTGGTTCAATTTTAATTTCCATCCATACCAAATTATTGGCTATTGTTCAGTAATTAAAGACCACTGACCATGAAAAGTAAAATATATTTGACAAACAAATTATATTTAAATGCTGATAAAGAAATTTTAATGTTTACTAACGAGACGCACAAAATACGCCCCGATATCGAACGCGCGTTACTAAACATCAAAACATGCCTATAATTTAAACATGTAGGTTAGGCGACCACTATTCCATGACTACTGAAATGGCATATAATTTGCTTTCCAATAAGCACACCCTCAGACGTCCTGTAGATGAATATTGCCCGAAAGAAATTAGATCGGATTTTTGCCGCACCCTGTATTTTTGAAACATTTTGCAATAAGTTATTAATGGTACAAAACAAATTATACTACCCTAAAGGTTTTTAATTTCTCTTATCTCTTACGAAAAACTTAGTTTTGTTTATTCAAATAATGGAACTTTTCTTGAGGACACCTTTGTTTACCCTTACTTCGAATCTTCGATACTTTGTTTTCTAGGTCACATAGTATTAGGACTTCTAACTTCAAACATCAGATCGCTGCAATATAGCGGTCCTACTCAGGACTACACAGTTTTCATTGCTATCTCTTATATAAATTCCAAATCTACATTTCTCTGGTGGTGGCCGCGCCGCTGGGTGCCGCCACCAGGCTGGGCTACACTATACCACGTGACCCCGTGGCGCGCTGGTGTGCGGTGCGGCGCGGTTCTGCGGCACTGCGGCAGAGCGACCGCTGCGGTGCACAGTGCAGGTTCGCGGTGCGGTACGGCAGTGCGGTATGGGACCCGTCAACATAGGACTACCGTCGCCGTCAACAACGACCTAGTGATAAGCAGTTTCAGGAACATTCTATTCGTCCTGCTGGTAATCAAGGTAACTTAATCTTGCCTTATTTATTAAAGTTTATTTCATTTTATTTATTTATTAGTAATTAAGTTAGGTTTACTAACCGTAAATTTACAAAGCGGTTGCGCTTCATATTTGACTCAAATTACGTAGGTTTTTTCCATTTTTAGATTAAGGTTTCTCCCCTAGACTGACCTTTTCTCTGGTATTTTTTCTAGAATCAGACTAGGCTGTTTACCTCCAACCTTAAATTTAAAGTAATACACTTAAAAAATAATAAAATCTACCACACTGATTAAGAGTATAACAAATCAAACACAAAATTGAAAAAGTTTCGACGATGTCAAAAGTGAATGGAATGAATAATTTATTTCAAATTAATGACGTATTTTAAAAGCTTTACATCAAGTGACATTTAACTAAGTGTTACAATTAGAGGCAAAACTTTTCTAAAATAGTTCAAAACTTATTATCATTTTAATAAAGCTTATTTAATCTTCGATCAACCAAACGCCAAAGTTTGTAAAATAATCGCACTATTCAAAAATTAACTGAAACAATTTAATAAAACTTTTTTTGTTATTTATATTGTGCATTATAGTTTTTATAATTTTTACCCCTAGGAATTTGCGTTTTTTTAGGTTATATGTGCATGAATTTTATCACTGTTAAACCTGTATTATCCAAGGTATCGCACCGGAGATGTACACCCATTGGCTGTACACTATGACACAAGTATACTTCTCACCCAATGGACTACACCTGTTTGTTGGGATTAGGCCCATATTGTTAGAAATATACAGTGTGTTCATTTTGTTATGCTCACCATTGGGATCTCGCAAACTATAAAAGTTACAGCAAAGGTCAAATTAGCAAAGTAGTGCGGAATTATAAGCTGAACAAAATGATGTGTAAAAATCCCAGATATTTCTACTGGTTCGTTCGCTGTGCTCAAAAAAATGTTTTTTGCTCAAAACTTCTTTTGCGTATAACTTTGTTATTTGTTGAAATACAAAAAAAACTTTTCAGATGAAACTTTACTGAAATTTTACGTAGATTCTGAATATTAAAACTTAAATTTTTTACTTCAAATGGTTTTTGAGATATTTTAGACAAGTTGATTATTTTTAATACAAGTATGTATTTTTTTTTCATCATCATAAAAAAGAAATAATTTTTCTGATCACGAAAATACCAAATATGGCATATTTATTTATCATAATAATTATTTAATTATAAAAATGTGATTAATAAGCAAATCTGAAATGCTAATAATGAGGATGCTTCTAGCATGTGGTGCAACAATGGTGTAAATCAGCTGTTTTTTTCATTTTGTGTTTCATATTTTGTTGCTTACATTGTTGATCAGCTGTTTACCGGCATCCGCGGTTGCCATAAAACGTGTAAATCAGCTGTTACATGGGATGCCGGTAAACAGCTGATCAACAATGTAAGCAACAAAATATGAAACACAAAATGAAAAACAGCTGATTTACACCATTGTTGCACCGTATGCTAGAAGCATCCTCATTATTAGCATTTCAGGGTTGCTTATTAATCATATTTTTTATAATTAAATAATTATTATGATAATTAAATATGCCATATTTGGTATTTTCGTGATCAGAAAAAATATTTCTTTTTTATGATGATGAAAAAAATACATACTTGCATTAAAAATAATCAACTTGTCTAAAATATCTCAAAAACCGTTTGAAGTAATTTTTTTTTTTAATATTCAGAATCTACGTAAAATTTCAGTAAAGTTTTATCTAAAAAGTTTTTTTTGTATTTCAACAAATAACAAAGTTATAGGCAAAAGAAGTTTTGAGCAAAAAACAGTTTTTCGAGCACAGCGAACGAACCAGTAGAAATATCTGGGATTTTTACACAGCATTTTGTTCAGCTTATAATTCCGATCTACTTTGCTAATTTGACCTTTGCTGTAACTTTTATAGTTTGCGAGATCCCAGTGGTGAGCATAAAAAAATGAACACACTGTATACCCGGTTCCTGTGGGCTCACCACAATCACTGCAATGGTTCTCAGCTAGTTTTAAGTGTGCTGCAATACTAGGCCTATTTACAGAAAAAAACATTCTCAATTATGAGATTCTTTGTAAAACTGATTCTCCTATCATCTGTCACGAGTAATTCAAACACAAATACACATCCCACCTCTATTCATTTCAAACACGGTTTGAATTGAATGTATGTATGAGAGCCAACGGTGTGTCATCGTCGCAGGTCGAAGTCCTCTGAGCGAAGCGCTCGCCGCAAGCGCGGTCTGATCTACGAAGTGCAATTCAGCGCAAATAGTGGCATAACAAACCCGCGATTACAGGGGCCTTGTACACAGGGAGACGTGTTATCCAGGGGGGGGGGACAACACAGTCGCTCATCACCTGGCGACGTTGGGTACTGATAACGAGGTGGCGAAGGCTTCAACTTTGCCGCTGGCGTTTGAAAAGGTTTTTTGGACTTATTGGGAGTTTATAGTCTTATAAATTTTTGCACTCATAATTAAATAGCTATTAAACATTTGATAATCATCCAAACCTTTTAGCAGCTTTGTTTTTAATAAAGTAATGACTCTGATCATAGTTCGAAGAGCTATCTGACGTCTCATAACATTGTTGTTCAACATTTAGAGACAGAGCGTTCGTAGGCCCAACCAGCCTTATTAGTCAAAATAAAAATTGAGGAAACACAGACCCTTAAATTACAGTAAATGCTATAATAGTACTGTATAAGCTGCATTATTGCGCTGAAGATTTGCCGCTCATGAAGAGGAGCAAAACAATTTCCTAGATTGCATTGACTGTAAGTTGATAAGTTATATAAATATAATTTCTGTCTTTTATTATGGTATAATTAGCCTATTAAAATTGAAGTAGTTCACCATGTCTTGTTTGTTGTGCAGTCTGTGGTATTGAAATGTATTACATCCCTGTGAATATTGAAAAATCTTGTGGTTAATGAGCCTATTTTACAAGCTTTAAAATGTTAGATGGGTATAATTAAAAATCTTTATGTACTACTAGAAATATTTTAGACTCAACGTACGACTAATTCATGTGTTCATGGCGATGTTCATTCGTGGATTTACTGACATCATTCACTGACATTATTCATACTCTTCGCAATGTTGATAATATGTTGAGGGGGGCGTTATAGGTAGTATTAAACAGTAAACACTGTACTGCAACGTCCTCCACTGGCAGCCAGCGGTGGGAACCACCATTGTTGAACTATTACATTGTTAACCGCATAATGAGTTTGGAGTAATTCGCCTAGATTGCGTGGCTCCGCACATTGCATCAGGCTTCATTTTACTGGATATCAGGAAGATTCGAAAACAAACTGGTTCACCACAACAATCCAGAATTTCCACGATACGCCATAATACGTACATTTCTCAACCTCAGAACATTCTGTAGAAACTGACCAAGAGTTGAGAACACATTTTCTCTGCAGAAATGTGATCTATTTTGTTGCTGAATGACGATTCACATTTATGTACCGTACAGGTGGAAAATATAATTTTTTTCTTCACTCCAAATATAATTCTAAACTAAAACTTTTTAATAAACGAAAATAGAAAACATTCAATGTTTAGATAACCTTTTTAAAGGTTTCTTAATATACAATAGTAGAATTGGATATTTGTAATTAAAACTTTGTAATTTCAATTTTATATATGATTGGTGTAGGTATTTAAAATTAAACTGCGATAATATAACATTGAAACTACGGAGTTCTTTAATAGACCCTGGTAAGGTGATGAAGTGCACATATAGCAAAATCTCCTATAAAATAAAGTTGTAACAAACATTTGTTTATGAAATCGAAATATTTGTGACTAAAAACACCTTGATAATAAAAATAGTCATTGGGCAGATATGGAGTTAGGTAGTAAAAATCGTACAAATTAAAAAAAAGAGTTTAGGATTACATTCAGGCCTACTTGTCCGTTCTCTTAAATAAAAACTTGTGCCAGCTATTTGGCCAAAATATGCTTACTTATATAGCACTGTAGGTTGGAACCAATTCTACAACGAGATCAACAAGGAATAACTTGATCACTTCCTCGAGCGGAGGAAAAAGTCGTATTTCCAGTCAAAAGTGTTTCGGCGTGAGCGGAACAGGTTCGGCTGAGGCGATGTCAGTGGGTCAGAGCCGAGGGCCCGCACCGCCAACCTGGGGAGACGAATGCTGAGTTGAGACATCCTCCATGAGAGTGCGAGTGAGAACTCGCTAAGGGCGACAGACACATAAATTATCTTGCAATAAACCAACTATAGTAAGTTTCACGAATATATCCCGATGAGAGTTGATGCATTGTTGCCAAAACTATCGAGAAACATATCATTACACATGGTAAACATAACCACGAATTACAACCTTACAGGGCGAGAGGAGTGAGAGGGTCACCTGTTAAATTTCCATCGGACTATTTTCTTGAACCTTGCGGATGTACCTACGTTGGTGTGCTATTGTGGTCTGCGTCACTGTTGGTGTACAATACCAATTAACTTTGCTAAATAATTAAATTCTTGTTCTAAGAATATTAAATCTAAGTACCAATTATAAAAATGCATTTTTTAGGATTAGTTAAATTGTAAAAATATTGTGGTTTAGTTACTGTCAAACTACCCACTCAGCACAAAATATCCTCCGTTAGAATATCCCGATTTGGCGACGTAAATTCCGGAAAGATCCCAGGAAATAAGGACGTCCAAAATAAGGATATATCCTGTGCACTTTATACTCATCGGGATATCCCGGAATGTTGGACTTCTTCCGGACTTCCGGACTTCTTCCTTTTCTGGTCCTAAGGACAAAGAGGGGTTTCCGAAGGATAGTCAAAATATCCCTGTGGATTAATGCTGAGGACGGTGTTGTTCTGTGTGGGTATTAGACCTAAAACTTCTAATAGGCCTATACATTAAGTAACTCAAAGTAGGACAACTAATTCTAGAGCCTTATTTATAAATGGAAACAACGAATAAATTAAAGATTTTACTCTTTATTTATTAATTTTTAAATCTACGTTTGCAAGTTGAACTGTTTTCTCTTCATTTTGATTCCAAACAGATTCCCGTTTGTAGCTTTGTGTCTAAAAATAACATAAAAGAATCATAATATTGTAGTAGGTACCTATTTGGTTTTATCATAATTATATAACAAACACTATGCCGGATTAAACTATTACTTTGCTCGTATCTCGACGGCCGGTTAACACTGAAGAACATTATACAGTCTGAAGATGCAATACCCGATAACAACTGTGGTTAATGTCCAATAAAACAAAAGCCGTGTCGTAAAAGCCGCGCGAATTAATGTTACGTCGTAAATTGCTAAAACACTAACGCTTATCTTCCGTTTGGATAAAAATTGTCATTAGTTATCCGAGTTGAGCCGCCGTGGGGGTTGGCTCCAGCTCCAGCCCCAGCTCCAGCCTTGTACCCGAGCTGTACCCACGACACCGACACCGTCGTGCTGTTGTGAGGGTGTTGGGGGGAGGGGGCTATCTGTGACTTATAGGCCATTGTTGGCTGCGTTTAAAATCTTCCAAATACATATATAAACTGGAAAATACTAGGGTCTACGGTTTATTTTCCGTATGTGACCCATAAATCACCATTTTATCGATATCGTATATTTAAATTGTCCGAACTGCAGATTTATTTTAAATTTCAGGAAATAATGCCAGCCTCTTGACCACATGTAAAATTTCCTTATAGGCTATTCATACTGGGTTGTATTATCATTAATTTCATGTTCTAGTAAAATTAATGTTCAAAATGTGAACTGTACTTGCTACACTTTCTTTTTTTCTATTAAGTATTGATGTCCACAAGCATTGCTACCACAAAGAGTTGTAGCGGGAAGCAGTTACATCTGTATTCACAAATTTTCTGAAGTAATGTCTCGTTCTATGTCATGAAATTATTTTTAATATGTATCCGTTACTAACAACTAAAGCACCACTAAAAATTCCTGTAATGCGTTTCTTATGGAAAATTCAATTACAATTTATTAGTTTATTATTAGCTAGAATAGCTTCACCAACGAAATAAACATCTACAAATTATGTGAACAATCTACTGTGAAAGTTTAAAATCGATAGGACACTTCGTTCGAGAGTAGGGGAGAGTAGGGTAATCGTGCGCGGCGGGTAAAGGTGCGCATCGTAGTTTCTTATGAATGAAATAAGTTAAAAAGCTCCAGTATGTGCTGCAGCCTAGCGGGGGACTCAACAACTAATACCCGACCTCGTGGTTTTCGATTCTGAAATTTTTGAGGTTATGAGAGGCCAAAATCTAAAAGTCGTGTGTGTCATGTTATTTTTGCGCCTCAGAAAATAGTAAGGTTAGGGCAGATCTTTAGATAACTTAATACTTATTTAGTATTACAATTAATGGTAGTCTTTGCTTTATCGTTTGAACCAATTAATTTATGGTTTCATCCCTTCTTAAGATAGTGAGAAAATAAAATACTTTCGAATGCAATATCGGGTAATGGTGCGCGGCAGTGGGCACCGTGTAGTTATAGGTAAGAAAAAAAAAATTACTTCCCCTTTTCACATTCTTGTTTACAGATGCTCATAAACTGTTCATCCTGGAGTCATGCAGACAGCTCAGGTGCAGACACAGCAGAAAATTAGCCTACGTGTGTTAATTTTGCATTAACCCTTGAACAATTTTGTAATTTTAATCAAAACTTTTGTTAAGTGTATTGTAAAGCTCAAAGAAAGTATTGCTTAGCTTTAAGACATTCCATATGTTATATTGATATTGAATTTATATTAATGAAACACATTTATTCTAATTATTTCAACCCATACGTCCCTGCGCACCATTACCCACCCCCATGCGCTCAATTACCCGATGGGTAGGGAAATCGTGCGCAAGTGCATATTCTTATTTAATGGTGTATATTTAATCAATGTTAATATATATGATAATGATAATTTTTATAAAAAACTACATTAAATACCAAAGAGTTTGACACATGTACTGGTAATTTTTGCCCGCATATTTTCTGGGAAGAATTTTTTCCCCTTAGGTGCGCACCATTACCCTTCTTTCCCCTAATCGTTCGCGATTTAAATTGGGTGCACACACTGAGGCATCAACAATCATGTGTGAGGATTTATCTACTCTTCGAGCCGTTCATTAAATAATCATATTTAAATTATTAATTATTAAATTATTAGTTGTTTAGAAAAACTTTTAACGATAGTAAAAAATAAAATAGGCTACTTAGATAAAATTTTTTGTTCTACTTTTCGAAAATTAATTGAGATGGTCATTAAATTATTTTAACTTTCCGTGGAATTTATATTTATTTTATTCTTTTTCTAGAAAACTGGAATACATTTGGAATTGATATTAAATTAATTGTTGGTTTATTTAAATGACACTATGACCGAATTATAATGATCGTATATTTAAATTATAGCAATCAAATTTTATGTTCTTATCTCAGATACTGTTCTGTTGTTTCTATAAAAAAAATATATTACTTAAACTGTTTACATTTAATGTTAAATTGTGGCCAATTTTAAGAACTGTATTTTTAAGAGACATCATTATAATAACTTTAATTTAAAGTAATAATTCTGTTACCAATATAGATCCATAAAAATACCTACTAAATGGAAAAATATGTTTGCTAGGAATTTATGATAAATTGTCATAGTGAATTTTATACAAACGTTAGGAATCCCAGTCGGCGCTGTGACATAACGCCTAACACACAGACAGGTGTGAGATAATGTTATCATCTGCGTGACTAGTGGCCGTATACCTTCCTCCTCATCCTCGAGACCCCAGTGTAGGGCTGTAATGAGGGCGATAAGTTGAGACGTCACAACGTCCCACGTCACATTCAAAAGGGACAAACATCGATTAATATTTTGTGTTTACAAATAAACATAGTTCAGCGCTAATTGTTTGTTATAATTCATTTTTTTATGTAATTACTGTTTATTTAATATTTAAGTTTTTGTAAATTCAATAATTTATAACATTAAGACAAAGTATTTAAAAACTCATTAACTCTAAGCAATCTCATAGTGTCACAGATTTGTTTACAATTAGCTCAAGTTAATGGCTTTTTAAAAACATAACCATATGCAATTACACCTACATGGCTTTTTATTAATGTGTTCACAAATTATAAATAAACAAAGAAAATAAAAACAACTTATGAATAAACATTTTTATAAGTTTTAGGATCCAACATTTTTACGCATTTTATCTAATTTTGAATTTCAAAGAAATTTTTACTTTGCTTTCAGATTTGTTCTAAAAGAAGATGAAAATATAATTTAGAATATGTCGTGCCGTCAAAGTGAATGTGCGGCTGTTGAATTTGCAATCTAATGTGATAAGTTTTTAAGTTATAGTATTTTTTAATTTCCACACACAACTAAAAATAATACATCACTCATTTACCACGCTAGCAGAAAAAATTTGTGGACTTAAATTATTAAATCATACATTCAAAAGGATTGTTAGGAATTAGAAATGTGTGTTGCGTATGTAATTTTTATCGAATGTGTCAAAAGAATTGTCTTCTAGCAAATAGGCCTATAATAGTCTAATATAGACACCTTTCTATGCTCTCATTCGCCTTCACAGACAATTAAACATTTCGATTTAATGCAAATTCTTTTTTTATATGCTTAGTTTTTTAGTGATCGATGTGAAAAAATGTTTGTATTCTACCGTGATAATATTTTATTTTAATACCTTGTATTAGTTTCGTAATTCCTTTATCTTATCTTTTTACTCATGAATCCTAAAATATAAAGTACAACAGTCAGAAGGACGTAGATAGTTTTCCATAAAATTTATAGTCATACCGTACTGTTAGGTCACCAGTACGGTGTTATTCATAAAGCACCCAGACAGTCAAATCAAAATTCCCTTTCAAAATACCAAACTGTGTTCTCACCTTATTCCCACCACAAATTATTAACAATGGTGACAAATTTGTCGAGTTTCCCCTGATTCAAAAATACGCCACTGGATGTTCTGTCAATGAACGGCTGAAAAGCAAATCCTTGTGGGAAGCGTTTTGCTAGTGTGAGACAACAATGGACATGGGGATCATGTGAAGCTTAGCGTGGATGCGATATACAGTACAATACAATGCAACAAACGGTGCAACAGTGCCACAATTTGACGGCACTCATCAAGACTAATTTGATACAGTAAATTTAGCTACAGTACCCAATTTAGAATCTGAATTTAATATTTGTTTCATATTACCATATTGCTCCTTGACATGTTGATATTGTAAGAATATTCTAAATAACATCAGTCCATTGGGATATTCTGGATTGCAAAATACCAAAATATTTTAAAAAATATGTTCAATATTTAGTTAATTATAAATTCTAATGTAAAAACTTTGGTTAATCTTCATTATAAAGTCAAAGCTTAAGACTAACTTTGGTTTGAGACATCACTGTCAACTGACGGATGAACAGTGTTTTTAATAATCGTGCCTTATAAAATTTAAAGAACAGAGATACAGTTAAATGGCAACATGTGCATAATTTCAACGGCTAGATTTTAGCCAAGTTTTATTTTACCGTAAGGCGACAATAGCTAGGAATACTCCTCCCCCAAACTTTCATTTCAAAAAATATAATTTGTTAAATGTAATGATTTATTTTTACTTTGAATCCTAGGGATTCAGGGCTATTTTTTTACTATATGAACTTCATTTCTCTAAACATAATCTACAATTTGTGAATAAGGAGCGTTGGAAATGTAACGATAAACAAGTGTTTCTATAATAATGCCAATTTTATCTTTTATAAGGGTTATAAACCTAAAGTTTATAGTTAAAAAGTGGGTAGTACAGCCTGATATCGGTGTTCCAAAACAGTATCAAAGGGATTCACATTCAAGCCACCCATTTCCGCCCACTGACACTTGCACTTCCGGTTACTGGCCTCCATCAGTCGTCGATATGCCATCAAATAAGTATTGATTTAGCACACTTAGTCGTACATTTAAAATAAATATTAAAAAAACTGCATAACTCATTATTAGTATGATTTGTTAAATCTGGCTGATAAATTAGTGTGATCCTTTATTTGTTAAATAGCCTACTCAACATATTTTTGCACAGCTAAATTATGCGTATATCCATATCTTGTTGCAAGTAATTTTAAAGGAATAGTTTATATGCATCTGTAATTAGGATATTTGCCTCGTAACTTTTTGTCTTAAAATTATCTTTTCATCACACCGTATACGAAAGTGACAACTTGCCGTACAGCTGAGACCTTGGAAAGTAGTCATTTCCCAAACTATCACCGTCAGCTGATTTATTGACCTGTACGGAAAGTAATGTTTGTAAACATTACTTTCCGTCCAAGGTAAACAAACTTTTCCGTACAGCAACAATCAGCTGGGTTTAAAACAAATTAAATTTTGAATTCCAGCAGTAGGGTTCCCGAGGATCGGGCACAAAAAACGGGGTGCGCATGCGCCAATTTTTTTCTGTGACGTCACGGTGACGTCACCAAGATGGCGGCGTTTTTTTTTGTGACGTCAGCTGTTTTTTTGTCACGTCATGGCGGCGCTCTTTTTTTGTGACGTCATCAAGATGGCGGCTCCCGCCAATTTGACGCCAGCTGTTTTTTCTGTGACGTCATGGCGGCGTCTTTTTTGTGACATGATGGCGGCGTTTGCGCCAATTTTGCCTAATTTTCGCGCCAATCGTCAGCCGTCAACTATATAAAGTGTACACAATACTATATAAAGTTTAGAATATGTAAAATGATGTACAACACCCAAATAAAGTGCATATTATACTATATAAAGTGAAAAACATGAAAATTTTGGCTTAAAAATCTAAAAAAACGCAAATATCTCGAAAACGGTGTGTCCTAGGGGTTCGGGGACCTCAAAAAACCACCTTCTACGAAGTAGAGGTGCCCCTGGGGGGTAGGTACCCTAAAATAACAAAATTAACCAAAATGTTGCGGGTTGCATTCAAAAAATGAAGGGGCAAAACTTTGAAAAATCATATCTTAGGAATGGCTTCATGTATCAACTTCATACTTGGTATGTGTGTACACTTTGTTGGTATTTAAAAATGCATGGCACAAGGTATCCAAAAAATGAAGGCGCAAAAAAGTTTTATTTTTTATCTTGAGAATGGCACTACGGATTTTCTTTAAACTTGGTATGTGTATATGGGTAGTGTTAGTATGTAATAAAATGCTAAGCATCACTTCCCAGATTCAAGGTCACAACTGTGAAAAATAAAAAAACATACAACTATTAATTTTCTATCCCCCGCTGGTGTATGACTGTTCCTTTGAGTCTCTAAGTATTTGTCTAAGAAGAGTGTAGTGGTCAAGGTCAGACATATTAAAAAATAAAAAAACATCTTAAAATAACATACAGAGGCCTACAGGCCTGCTGGCGCAGGGCTCTACCTTCTCAATAGCAGATCAATACTTAGGAGGCAGTATAGTGTTATGGTATTATCTTAAAGAAAAATCCTTATATTTCTAAGACAGAGGGTGAGCAGTCTTTATAAGTTAGCAGATACTAGTACAATCTTATTGAAGGGAAATACATAGCAGTTTATAATGTAACTCAGCTGGTCTTGCGTAACATAACCTCACTTTTGATTGTACTTTTACTGTACATATAGTAATACCAATCCCTAGTGAGCCTCTATAAAACCAGAGCTATCAGCTCTACTGCTTCAGTGTCTTTCCAGACGTGGTACTGTACAGACGTGTGTGTAACATAACCTCACTTTTTATTGTACTTTTACTGTACATATAGTAATACCAGAGTGAGTCCCTAGTGAGCCACTATAAAACCAGAGCTATTAGCTCTATTGCTTCAGTGTCTTTCCAGACGTGATACTGTACAGACGTGTGTGTAACATAACCTCACTTTTTATTGTACTTTTACTGTACATATAGTAATACCAGAGTGAGTCCATAGTGAGTCTCTATAAAACTAGAGCTATCAGTTCTATTGCTTTAGTGTCTTTCCAGACGTGGTACTGTACAGACGTGCGTGTAACATAACCTCACTTTTTATTGTACTTTTACTGTACATATAGTAATACCAGAGTGAGTCCATAGTGAGTCTCTATAAAACTAGAGCTATCAGTTTTATTGCTTCAGTGTCTTTCCAGACGTGGTACTGTACAGACGTGTGTGTAACATAACCTCACTTTTTATTGTACTTTTACTGTACATATAGTAATACCAGAGTGAGTCCATAGTGAGTCTCTATAAAACTAGAGCTATCAGTTCTATTGCTTTAGTGTCTTTCCAGACGTGGTACTGTACAGACGTGCGTGTAACATAACCTCACTTTTTATTGTACTTTTACTGTACATATAGTAATACCAGAGTGAGTCCATAGTGAGTCTCTATAAAACTAGAGCTATCAGTTCTATTGCTTTAGTGTCTTTCCAGACGTGGTACTGTACAGACGTGCGTGTAACATAACCTCACTTTTTATTGTACTTTTACTGTACATATAGTAATACCAGAGTGAGTCCATAGTGAGTCTCTATAAAACTAGAGCTATCAGTTCTATTGCTTTAGTGTCTTTCCAGACGTGGTACTGTACAGACGTGCGTGTAACATAACCTCACTTTTTATTGTACTTTTACTGTACATATAGTAATACCAGAGTGAGTCCATAGTGAGTCTCTATAAAACTAGAGCTATCAGTTTTATTGCTTCAGTGTCTTTCCAGACGTGGTACTGTACAGACGTGCGTGTAACATAACCTCACTTTTTATTGTACTTTTACTGTACATATAGTAATACCAGAGTGAGTCCATAGTGAGTCTCTATAAAACTAGAGCTATCAGTTTTATTGCTTCAGTGTCTTTCCAGACGTGGTACTGTACAGACGTGCGTGTAACATAACCTCACTTTTTATTGTACTTTTACTGTACATATAGTAATACCAGAGTGAGTCCATAGTGAGTCTCTATAAAACCAGAGCTATCAGTTTTATTGCTTCAGTGTCTTTCCAGACGTGGTACTGTTCAGACGTGCGTGTAACATAACCTCACTTTTTATTGTACTTTTACTGTACATATAGTAATACCAGAGCGAGTCCTTAGTGAGTCTCTATAAAACCTGGGCTATCAGCTCTATTGCTTCAGTGTCTTTCCAGACGTGATACTGTACAGACGTGCCGGTCTTGCGTAACATAATCTTATACTACACTTGCACTCTAGCAATATATCAGTAAATTCAAAGTCCCTAGTGAGCCTTTATAAAATCATAGCTATCAGCTCTATCGGTTTAGTTTGGTTCCAGACGTGATACTGTACACACGTGTCGGTCTTGCGTAACATAACCTCACTTTTGATTGTACTTTTACTGTACATATAGTAATACCAGAGTGGTCCCTTAGTGATTTTTTATAAAGTTATAGTTATCAGCTCTATTGCTTTAGTCTCAGACGTGGTACTGTACAGACGTGCGGGTAACATAACCTCAATTTTACTATAAAAATCCCAATTTCTCTTCATAATAAGCTTAGTATTTTTATAAAAATGGAATCGTCTTCTAAAATGGGTTCTCAAAATATGACTGAACCAATCCATTTTATTAGCGAAGACCAGTGGTACATAAAAAAATTCAGGTTGTATGGTCTTAAAACCATTTTTAAGTTTACAAACCCCCCAGCTGGAACGTCCGAATTTGAATGGCTTAGACAAGGTTTTGCTCAAATAGTTGAGAGAGCGAAATCCGAATGCCATCCTAATGATTACCTAGGCTTTACATTAGATAGCATAAATTTGAAAACAAAAGAGTCAGGGTATGTAGTTCCACGTCCAGCTTCTGAAGTTAACAGTGATGTCCTTTGGAGTGTGTTTGGAGGTATTGTTCAATCTAACTCTGAAAATATCAAATCAACTGACACGTTTAGAGTTGATGTGGTGAGAGTCAACGTGCCTGTAGGTCGTGGTAGAAAACGCCCTGGATTCTATAACACCTTTGAAGAAGAGTGTAAGGCGAGGCAGGGGATCGTTGTCATAAAAAACAAAGATAACTTGTGTCTTCCCAGGGCTTTGGTAGTGGCAAAAGCGTATGCGAAGAATGATCCCCAAACCTATGCTATTCGACTGGATAAGGGGCTGAGACAAACACTTAGAGCTAAAAAACTAATAGCAAAGGCGAGAGTAGAGATCCCAGAGGAAGGCGCGGGCATTCCTGAGCTTGAGAAGCTTCAGGCTCATCTTAAAAAGTACAGAATAACTGTTTATAACTACAGCTCGAAAGGCCGTGATGTATACTTTTCTGGTGGCAGTGAAGATGCTAACCTTAAAATTAACTTGCTTTTCCATAATGGCCATTATAATGTTATCACTAGTCTCACAGCTGCTTTTGCTTGTGTCTACTACTGTGAAGCGTGCCATGTCCCTTTCAACAACAAGTTTGAACATCGCTGCTCTAACAAATGCACATCATGTCACTCTATATCTCCTCCATGTAAGCTTGAGTATGGAGGCCTCACTTGTCGATTTTGCAGCCGCCACTTTAAAAATGAGCAGTGTTTGATAGCCCATCGTGGTCAAGTTTGTAAAATGATTAAATTTTGCCATTATTGCCAAAAACTGGTCTTTCCAACAAAACGCAAATCGGCTCATGTATGTGGAGAGGTGTTTTGTAATACTTGCAAAGACTATAAACCAGCTGACCACCAATGTTTTATGCGTGTAGACAAACAAACCCCTAAAGATCGCGATTTCTTATTTATATTCTTTGATTTGGAGACCCGCCAAGACGAATCACTGGCTTCCGATAGTGAAACTAAAATTCATAGAGTCAACTTATGCGTGTCCCAACAGTACTGTTTTAAATGTATCAACGGAAATGAGTGTGAAACTTGTTTGGAACGGCAAAATATATTCAAAGAAGACCCTGTCAAACAATTTATGGACTATATCATGCAGGTGAGGAAAACTTTTAAGACTGTATGTGTGATTGCCCATAATGGACAGGGCTTTGACTTTCAGTTTATCCTAAAGTACCTGATGGAGGAAACTAAATTTGTCCCAAACGTCACTTCTCGGGGGACTAAAGCAATCTTAATTGAAGTAGATAATGTAAGGTTTATCGATTCACTTAGCTACTTCCCCATGTCCCTCGCTGCACTCCCTAAAGCGTTTGACCTGCCTCCAGAGAAAAAGAAAGGCTATTTCCCACATCTTTTCAACACATTGGCCAATCAAAATTATGTAGGACCTATGCCAGCCAAGGAGTATTACTGTCCAGACTCTATGTTTGAAGAGTCCCACTCAGCTTTTGAAAAGTGGTATGACGAGCGAGTAGCAGAAGATTACAAATTTGACTTTCAAAAGGAGATCTTAGAATATTGCATTTCAGATGTCGAGATTTTGGCCCAAGCCTGTATTAAATTTAGAGCGTTACTTCTTGAGCAATGCAACGTGGACCCGTTCCTTGAAGCGATAACTATAGCCAGTGCGTGCAACTTAGCTTTCCGTAGAAATTTCCTAAAACCGGATACGATTGGCTTGATTCCAAAAGGTGGGTATCGTTTTTCTGACACTCAATCAGCTGCTGCATTGCAGTGGTTGACGTGGGAGGAAGAGAAACGTGGAATTAAGATACAACATGCAGGTCGGGGCAAAGAAGCCAAAATTAATGGGCTAAAAGTAGACGGATTTGATGGAGAGAACATCTATGAATTCCATGGATGCTATTGGCATGGCTGTCCCAAATGCTACCCATACAGAAGGGAAGAACCATTGAAGGAGGATCCCTCTGACACTCTTCACATTAGATATGAGAGAACAAAATCCAAAATTGATAAACTTTCTGACTATAATATCGTAGAAATGTGGGAATGCGAGTTTAGCAGGCTGAAGAAGGAAAATAAACTAGATCATCTTAATAAACTACCAATTTTGAACAACCTTCCCCTCAACCCAAGAGATTCGTTCTTTGGAGGCAGGACGGGCAACGCCAAAGCCTATTACAAATGCGAGGAGGGTGAAACGATTCAGTATGTAGATGTCTGCTCTTTGTACCCTTATGTAAATAAATATTGTAAGTACCCCATTGGCCATCCAAAAATCTATATAGGTAATGAGGAGTGCAGAGCACGTGGTCTTGATGTTGAAGGCTTGTTGAAATGTAAAATCTTGCCACCTTGGGATCTCTACCACCCCGTACTCCCTGCTAAAATGAACAATAAATTAATGTTTGTATTATGTCGTACCTGCGGGGAAACCTTAAATCAGGGTGATTGCCTACATGAGAGCGAGGAAAGGGCTATAGTGGGGACGTGGACAATGGATGAGATACGGAAGGCTGTAGAGAAAGGCTATACCATCTTAGACATGTATGAGCTATGGGAGTATCGAGTGGCGACCTATGAGAACGGGGGCTTATTCACCGACTTTATTAACAAATTTTTAAAAATGAAACAAGAGGCATCAGGGTTCCCCTCTTGGTGTAAGACTGAACAAGACCAAGACCAGTATATCACGGAGTATTTCAAACATGAAGGAGTTCAACTTGAGAAAGTTAAAATTGCTAAGAATGCTGGCCTCCGATCAGTTGCTAAATTAATGTTGAACTCATTTTGGGGTAAATTTGGGCAAAGGGAAAATATGACTAAAACGTCGATCGTGAAGGACTCTAAGGAATTTTTTAGATTGCTAACCCAGCCTGGAGGAAGAGTAAATTTAATCCAAATCATAAACGAAGAAGTACTCCTCGTGAATTGGCAAATTATTGACGAGGCTAGTGAACCCTTGAGGACCGTGAATGTTGTGATCGCAGCTTATACCACGGCTCACGCGAGACTTAAGTTATATGAACATTTGGAAGCGCTAGGAGGCCAGGTATTATACTACGACACGGACAGTTGTGTTTATTACTATCGCGACGGCCTGTATAGGGTTAACACTGGCGATTACCTGGGAGAAATGACAGACGAACTAGCCAAGGACTACGGCCCAGGTTCCTACATAGTCGAGTTTGTGTCTGGAGGCCCTAAAACCTACGCCTACCTTGTGTATTCCACAAACCAAAATAAACTAGTCTCTGTATGTAAGATCAAGGGACTAACCTTGAATATTAAGACGTCAAAAGATGTGAATTTTGATACATTGAAAGAAATGGTCCTTAACGAAGCCACTCAAGTACTGGAAATTAAAGAGAGCCGAATCAGAAGGACAAAAACTCGAGACATTGTCACAGTAAATGAAGTCAAACAGTTTAAAATTACTGGAGCAAAGAGAAAATTGAATGATGATTATGATACTGTCCCATATGGTTACAAAATTCAGAGAACCATATGAACTAGCAGACACCAGTGCTCCATGGATGTCCATGGTTGTCACAAGCTTGTTTGATCATTCTCCTTCCAACTCCCGTACTGGTCGGACGTGTTTCCTCTTATTAACAGACAAACATGGCGGTATTTCTGAAATTTTTGTCAAAGAGAAAGTTAAATGAAAATGCCAAATTTTGCATTACTTCTTTTGAGTATAAGTTTTTTCTTACAGGTCAGATAGAGACATGCGAATGGCCTCTAGTATTTTCAGAGCATATAGTTGATCAAATTACGGAAAATGCTCCTTCAAACGCTCATATTGGCATAACAATAAAACTAGGAAAAGATTCAGGTCATATACCATTCATGTCTCTGGTTAAATTGACTCCAACCGTTTTCGATGAATATTTTGAAAAAATATTTCGTGGAGTCGAAATGCTATCGGGCACTTTAAATGTAGAAGTGTCACTTGTCGCAATTCCAAGTTGTTATATCAAATAGATGTTTAAATAGACTTTGCAGAGTAATTAGCCATCGTTATTGTATATACTAGTCTTTTCTAATGTAGTAATTGACATGGAATACTGTAAATTTGTGTTAGCGCTTTGTATTAAATATTGCGTTTATAAATAAAGCTTTTTCGAATGGCTTACACAATCCGGCCTACACATGGGTTACAACTCAAACACTCTCCCCCACATATTCTATTTATGTATGGACTAATGTGGCTTAGCGCTTCCTTTCCCAGGGTTCTATATAAATTTATAACTTGAAACTGGGGCGTTGGATAGCGAGTACTGACCGTACATTTATGTATGAATGTGAGGGCCTAGTAAATTGAGACGCCTCGACCCGAGGAGGGTTCAGGCTACTCCTTGGAACGGTCCTGAGGTCCCTGGCGCGGCTGACGAAAAGGCCCGTAAACCTCAGTATGAATGTGAGGGCCTAGTAAATTGAGGCGCCCCGACCCGAGGAGGGTTCGGGCAACTCCTTGGAACGGTCCTGAGGTCCCTGGCGCGGCTGACGAAAAGGCCCGTAAACCTCTGTATGAGTCAAAGTACTACGCTTCCTTCGACCACGTTAAAATTGAACCTCATGGAAGGCCATGTAGATTGAGGCGTTGGGGTCTGAGGAAGGCCCTGACTACTCCTTTGAACGGTCTGACATGAATGGTTTGTAATATCTCACAGCATATAGTAATGTGAGGGACCGTCTAGAGAAGGAAGCTCTACGCCACAATTTTTATCAAAGCATTTAACATGTTGTGGGGGTGTGATTGATGTACCACATGTACAGCTTGATTGTATCAATATATTTTATACATCATATTATAGACACTTTTGCAATCAAAACAGCTCTCAAAGTGGATTATTCTGCCCAAAAACCACTTTTAAATAAAAAAAGGTGTGGCTAGGCCCGTAGAGGAGAACCTAGACCCATAGAAGGGAACCTAGGCCCTCGTAGGGGAACCACGTCATGGTTAATGTTTTTTACATGAGCCATGATAAAAGTCAACGCCATGGAGCTGGGAAGTACCACCTCGAAAGAGCTCTGGTCCATGGGAGGAAATCTTCCTGAGCTGTTTTGATAGTTGAGTATCCTCCAAAATTAAAGACTAGTATACATCACGCGTGAGCTTGACACATGTGGTCAATTACATAATAAAAGTGAGAACACATGGTCAACAGTTTGGAAATTTCCCGCCAAAACAGTCGCCATCTTGATACACGTGGTCAAACACATGATAAAAGTGAGGTTAGAAAACGTGGTCAAAAGTTTGGAAATTTCCCGCCATCTTGACTCACGTGGTCAAACACGTGGTAAAAGTGAGGTTAGAACACGTGATCAAAAATTTGGGAATTTCCCTCCAAAGCAGTTGTCATCTTGGAAAAGGGGCGTTCTTGACCTATATGGTCAAACACGTGGTAAAAGTGAGGTTAGAACACATGGTCAGCAGTTTAGAATTTCCCGCCAAAACAGCCACCATCTTGACTCACGTGGGCAAACACGCGGTAAAAGTGAGGTTAGAACACGCGATCAAAAGTTAGGTTAGGAAATTTCCCGCCAAAACAGCCGCCATCTTGGAAAAGAGGCGTGGCCAACACCACGTGACTGATGACGTCATCGGTCACAATTTGAAGAAACATTTAGATGAAGTTAGGTTATAATTGGTTGGCTTAAGTTAGGTTTCACTCTCGCAAACTTAACCCTTGCTATTAGCCAAGTTTTAGACTTATTAGTATTGTAATAAGTATAAAACAAGGCTAAAAGCAAGGGTAAGTGAGAGTGAAACCTAACTTAAGCCAACCAATTATAACCTAACTTCATCTAAATGTTTCTTCAAATTGTGACCGATGACGTCATCAGTCACGTGGTGTTGGCCACGCCTCTTTTCCAAGATGGCGGCTGTTTTGGTGGGAAATTTCCTAACCTAACTTTTGATCGCGTGTTCTAACCTCACTTTTACCGCGTGTTTGCCCACGTGAGTCAAGATGGTGGCTGTTTTGGCGGGAAATTCTAAACTGCTGACCATGTGTTCTAACCTCACTTTTACCACGTGTTTGACCATATAGGTCAAGAACGCCCCTTTTCCAAGATGACAACTGCTTTGGAGGGAAATTCCCAAATTTTTGATCACGTGTTCTAACCTCACTTTTACCACGTGTTTGACCACGTGAGTCAAGATGGCGGGAAATTTCCAAACTTTTGACCACGTTTTCTAACCTCACTTTTATCATGTGTTTGACCACGTGTATCAAGATGGCGACTGTTTTGGCGGGAAATTTCCAAACTGTTGACCATGTGTTCTCACTTTTATTATGTAATTGACCACATGTGTCAAGCTCACGCGTGATGTATACTAGTCTTTAATTTTGGAGGATACTCAACTATCAAAACAGCTCAGGAAGATTTCCTCCCATGGACCAGAGCTCTTTCGAGGTGGTACTTCCCAGCTCCATGGCGTTGACTTTTATCATGGCTCATGTAAAAAACATTAACCATGACGTGGTTCCCCTACGAGGGCCTAGGTTCCCTTCTATGGGTCTAGGTTCTCCTCTACGGGCCTAGCCACACCTTTTTTTATTTAAAAGTGGTTTTTGGGCAGAATAATCCACTTTGAGAGCTGTTTTGATTGCAAAAGTGTCTATAATATGATGTATAAAATATATTGATACAATCAAGCTGTACATGTGGTACATCAATCACACCCCCACAACATGTTAAATGCTTTGATAAAAATTGTGGCGTAGAGCTTCCTTCTCTAGACGGTCCCTCACATTACTATATGCTGTGAGATATTACAAACCATTCATGTCAGACCGTTCAAAGGAGTAGTCAGGGCCTTCCTCAGACCCCAACGCCTCAATCTACATGGCCTTCCATGAGGTTCAATTTTAACGTGGTCGAAGGAAGCGTAGTACTTTGACTCATACAGAGGTTTACGGGCCTTTTCGTCAGCCGCGCCAGGGACCTCAGGACCGTTCCAAGGAGTTGCCCGAACCCTCCTCGGGTCGGGGCGCCTCAATTTACTAGGCCCTCACATTCATACTGAGGTTTACGGGCCTTTTTGTCAGCCGCGCCAGGGACCTCAGGACCGTTCCAAGGAGTAGCCTGAACCCTCCTCGGGTCGAGGCGTCTCAATTTACTAGGCCCTCACATTCATACATAAATGTACGGTCAGTACTCGCTATCCAACGCCCCAGTTTCAAGTTATAAATTTATATAGAACCCTGGGAAAGGAAGCGCTAAGCCACATTAGTCCATACATAAATAGAATATGTGGGGGAGAGTGTTTGAGTTGTAACCCATGTGTAGGCCGGATTGTGTAAGCCATTCGAAAAAGCTTTATTTATAAACGCAATATTTAATACAAAGCGCTAACACAAATTTACAGTATTCCATGTCAATTACTACATTAGAAAAGACTAGTATATACAATAACGATGGCTAATTACTCTGCAAAGTCTATTTAAACATCTATTTGATATAACAACTTGGAATTGCGACAAGTGACACTTCTACATTTAAAGTGCCCGATAGCATTTCGACTCCACGAAATATTTTTTCAAAATATTCATCGAAAACGGTTGGAGTCAATTTAACCAGAGACATGAATGGTATATGACCTGAATCTTTTCCTAGTTTTATTGTTATGCCAATATGAGCGTTTGAAGGAGCATTTTCCGTAATTTGATCAACTATATGCTCTGAAAATACTAGAGGCCATTCGCATGTCTCTATCTGACCTGTAAGAAAAAACTTATACTCAAAAGAAGTAATGCAAAATTTGGCATTTTCATTTAACTTTCTCTTTGACAAAAATTTCAGAAATACCGCCATGTTTGTCTGTTAATAAGAGGAAACACGTCCGACCAGTACGGGAGTTGGAAGGAGAATGATCAAACAAGCTTGTGACAACCATGGACATCCATGGAGCACTGGTGTCTGCTAGTTCATATGGTTCTCTGAATTTTGTAACCATATGGGACAGTATCATAATCATCATTCAATTTTCTCTTTGCTCCAGTAATTTTAAACTGTTTGACTTCATTTACTGTGACAATGTCTCGAGTTTTTGTCCTTCTGATTCGGCTCTCTTTAATTTCCAGTACTTGAGTGGCTTCGTTAAGGACCATTTCTTTCAATGTATCAAAATTCACATCTTTTGACGTCTTAATATTCAAGGTTAGTCCCTTGATCTTACATACAGAGACTAGTTTATTTTGGTTTGTGGAATACACAAGGTAGGCGTAGGTTTTAGGGCCTCCAGACACAAACTCGACTATGTAGGAACCTGGGCCGTAGTCCTTGGCTAGTTCGTCTGTCATTTCTCCCAGGTAATCGCCAGTGTTAACCCTATACAGGCCGTCGCGATAGTAATAAACACAACTGTCCGTGTCGTAGTATAATACCTGGCCTCCTAGCGCTTCCAAATGTTCATATAACTTAAGTCTCGCGTGAGCCGTGGTATAAGCTGCGATCACAACATTCACGGTCCTCAAGGGTTCACTAGCCTCGTCAATAATTTGCCAATTCACGAGGAGTACTTCTTCGTTTATGATTTGGATTAAATTTACTCTTCCTCCAGGCTGGGTTAGCAATCTAAAAAATTCCTTAGAGTCCTTCACGATCGACGTTTTAGTCATATTTTCCCTTTGCCCAAATTTACCCCAAAATGAGTTCAACATTAATTTAGCAACTGATCGGAGGCCAGCATTCTTAGCAATTTTAACTTTCTCAAGTTGAACTCCTTCATGTTTGAAATACTCCGTGATATACTGGTCTTGGTCTTGTTCAGTCTTACACCAAGAGGGGAACCCTGATGCCTCTTGTTTCATTTTTAAAAATTTGTTAATAAAGTCGGTGAATAAGCCCCCGTTCTCATAGGTCGCCACTCGATACTCCCATAGCTCATACATGTCTAAGATGGTATAGCCTTTCTCTACAGCCTTCCGTATCTCATCCATTGTCCACGTCCCCACTATAGCCCTTTCCTCGCTCTCATGTAGGCAATCACCCTGATTTAAGGTTTCCCCGCAGGTACGACATAATACAAACATTAATTTATTGTTCATTTTAGCAGGGAGTACGGGGTGGTAGAGATCCCAAGGTGGCAAGATTTTACATTTCAACAAGCCTTCAACATCAAGACCACGTGCTCTGCACTCCTCATTACCTATATAGATTTTTGGATGGCCAATGGGGTACTTACAATATTTATTTACATAAGGGTACAAAGAGCAGACATCTACATACTGAATCGTTTCACCCTCCTCGCATTTGTAATAGGCTTTGGCGTTGCCCGTCCTGCCTCCAAAGAACGAATCTCTTGGGTTGAGGGGAAGGTTGTTCAAAATTGGTAGTTTATTAAGATGATCTAGTTTATTTTCCTTCTTCAGCCTGCTAAACTCGCATTCCCACATTTCTACGATATTATAGTCAGAAAGTTTATCAATTTTGGATTTTGTTCTCTCATATCTAATGTGAAGAGTGTCAGAGGGATCCTCCTTCAATGGTTCTTCCCTTCTGTATGGGTAGCATTTGGGACAGCCATGCCAATAGCATCCATGGAATTCATAGATGTTCTCTCCATCAAATCCGTCTACTTTTAGCCCATTAATTTTGGCTTCTTTGCCCCGACCTGCATGTTGTATCTTAATTCCACGTTTCTCTTCCTCCCACGTCAACCACTGCAATGCAGCAGCTGATTGAGTGTCAGAAAAACGATACCCACCTTTTGGAATCAAGCCAATCGTATCCGGTTTTAGGAAATTTCTACGGAAAGCTAAGTTGCACGCACTGGCTATAGTTATCGCTTCAAGGAACGGGTCCACGTTGCATTGCTCAAGAAGTAACGCTCTAAATTTAATACAGGCTTGGGCCAAAATCTCGACATCTGAAATGCAATATTCTAAGATCTCCTTTTGAAAGTCAAATTTGTAATCTTCTGCTACTCGCTCGTCATACCACTTTTCAAAAGCTGAGTGGGACTCTTCAAACATAGAGTCTGGACAGTAATACTCCTTGGCTGGCATAGGTCCTACATAATTTTGATTGGCCAATGTGTTGAAAAGATGTGGGAAATAGCCTTTCTTTTTCTCTGGAGGCAGGTCAAACGCTTTAGGGAGTGCAGCGAGGGACATGGGGAAGTAGCTAAGTGAATCGATAAACCTTACATTATCTACTTCAATTAAGATTGCTTTAGTCCCCCGAGAAGTGACGTTTGGGACAAATTTAGTTTCCTCCATCAGGTACTTTAGGATAAACTGAAAGTCAAAGCCCTGTCCATTATGGGCAATCACACATACAGTCTTAAAAGTTTTCCTCACCTGCATGATATAGTCCATAAATTGTTTGACAGGGTCTTCTTTGAATATATTTTGCCGTTCCAAACAAGTTTCACACTCATTTCCGTTGATACATTTAAAACAGTACTGTTGGGACACGCATAAGTTGACTCTATGAATTTTAGTTTCACTATCGGAAGCCAGTGATTCGTCTTGGCGGGTCTCCAAATCAAAGAATATAAATAAGAAATCGCGATCTTTAGGGGTTTGTTTGTCTACACGCATAAAACATTGGTGGTCAGCTGGTTTATAGTCTTTGCAAGTATTACAAAACACCTCTCCACATACATGAGCCGATTTGCGTTTTGTTGGAAAGACCAGTTTTTGGCAATAATGGCAAAATTTAATCATTTTACAAACTTGACCACGATGGGCTATCAAACACTGCTCATTTTTAAAGTGGCGGCTGCAAAATCGACAAGTGAGGCCTCCATACTCAAGCTTACATGGAGGAGATATAGAGTGACATGATGTGCATTTGTTAGAGCAGCGATGTTCAAACTTGTTGTTGAAAGGGACATGGCACGCTTCACAGTAGTAGACACAAGCAAAAGCAGCTGTGAGACTAGTGATAACATTATAATGGCCATTATGGAAAAGCAAGTTAATTTTAAGGTTAGCATCTTCACTGCCACCAGAAAAGTATACATCACGGCCTTTCGAGCTGTAGTTATAAACAGTTATTCTGTACTTTTTAAGATGAGCCTGAAGCTTCTCAAGCTCAGGAATGCCCGCGCCTTCCTCTGGGATCTCTACTCTCGCCTTTGCTATTAGTTTTTTAGCTCTAAGTGTTTGTCTCAGCCCCTTATCCAGTCGAATAGCATAGGTTTGGGGATCATTCTTCGCATACGCTTTTGCCACTACCAAAGCCCTGGGAAGACACAAGTTATCTTTGTTTTTTATGACAACGATCCCCTGCCTCGCCTTACACTCTTCTTCAAAGGTGTTATAGAATCCAGGGCGTTTTCTACCACGACCTACAGGCACGTTGACTCTCACCACATCAACTCTAAACGTGTCAGTTGATTTGATATTTTCAGAGTTAGATTGAACAATACCTCCAAACACACTCCAAAGGACATCACTGTTAACTTCAGAAGCTGGACGTGGAACTACATACCCTGACTCTTTTGTTTTCAAATTTATGCTATCTAATGTAAAGCCTAGGTAATCATTAGGATGGCATTCGGATTTCGCTCTCTCAACTATTTGAGCAAAACCTTGTCTAAGCCATTCAAATTCGGACGTTCCAGCTGGGGGGTTTGTAAACTTAAAAATGGTTTTAAGACCATACAACCTGAATTTTTTTATGTACCACTGGTCTTCGCTAATAAAATGGATTGGTTCAGTCATATTTTGAGAACCCATTTTAGAAGACGATTCCATTTTTATAAAAATACTAAGCTCATTATGAAGAGAAATTGGGATTTTTATAGTAAAATTGAGGTTATGTTACCCGCACGTCTGTACAGTACCACGTCTGAGACTAAAGCAATAGAGCTGATAACTATAACTTTATAAAAAATCACTAAGGGACCACTCTGGTATTACTATATGTACAGTAAAAGTACAATCAAAAGTGAGGTTATGTTACGCAAGACCGACACGTGTGTACAGTATCACGTCTGGAACCAAACTAAACCGATAGAGCTGATAGCTATGATTTTATAAAGGCTCACTAGGGACTTTGAATTTACTGATATATTGCTAGAGTGCAAGTGTAGTATAAGATTATGTTACGCAAGACCGGCACGTCTGTACAGTATCACGTCTGGAAAGACACTGAAGCAATAGAGCTGATAGCCCAGGTTTTATAGAGACTCACTAAGGACTCGCTCTGGTATTACTATATGTACAGTAAAAGTACAATAAAAAGTGAGGTTATGTTACACGCACGTCTGAACAGTACCACGTCTGGAAAGACACTGAAGCAATAAAACTGATAGCTCTGGTTTTATAGAGACTCACTATGGACTCACTCTGGTATTACTATATGTACAGTAAAAGTACAATAAAAAGTGAGGTTATGTTACACGCACGTCTGTACAGTACCACGTCTGGAAAGACACTGAAGCAATAAAACTGATAGCTCTAGTTTTATAGAGACTCACTATGGACTCACTCTGGTATTACTATATGTACAGTAAAAGTACAATAAAAAGTGAGGTTATGTTACACGCACGTCTGTACAGTACCACGTCTGGAAAGACACTGAAGCAATAAAACTGATAGCTCTAGTTTTATAGAGACTCACTATGGACTCACTCTGGTATTACTATATGTACAGTAAAAGTACAATAAAAAGTGAGGTTATGTTACACGCACGTCTGTACAGTACCACGTCTGGAAAGACACTAAAGCAATAGAACTGATAGCTCTAGTTTTATAGAGACTCACTATGGACTCACTCTGGTATTACTATATGTACAGTAAAAGTACAATAAAAAGTGAGGTTATGTTACACGCACGTCTGTACAGTACCACGTCTGGAAAGACACTAAAGCAATAGAACTGATAGCTCTAGTTTTATAGAGACTCACTATGGACTCACTCTGGTATTACTATATGTACAGTAAAAGTACAATAAAAAGTGAGGTTATGTTACACGCACGTCTGTACAGTACCACGTCTGGAAAGACACTAAAGCAATAGAACTGATAGCTCTAGTTTTATAGAGACTCACTATGGACTCACTCTGGTATTACTATATGTACAGTAAAAGTACAATAAAAAGTGAGGTTATGTTACACACACGTCTGTACAGTATCACGTCTGGAAAGACACTAAAGCAATAGAACTGATAGCTCTAGTTTTATAGAGACTCACTATGGACTCACTCTGGTATTACTATATGTACAGTAAAAGTACAATAAAAAGTGAGGTTATGTTACACACACGTCTGTACAGTATCACGTCTGGAAAGACACTGAAGCAATAGAGCTAATAGCTCTGGTTTTATAGTGGCTCACTAGGGACTCACTCTGGTATTACTATATGTACAGTAAAAGTACAATAAAAAGTGAGGTTATGTTACACACACGTCTGTACAGTACCACGTCTGGAAAGACACTGAAGCAGTAGAGCTGATAGCTCTGGTTTTATAGAGGCTCACTAGGGATTGGTATTACTATATGTACAGTAAAAGTACAATCAAAAGTGAGGTTATGTTACGCAAGACCAGCTGAGTTACATTATAAACTGCTATGTATTTCCCTTCAATAAGATTGTACTAGTATCTGCTAACTTATAAAGACTGCTCACCCTCTGTCTTAGAAATATAAGGATTTTTCTTTAAGATAATACCATAACACTATACTGCCTCCTAAGTATTGATCTGCTATTGAGAAGGTAGAGCCCTGCGCCAGCAGGCCTGTAGGCCTCTGTATGTTATTTTAAGATGTTTTTTTTATTTTTTAATATGTCTGACCTTGACCACTACACTCTTCTTAGACAAATACTTAGAGACTCAAAGGAACAGTCATACACCAGCGGGGGATAGAAAATTAATAGTTGTATGTTTTTTTATTTTTCACAGTTGTGACCTTGAATCTGGGAAGTGATGCTTAGCATTTTATTACATACTAACACTACCCATATACACATACCAAGTTTAAAGAAAATCCGTAGTGCCATTCTCAAGATAAAAAATAAAACTTTTTTGCGCCTTCATTTTTTGGATACCTTGTGCCATGCATTTTTAAATACCAACAAAGTGTACACACATACCAAGTATGAAGTTGATACATGAAGCCATTCCTAAGATATGATTTTTCAAAGTTTTGCCCCTTCATTTTTTGAATGCAACCCGCAACATTTTGGTTAATTTTGTTATTTTAGGGTACCTACCCCCCAGGGGCACCTCTACTTCGTAGAAGGTGGTTTTTTCAGGTCCCCGGACCCCTAGGACACACCGTTTTCGAGATATTTGCGTTTTTTTAGATTTTTAAGCCAAAATTTTCATGTTTTTCACTTTATATAGTATAATATGCACTTTATTTGGGTGTTGTACATCATTTTACATATTCTAAACTTTATATAGTATTGTGTACACTTTATATAGTTGACGGCTGACGATTGGCGCGAAAATTAGGCAAAATTGGCGCAAACGCCGCCATCATGTCACAAAAAAGACGCCGCCATGACGTCACAGAAAAAACAGCTGGCGTCAAATTGGCGGGAGCCGCCATCTTGATGACGTCACAAAAAAAGAGCGCCGCCATGACGTGACAAAAAAACAGCTGACGTCACAGAAAAAAGACGCCGCCATCTTGGTGACGTCACCATGACGTCACAGAAAAAAATTGGCGCATGCGCACGCCGTTTTTTGTGCCCGATCCTCGGGAACCCTACTCCCCATAAGAGCCCATGTTAGAACTCAAGTGACCGGCATTACTACTAACCAGATATGAGTAAATAGATTTGAGGAACTCTATGAATATGATTCTCATACTAGCACCATTTACATGGAACACATAGCCAAGTAGTAATTACTGTAGAAGAAAAAGACCAGGTCTATTGTTTAGGCATTTAAACCTAATCGATAACTTTGAAGTAAAGGTGTAACATGCGGTTTTCTTCAGAGTTGAAGAATGCGACGCTTGCCTTTAAAGATTTTTTGCTCACGAATCTATATTTAATACGCTAAGGGTTTTTTTGTCTTGAGAACTCCTCCTACAATTTTCAACCGATTTTCAAGTTTTTGGTGTCGTTGGATAGGGCTTGGTCTGTAGTTGTTTCCGCCAAAAATTGATGAGAATCGGAATGAAAATAAAGGCGCTATTCACCATTGAAACCTCAAAATTTCCCATTTAAATAACATTGGGACTGAATAAAGCATTTGAAACATCTGTTAATAATCAGCTGTAAATACGTGTAGTAATTGGCGATTGAAGGTATTCGATTGGTGGGATGTCATTGATTTAGAGCTAAAGTAACATTTGTACTGTATTAAAATAAATTGCTCGATTTCGAGCAACACGTATACTATAGTAACAAATAATTAGTTCTTTCAAGGCTGAGGAGAAATTGTTAATATTTTGTACGTACAAGTCACTTACAATGAAATGTATATAAGGTACCACAAAAAGGTTTTCATACTATTTTCGAATTTAGGCTATATAAAATTATAGTTTATTATGGGACCACTTGATGTTTTAACAAAATTAAGCTTTTTATTCAAACATTGTAAATTTGTAATACTACGCCACATTTTGTGTGTACAACATGTTGTATAAGAAACCTGTAGTTGTTAAACAACATGTTTTTATCATATGTTTTTGGAACTCCAACAATTTTCAACCGATTTTTATGATTTTATCATAAAAATCGGGTTGAGCTCGGGATTTTTAAGCGGAAGGGCCCTACAAGCCCATAAAATCTTTTCCCCGTTTGAAGGTTTAAGGCAGGAAATAATAGTTAAAAATCCATTTTGAAGCAAGATTGCCCTACAAGCCCTTAATTTTGTTTGCCTCATTTTGATTGTAAATGACAAAAACAACTCAAACATTAGAAAGTGTGACGCATAGCCTGCGATTGCATACCAACATCAAAAGGAAATACCTTGATAACAAAATTAATATATTTCGCTGTAACTTACAAATGTATCAAAATGGAAAGAAGCGAAGAAAGTAATTAGAAATCCTGAGTTTGTTTCGATGCTGAAGGAACCGTTCATGAGATAGTTACACGAATGGCCACTGTGTAGCAGCACTGCGCTACTAATCTGCTTTACCAACACTGCTCGGACGGTGCTGCAGCCATGCGGCAAAACATGGAACTGCAACAGGGAAATTGCAACAATAGAATGCAATCAATACGTGTTTCATTGTTAGGGGTTCTGTATTCTCCAACGACAACGTTACCAAAATTTAGGCCACTTTTTACTCTTCTTTATAGTTTATTATTTTAGCGAATTTCCCATAGGGAATAAGCTATTACCGTAGGTCTCATAGTAAGACCTAAGCCCGGGACCATGTTACTTTTTCGTTTTTAGGTGCCCAGAGACCAAAAATTATAGTCATTAAAAATTATATATATATATATATATATATATATATATATATATATATATATGTATGTGTCCCTAGACACGATAAATCTCGTAAAAATGGTCCGATCGAGACCAAATTTGGTAGAGATGTGTAATCCTACGTTTATTTGGATGAGTTCGTAAACCAGACATATCGACCTACCGGAAGGGGTAGTTTTGGGGGGTTTTGTACCCCAAAAATGGGTTTTTTGCATTTTTCATATGTAAATTCTAAAAATTTTAAATATTTATTTTGACCATTTCATTTAGCTCAAAAAAACACACAATTTAGTATTTTGAAGCTTTGCTCTATCTCCATTGGTTACCGAGATATTACAAAGTCTAAAGACAGTACATTGTATTTTGGAGCTCCAATGTTAATCTTATGGAGAGTTGGGATGTGTTAATATTTCACTTATTAACCAATATTTTTGGATGAAACTTAGTATTTAGCTTCATTTGGTTGAGATTCATCCATTTAAGGTAAAAATTCTTGGCTTTTGTACTTATGATGGCAGCAAACCTGCATACTCTTTTGCCATGTTAATCATATGGAGAATAGACAAACTTCTTTAGCAATGGACAGATTTTGATGCAACTTAGTAAATGGCTTCATATGGTCGAAATAATTTATTTTAATGTTCCCCATGTCAGCATACCTGCATACTCTTTATATTTATCATAAGGAGAATAGACATTTTCCTATTTATGAGCACGTGATTTTATTTGGTTTACGGTTTTATGTGGTCAAAATTAATATTACTAATTTGGAAATTCCCTGAGTACGCAGGTCTGCTGCGACGGGGGGTATTTATCGATTGATATAACCTAATACAGTACTATTAGTGATACGTTTTGTGGTATCTTTTAAAGTATTATACGGTACCGTACAAATTTATTAAAGCTTAATTAATTTAGTATATTTTTAAGGTGCAACATGCACAGCCATTCCCCCGGGACAACGGAACTCCGCACCAGATCTTAGTTGCTATAAATACACGATGAAACTCCGCACCAGAGCCGGGAGTGGCCGCCATGACACCATTAAGTTCGCACCTGCCACAAAGTGCCCCCCTCTTTCCACGTTTACCCTCTCCTATAATGCTTCCCGCCGTATCATAAAGACTAAATTTTATAGAGGCAGACTGGTGTTGTGTTATTGGTTTGTTTAACTTAATATGTTCTAGTAATCATTTTCGTTGTTTACTCATAGTAAACTACAAATTTTTTCTTATAAATTATTAATTTACATATTTTCCTGTGAGGCAAAATCTGCAACGAACTTAGAACTACAGGACATTATTTTTTTATAGTTTAAATACACCATACCATATTTAACTCACATACAAATTTCCAATTACACTTGGAAACACCAAACCAACTTATGTTGGCAGGGCTACTTTTGTTTAACTATGTTGGTAATTTACTTTATTTGTACTTTTCTGAAACTTATGTTTAAGTAAAAAAAACGTATACTGTACTTTATCTAAAATTTAATAAAAACTACCCATTTTACTTAGAAAACAGACTTTGACCTATCTGATAAAAAACATTATTATAGAATCTATTGTGAAAAATTAGTTTTTCTGGTGAATTTCGCTTCATCAGAAATAGATTGAGTGACAGACCCGAGTGACCATCGACGGAGCTAAGGGGTCGTCCATAAATTACGTCATCTAAAAATAGGGGGGAGGGTCCAGATTGAAAATGACGGTAAGGTGATGTGCAAGGGGGGGGGTCGGCTTTGAAATGACGCCATTTTAAATATGATGTTTCATATCAAATTTTAACAGTAAACCAAGTATAAATTATAACACAACTCAAATATTATAAAATAATTATCTATAAAATACATTAGAATAAAGGAGTTGTTTTATAGTTTATTTTTCCATTGAGAAAGTCATTTTGGCTTTATTTCTGAAGGTAAATTCAGAAATAAAGCCAAATTTGGTCAATTTTTTTAGTTTATCATGTAGCGTCTAAAAGCATTATTTTTAGACTACTTAAAACGGAGGTTTGTTAAAAATGACGTCATTTTTTCGTGAGGGGGGGGGTCAGAGAAATTATGATGGTAGGATGATTTTAGGGAGGGGGGTCCAAAAATGGCCAAAAGCGATGACGTAATTTATGGACGGCCCCTAAATACGGTCCCTCCGAGGATCTGCGGTAGGCTACGTCCGAGGAATGTTCACGCTATCAGCGTGAACCATGCCCAGAGATGAGAATGTGGCGATGGCTAGGGAAAAGGAAAAGAGGTTGAAGGGTAAGACGGTGCTGTGTAGGGGATACGGGGATACTCCCTGTAGGCTCCCCACTGCAAAACCACTCTTGTGCGGAGTTTAATTGAGGCATTAATAAAGCTTCTATGATTTTTATCGATGGACAGATTTTGGTAATGTGAACAGGTTGCCCAGAGTGGAATAATCTATCTACAGTGTAAACCTGTTATTGTTTATTGTTTAGTAAATTGTTACTGACATTTTCTATCACTGATTAGTAAACAAAATTCACGACGTTTCAGGATCTGGAATCTGATCCCGTCTTAAGGTGGAAGAAATACCAAGAACATAACAAAGTTAATAACAAAAACACCAGGCGAATCTGGAGAAATCCATAGCCAAACCTAAAACAGAAAAGGCAGTCACAAAAATTTAATAAAACAAAACACAAAACTATTCTTTTGTGCCTTTTTTAATTCTTTCACAGTTTCCTGTTTAAGTTTTGTGCATTTATTAGTATTTTATTTTATTTTTGTGACTGCCTTTTCTGTTTTCAGGTTTGGCTATGGACTTCTCTAGGTTCGCCTGGTTACTAACTCAGTTATGTTCCAGGTATTTCTTCCACCTGAAGAAGGAATCAGATTCCAGATCCTGAGACATCGTGTATTTTGTTTTCCAATCAGCGATGGAAAATGTCCGAAATAATTTACTAAACAATAACATGAACTCGCCATCACCAACAATGAACTTCAAACAAAGAAATGAAACCTGTCTGACTGTCAATATATGTAAATGGATATAGGCTACTAGGAGTAAAGTACAAAGGCTCCTAATCATCTGTGAACACCACCCGGATGGGATGCTTGCAAAACTTTGCAAAGTGAAGTATAGGTTGAGTTTCGTATTCTATTAAAAATATAACATATTTATGCACAACCACTGCAAATAAAACGTAATAATGAGGGTTTAAGAAAGGTTTAAGAAACTGAAGACTGTTTAAAATTATTTAATCATCCATTACAATCTGGAGAAAGACAGGTTAATTCTTAAAAATAGAACAGATTTACTTTTATTGTGGAAAATGGCTGATTTTTAGTTCCTCTGCAATTTTTTAAGGCTATGTTCATCAGCTTCATCAGAAAATGATTGAGTTAGTGGCGTGATGACATCTGAAGGTTAAAACTACAAATAAATCTATGTATTAGACTCCCGTTATTACAAACTAATAACTCAGTTATTACCAGACCGTGTTCGGTTTAGTGAATTTCTGGAATAGGCGGATGTCGCAAGATATGCCATTTTTTACTCCATCAGGACGTATGATATCGGTACCAGCGACCAAGGAATACTATAGACTGGCAATCCCTATCCTTTAACATTGATAGGTGTTGAAGCCACTTTCTATAGTTCCACATAGGTGCAACTAGCGGGTCTACTGCTCGCGACGGGCGCAAATTTTAATTCGCCGCGTTTCATTAACACTGTAAAAAAATATAGTTATAGTCAAGATAAAATTTTGATATTTTAGTATGATGAACATTACTATATAACGGTGCCTATGGTAATGTTTTTATGTCGAAATTAAAATAATAAGGCGAAGAAAAAAATACAAAATTATAGCAAAGCACTTTTGTTTGAAATTCATGACATCAAAAAGTTAGTAAGCGAGGAAGTTTTTTATTTATTGGTCAGGTGAATTTTGTCAGCGGGAAAGTTGTTGGAAAAGACTTAAATCGCAACTTTGTAATTTAAAATTTTTTTGTAGAACGCTTCGTTTTGGTTTTATTCTAATTCAAAGTTAATAGTTTAATTGCCGACCGGCCGGCTGCCGCGACCCGTGCCGCCTCGCCGTTCGGAGCACTTGTCGCACGTATACAACTTTGATAGTTTATTACTTTATAATTATTATTTGGTGAATTATTATTTTTTAATGGTGATTGTATCCAAAATAATTACTCCAACACTTTATTATTGAATAATGACTAAGGAAAGGCATTAATAAACAAGATAAACATTTCTTTGAAAACGACAAAATGTATTAACAAAATTTAAATATGTATGATTTAAAAAATACATAGTTATTTAAGACAAAACAAAAATTAGCTTATATAAACATAATAAGACACTAGATATTACAAAAAATACATTGATATGTACGGTGTATTTTTAATTGAAGTTTTAATTGATATTTGATACTATGTAAATTTTATTAAGATATTTATTAGAAATAAAAACTGTTTTTAAAACAGAAAAAGTAGCCTCCCTTATTGACTGTATAACATGGGTGTTAAAACCTGCCTATCAATATTTTTACATGCAAATTATTAAAACGAAAAAAGTTAATATTCAGCAACTTTATGATATAAAAAAGTTCTGAACTAAAAATGTAAAAAAATAAAAATAAACTGACAGTAAAGGTTTAATTTTGCCCCCTTCTCTTAAAAAGTAACCACACTTATCATAACAACAAATGATCTGGCAATATCAAATGACGTTGCCATGCACCAAAAAGTTGACAATGCTGACAATGTCTCGCACACGTTTCTTAGATAAGCCAATGAATACAAAAACGCAGATAAGCGTCGTGTAGGCCTATTGTTGTTTATATGTACTGGTTGTGTCAACAGTTAGTTGTCCATATGCTGTATGTCTAAATTGTGTTGGTAGTTAGTATTCAGTAATTTAGTGACAATCTATAGTTTTATGGTTTATTATGGAAGGAAATCGTATTAAATGGGGACGTTCACGTACACGCCCAATAAAAGAGCAAAATCGTATCATTCAGTTGGAACGGGCGTACCACTTCGCAGCTAAGCTAATGGCTTTCCATCGTAAAACATTTTATAAATAGTTTAAGGATTTCTTAATTCCTAATTATTTGACGAAACCCTAAGTCATAGTGATGGATAACGCTTCATACCACAGTATAGAATCCCCCAAAAAGCAGAAACAGTGTATTTTACCAAACAAGCTAAAGCAATTCAGTATTTCATATTTTGTAATAGTTTATAGTTAACATAAACAGAGTGTGTAGTAAACATTAAGTAGACAGTGTTAAAATGTTAAAGTATAATGCAGATTCAACAGTTGGTGTAAGTTATTGACTGAGCAAACTGAAAAAAAATTACCGTAAGCCTAAAATAAATTGATTAGTTAGTACTAGCTATTTAACACATTTGCAGCTAATCAACTACGTGCCTGTGAAAAGAAACACCAACAGTTTTTTTCTTAAATTATTATTGCACCCGTAAAAGGCATCGTTAATAAAAATTACTCAGAGCGCAAGAGTAGTCGCTGCAATGACAGTGGCCGTTCATAGCCGCTCGACGCTGGGTATTGTGCGACGCACGCGCACTCACGTGCCTCTCTCCCCTCCATCATAGGCGCAGCCCGGCTTCAGTCCGCGAGCCACATTGCCAGTCTATAGTATTCCTTGGTCGCTGATCGGTACTCATATTAATGGGACAGCGGAAAAACGGTCGTTAGACGTAGGGGCCTAATGCCTTAAATAATCTTAAATTAAGTTTGAATTTAAAAGTTTAATTTTTTTCTCAATAATATGTGTTTTTTTAATTTGTTCGGAATATGTGCAACACATAATAAATCGCCCTTTGCCACTACTAAGAACAAGAACTTTGTACCGGTAGGGGACCTGTTTTGTAAAAACTAAAAACATTGCATTTACTTGACTATAAAGCTACAAATCCAATAAAATCCTCAAGAGAAATGCAAATCACTCAACCATCCAAGTCCCTTTTGTATCCGAAATACAACCAATCCTTAGCGAAAATCGTGACCTTGAAAGACCAGCAACTGCACATTTTTCAAACACATTTATAAGGTTCGGAGTAACAAAACATGATAGAATGAATGGAGACCGTAGGCCTACCGGGGCGCGGGTGTGAGACACAAAACGGCATTGTTGGGGAGAATCGGTGAATGGTTGAATGGGAAGGTGTGGGGTAACACCCGGGGGGGGGGGGGGGGGGGCAGATGGGCAACGTCCACCGTAGTGTAAAGTGCAGACAGTGGCAGTAGAGTCCCTGCAGAGATCGGGTAGACTAATTCCACCTGTGAGCAAAGCGATGAAAAGCGATTCTGATTGCTGAATGATCCCAGTATGGTTGGATAAGTAAGCATTCTCCCAAGTAGGCCTAAACAGGGACAAAATTGAGGGTTCATTGCTTACAGAAGAATAATACATTTAGGCTAAAGAATTTTGATATTTCCACTTTCTCATTAAAAATTGAGAAAATTTAATTTTCTATTAAATTTGACGTGTAATTTAAATTTAAATTTGACGGTTATTTCTATTAATTTTCTATTAAAATTTCTAAGAATTTTGATATTTCCACTTTCTCATTAAAAATTGAGAAAATTTTTAAGAATATATTTATTTAGAAAAAGTTTTTATTGTAATTGTGCTTAGGAGCTTAGAAGGGTCTCCTCCATAGCTGTGTGCTCCTTAAAACGAAACTAGTCTTGATTCACAACATCGCTGCAACATGTGTTATTTACTATATACTGTACTTATGAAGGGCTTATAGGAATAAAAATGTAAACAGGCCCGTATATACGAGTACAAGAGTTTTAGACAAATTCTAAATTTAAATAGAAATCAAATTAGGAGTGACAATAAATTTACGACGATTTTGTATTATACTTTAAGTAAAAGCAAATAAAAAAACTTTACCTGTTTTTTGTTTTTTACAAATACAAACAATAAAAATTCATATTGCACCTAAACTATGAGTATCATTTAACAATAAGTACCGGGTCATCCTGTGTATTTTGAGATAATTTGAATTACATCGCTATAGACACTCCTTATAATTAATTTAGGATGGGATATGTAAAAAAAACGCCATAAAATGCGATTTCTATTTTTTCCAGCGGGCCGCTAAACGCATTTCCCTACCCCGTATTTAAATGTGCCGCTGCCCAAATTGCCAACAATATAAACATCCCTTGACAGCCTTTCAGGCCGCCTTTGTGATACAAATCCACACCCTGAATGACGCCTCATTGAATATCGATTTTAGTATTTAAAAGGGAGCGATTCCGAGATCGTGTGCAGTCCTGTGTGCGCCGCTATAGAGCTTTAGTCCCATATTGTGCGCGATATTCATGTACACCGGGTTTTTATGAGTCACATAGTTTTAGTGAATTTCCCTATATTAGGAATACGCTATTACGGTAGTACTCATGGAAAGACCTAAGCCCAGGACCAAGATAAGTTTTCGTTTTGAAGTCCCTAAAAGCAAAAAACATTATTGGGTAGTTCAAATTCATATACGTCAATATATCGGTAATCTACAGATAATTATATGTGTGTCCGTTAATTAACTCTCCAACGGAAGCTCCGATTTTTATGAAATTTGGTTTGGCAGCATTCACGCAGTTAAAAAACCAGCGTGATTGAACCATTGAAACGAAGTTTATGGGGTTCCTGGATTTTTGGCATTTTTGGGCCTGAATTTTCTAAAATGAACTATGTTAACTGAAATTATAAAAAAAAAATAAAAAAATAAATAAAAAACTAGAAGAAATAAACTATTTGATATTTTGAGTTTTTACTTGGCTTAACAGGTTACGGAGAAAATCCAAAAATAGGGTTTCCACGTTATTTTTATGTGAAATAAACAAAAACCTGTATCTTGCTTATTTATTGATATGATCAAATTTGATATGTATATTCACTAAGAAAGGTTTAACTTATGTTTGCTCACAACACCCATACGGCCGTAAACCTACATGGTAGGGCCTACTCACCAGATGGAATGGGGAAAATGGAAATTTTTAGAATTTGATGCAATTTAGTATGTACTTGCACTGGGAAGTAGTGTAGTAAAATTAGTCGGGAAAAGTGAAATAATTTTTGGAAAGCTAATTTCTTTTTAAATGTGTTCTATGGCATCCCCTGACCTTCCTCCGAAAAGTCCCCTGAAATCCCATGTGGGGATCATGCTCAAAAATAAGGGATTGGCCTCTAAGGAGTTAAAATAAATTTGGATACTAAGCATACTAAAGTTGAATACATTCCAGAAGGTTAATATATATCAAATGAAAGGTCTTAAAATGTAGAGTATAATGCCGTAAACCCGACCTAAATATAACGGTCGGGAGAGAAATGTCATACGTTCCAAATTTAGAGTAAAATAATATTATAAAAACTTTGCAATGCAATAACTTCCGACATATTTGACCTTTTGAGGTCTGGTTTCCAGCTATGTACTCTCCTTATTAAGACCTTTAAAATGAAGTATAGCATGGCTATGGACTAAGAAAAAATTTTCAAAACTCTCTCTTCGGGACGTCCATGTAGAGGGTGGTTCAAGGGTAACATGATAGGCATATGTCAAGATATCCCTATTTGTAAAGGTAATTGTACAAGCAAACGTTTGCAGCAAACCAGACCTCAAAAGGTCAAGTTTTTTTTTTTTTAATATTATTACATTTTTAAGCGTTTAGATTAAAATTTGATTTTTATTCTAAGTTTGGCAGGCTGCCATTTCCGACTCAAGCAACCTCTTGAGATGGGGTTTGCGGCATTAAATTCTACTACTTAAGAGCTTTAATTTGATATACATAAACCTATTGGTCGACGAAAGACTTATTTCTGACTCCACGAGAGCCATCCCATCATTTTTAGGCATGTTGCCCACTGGAGATTTCAGGGAGGTCAGGGGATGACATAGAACACATTTCAGCAACAATTGGCTGTCCAAAAATTTTTTTATTTTCCAGCCATATTTTGGCTTAATTTTACTACACTAAAGGGATTATCCAATTTAGCCTACTTAGAACAACCCCATATCAGCAAACCTACATCCCTGTTTCCATGGTGTTTATGGGGAAAATAAAAAATACCAAATAATGTTGTAAGAAATTCGCTGAGTACGCAGGTTTGCTGAAACGGAGGAAGTTTATATTTTTCGATTAATTTTTAACGTTCAAAATTGGAGGAGATATTTTATAAACTGTTGCTAATAGGAAATTTGCCATAAAGCGAAGACGCGTTGAGAAAGGCTTGTCATAATTTTAAAGACCAACCGCCTTCTGCTTGGTATCAATTCAGTCTTCTTTAGATTTTATCAAACAAGAACAATTATGGTTCTTTTTGGATGATCTAAAACCCCGAACGTCGTTTATTTTTTAACAAATTGGAACATAAAAATTTCTTTTTGTTTTACGTTTCATAATTAAAGGCGTTTTAGAATATCTATTGATTCTTGAAAGAAAGTTACAGTCAATATATTTTATTTCAAAACCAAACAATTGAAACAGCCAACAATGAGAATATCAAAACGGGTTCTTTATTCGAAAGAAAGACGTCTGCAGTAATAACCAAGAATTGACGGTGTATTCACAGATAGAGAGAGATGACATGGCTTATCACCAGCTGCTGTCGTTATCAGCTGCGAGTACGGCTGTCACTCAACCCATAATGACAACCAATTAGGACACACTCATTTTGTACGATCAATTTTCTGATATACCCAAGAGAGAGTTCGCTATCTCACATATTTTTGTGGGGCCATAATTGAGTCTTGCAGCGAGTGGGGAATCGAATCCCGCTCATTTGAAGATGGGTGGGATTCACTATTTTTATTTTTTTAATTTGGTTTGGTCTCTTTTGATTGGTCTCTGTAAGACTTTTGTTTCATAAAAACTTATATTTTCGCAAGTTAAAGATGGCATAAAAGATTATCCTAGAGATCATCCTCTTAAAATTAAAACAATAAAGTTTATTTACTACACGAAACTGTTTATTTTATGCTGTTTTGTTATGTTTAGTAGATTGCATTTCAGGTGACTGTTGTTATTGTGACTCATCCTCGTAAATTTTTAACAATACAGATAATTTTACTCCATGAAATTATTTATTTTATGCGCTTTCGTATAACAACTACATAAATATGAAAAATCACGTCGATGACAAAACGTCAACACACGCAAACATTGGGTGATTGTAGAGCTGAAATTTCAACATTATAAAAATTATCGATTGAGTCCGGCGAAACCCCAAACAATACAGCATTATTATATCGTGAATGGAACCAAATCTGAAACTGAAGCATCGAATTCAATGCCAACAATGTCGAGAGGAACAATGCCATTGAACCGGTAAAACAAAGGCGCCCGTTTATAAATTGATAATCCGTTGGCAAAAACGATCTCTCTCATTATCTTGATTGGTCTGGACAAAGCGCTTTCAAGAACAGTTATTTTGGAGATAATCAACGAACACACAATCAAAACGTGACGTACTCAAAGGTAAGGGAAGAATGGGAGAATGCCGGGAGAAAGGAAGAATAGAGACTCAACTCCATTCTGGACCGAACAGAACGAAGAAAGGGAAACAGGCAACAATAAAAACTGCCAACAATGGGTGCCTCTGTATTGTTTAGATTGATTACTTTGCTTTTAGAGTGACAATCACGTAAGAGGGTTGCCAAAATCTGCTGTTCTTGGGCGGAATGATAAAATTACATTTTACAATACCTACATTTTATAAAGGAGTTCTATCTAACACCGGGTGTTTTATATAAATATATTGTGTTAATATTTTAAAATGAACAGGGAAAACTAACTAAATTAAATAAAATAATGATAACTAGTATTACTTAAAAGTATATCATAATACGTTAGCCTTCAATATGGTGGGCTACAATTTGATCTACGTGATGTTTGGTCGTTTGACGAATTGGTCGACTTTTTAAAAATTAAATAATACAACTAAATAAACAATAAGCCCGGGAAACCAACTGGTCGATATGAGACTTGGTAGCATGGGCATTTGCGCGACTTTAAATAATTAATTATTAATAATAAAATTAACCACTGATACAAACTGATCAACATGATGTTAGGTAGAATAATATGGTCGGATGACTTTCTAAAATTAGTAATAATTTAATAAAATCATAAAATTGGTCGATATGTTTATTAAATTATTATTACTTATTGAAAAGTCCTCCAAATGGTCATTCTGCCTAATGTCATGTCGATCAACTGGGTTTAGGTTTTTATTTTAAAATATTAAAAATGTCCAAATGTCGATTAAATGGCGATACGATCAAGTTTCATATCGACCGACTTGTTTTATGATTTTATTAAAGTAGGCCTATTGCCAGTTTTAGAAAGCCATCCAAATGGTTATTCTACCTAACATCATGTAGATCAGTTTGTTTCAGTGGTTTATTTTATTGTTATTAAATAATTATTTAAAGTCACGTAAATGGTCATGCTACCAAGTCTCATATCGATCAGTTGGTTACCTAGTTTTATTCAGATATATCATTTAATTTTTAAAAAATCTACCAATTCGTCAAACAATTAAACATCATGTCGATCAAATGGTGGCCCAACTTCAATATAGTTTCCTGATATTCTTATATATTTCTGATGAAGTGTCACTATAAACATTACGATGTTATACAATAAATGAATATATACTTTTATATTTCATCTAAAATTTAAGCTAGGGGTTTCATCTACAGATAAAATTTAACTTTAAATTCAAAATTGGAAAAATACGTCTGAGGGAATAAGAGTTTCAAAGAGTTGAATACAAAAATACCAACAATAACTGTGATGCTCAATATTTCTATTGAACAACAATGGGGTTTACAATACACAATGATTTACCAATTCTTCTTCTCGACTCTTTCTGTATTGTTCTTTTCGTGACTCTTTCACTGACAATGCCATTGGCTTCATTGAACCACCAGATTTTATTGACGGATGAGCAGTTTTCGATTGTTGTGATTCTTTACATTCTTTTTCTATTTTCATTTCGCACAATACGTTTTGTGCTCTTCACTGGTAGTCCGTATATTTTTTATTCAGAGCCATTCGTGCAAAACCGCAACCGATAGTTGGAATCTTTTCAGCTCGTTCATTTTATTTATGAACCTATAATATATATTTTTTATTCTTGCAGAAAATTAACGATTCCGCGCTTAAATACTCATTCAGTCCATGTATATTTATGTAATGATTTAATTTGGACATCATGTATAAAGTCGGCGATTTGTACACCCTTCATTTTCAAGGCACATTAAACGCATTTCTCGTCGCCTTTGTTATTCAGATTGATTCATGGGACACTAACCTCCCTTACACTGTCAACATGATAAATAGTCGTTTTCCTTTAAACAATTCCAAGGTAATTATTTTATTTCTCAATACTGTATTTTAACTTTTTTTCTTTCCTTGTGTTACATGAACTTTCTAATTTCTAATTTTAAATTTGAGAAAATTCAATTGCAATCGAAACAAATTGATTAGAACGTTAGCTATAGCCTACGGCTTTTGAACAAAACATGGAATTTTATTCCCTCGGTCATCATTATTCAGATTTTAACAGATTTTAACAGATTTCTTTAAACTTGGCAATAATTTTGTTGAACGATTCCGGCTAGAAAATATGGAAATATTATTCTCGGGGACGGTAAAATGTATCGGAATTGCACCTACTTTTAATATTTTTTTTATCAAATAAAAAATTAATCTAAAAAAATTAACAATTTATATTAAAAATACCGATCGATACAGTGCAATGCCGAGGCATGATTTTTTTTACCTTTAGTACAGTAGCCTACCCTTAATTTTCCTATATTTCTCAGTGACTTTAAAGTGTAACTTGCAACTATCCCTACTTTTAAGATTTTTTGTTCCAAAGCCATTTTTTATTTCAATTTATCTAAAATCAGGTATGAGGGCAATTAATCTACCATTAGCCTGTAAGAAAATTTATTTTTTAAACCTTTTAGTGCAATAGTACAATATTGGATCATAGATTTTCCATGTAGCCTAAGCACTAGGATCCTGTTCGCAAACACTGTTTACACCGATGCGGTCCTAAACGTGAATATCGGCTATCTAGCTTTTTATTAGAAAAAAAACAACGATCCATTAAACTCACCATAAAACCAAGCTCCAAAACTTCGTCCCTAGCAGTTTTTTTTGTTTGAAAATTTATATTGTAAAGTTAATTCTCGTGTGCTCGCCAAACTGAAAATTGCGGTTTTTATAATATATTTCTCTTTGTTTGTGAAAAAAATTTGAATTAATTATATTACATTTCAAACAACATTTACCATAATATGTAAGTATTATGGTATGTTGATGTGCAGACTGTTATACTATGACCTTTTTAAAATATGACTTAAAAACCCATCTAAACGTAATCATCTGTTAAGTTACAATTCACATTTAAAAACCTTAGTCAGTTGGTCAACATTTTAAAGCACCCTACGTAAATAAACCAAACGAGTCGTTGCCAGTCGATATTCGACGAATACAGCTTTAATCTGAGCGCTTGGCAGATGGTGTGAAACTTGAATAAAATGAAAATAAAATGCAATCACATAATTAAATAAACTAATTGTCGTTCCCTAATACTCTGAATGAAAACTGCATGTTATTAAACACAATCCCATTTCGTCAGTCATTGTTTTATTTGAATTTGAAAGTACGGTAAAACTGATAAGTAAACAGAAAAACTAAATAAATTAAAATTACAGAAGGGAGACAGGTTATTTTTATGATAACAGCTGTTTGTTTTCATGAAATGAATCATATGTTAGGTAAACTTACTAAATTTTGTCTTATATTTAAAATACATGGAAACTTTCAAGTACAATGGGGCGGTGTGGGGACAATGGGGAAATTGAGGGTGACTAAAATTATTCCATAACGTCTACAGAGAATTCCCTTTACTTTGACACCTCAACCATCAAAATCGGTTCATAAATAAAAGAGTTTTGCTGCTCACAAGAAATTCCTTACGGAATTAGTAAGATAGATGCCAGGGGGGGCGAAGGCCGTAACCAAATGACCATTTTAATGATCACGTTTTGCGCAATCGTTAGATTACAAGCTTTTAAACTACACCTCAATCTTAAAATCGGGTGAGTAGGTCAAGAGAAAAAGGGATGTAACAGACGTCATACGTAGATGCCGCCCGTAAAGGGAATACTAATGCATATGGTTTTAGTATTTTTACAGTTGTAAAGAAGGCTCTTGGACTTTTATTTTAATACCAAGATATAAATTACAATTTATCTACCAACATTGATTTATTCAATATACAGTTTAGCCACATCTGTGTCAATACAGTATACCACACACCTTATTTGGCATGCGGCTGTATTCTAATATAATGGTAAGAGTGAACAATTAAACAACATAGGCTATCCTAAAACAAATTCCACTGTTTGACACTAATCTAAACCGAATGGAATCACCCCCACACCGTATGTGGTTTCCAATCTGCATGTCCAGGGGTGACTCTCGTGGACGGCTCTGGGACCCGGCATCTGTTCTGCCCCCCCCCCCCCCCCGGCACAATGGTGTCAACTGACGCCTCAACAGGCCATATCTAATTGATGTCAATCGCCAACATATCGAGTGGAAAGTGATTTGGGGGGGGGGGGGGCAAAACTACAACCCTTGGTGTGACCGGACACACCGCTGATGTTTGTGGGCTTCGATTGAATTAAATTTGGCTATTGAATTGGTTCATTGTAATCAATTTACGTTTGCTTTTTTTATTCTTTTTCTACAAAAAATTTAAACGTAGGTTTTTATACTAGTGTAAAATACTGTATTTTACATCCTCTTTGACATATTAGTTCCTTTTCCTGACAGAACGTTTCTAAATAATAGCTGATTTAAAACATTTCTAAACAGAATCACTCTATAATGTGAGTACTAAAGATTATTTCTAGTCAGAAAAAATCCAACTCGATGGTCAAAGCTGGGCCAGTAGCCCATTGTTGCGCAGTCGGCAATGTTAACCATAAGGCTTTTATGCAAAATATGGTATTTTATTCTCCCTGTTTCGGAGGCCGATTTTCAATAGATTTCCTTTAAACTTGGTAATAGTTGAATAGTTATATTAGGTTCCTCATACCTCAAAATTTTGGAAATTTAACAAATATTACTCTTTGTGACGTCGCAAAGTAAATCGATTTTCCTTATATAGTAATATTTTTAAGTATAAGTATTTTTTGTTTATATTGCCAACTGCGCAACAATGAACTACTGGCCCAAAGGTAAAGATGACTCTGATTTACCGACTTCACCCACTCGGTAATATAGTTTACTACATGGCTGGCAGTGGCTTCGCCATGTGAAAATTAAATGTTTAATAATTAGTACGTGGGGGCCGAGCATTTGCTCGGTAAACTTAAACAATGGGGTAAAAACATGTTTTACTGAAGCACAGCACGTGGTTCATGCGTTGACAGTGTGTCACCTGTTTAGAAGAACTCTTTTTCTAACTCCATAAGACCAATATTAACAATTTTAGAATTTCAATTTAAGATTATAACGAAATAACATTTTTCTTAGCATACAGACCTATATGGGGGCATAAATATTATTTCCATCCCAAATGAAAGTTATTTGCAAAATTTGAAGAAAATCGTTCGGGCCATTTTCGAAATCCATGTGCATTAACTCACACTGTACCTTACTCGAATTGATAGGATATTGTATAGGATACTGCATAATGAAGAACTCGTTAAATTTGCTTTTCAATTCTTCAAATTAGCTTATTCGCTATGCTCAGTCGCCTTCCAGGATAGATTGTTCGCTAAGCTCACTTCCCTCTAAGAATTAAAATTATACTCCTGTTATAAAGAAGCCTACTGCATTTTATTGTATTCTGTTGCATTCGCTTTTGGTGTACTTGATGAACAAACTAAATTGTATCAATCATGGCAGATATGTAGTAGGCTACATAAATATAAGTTTAGTCTTCAAAAACTTTAACCGACACCTCTTTCAAAAACCTTATACTGTAATACAACATTTGAAACCCCAATCCTTAAAAATGTTTGGAAAATCCCATTACAATACAATTAAAATAGAATCAGCAAACTATTTAGATGAGGCAACCAAGTTAACGCCTTCAATTAAAAATAGTTCGTAATATAAATTGAACGGTAAACTATTCTTATACCTCACATAATATAATATTTTATCTGAAGTATGAACAACAGGACAGTCTCGGATCAGATAGATGCTGGATGGAAGATGAAAAAGGAGGTAAAGTCAGATGTTTTGTGCGCCGGACAATGAAGAAGAAGAGAGAAAACAAATGTCAACAATGGCGAAACAGACAAGAGAGAACGACAATGGGTCTTGAGGGTATTGTTGATTGTTGATCTAGATTACTTGGCCTGAAAATATTAAACATGGATGATATTGACTGTAGAGAGGGGGCCTTGGTGTAATTGAAAATGTACAATAGTTTTGAGAGAAAAACAACTGTTGAAATATCGGATAGATTTTAAGATTCATATAATTATTTATAAATGGAATTAGACCTAAACTGATTTTAAGGATATTTTTAATCAAATATTTCAAGCTCATATGCTGGAACTATAGCTTTAAACTTCAATCACTTGTTCTCACTTTCTTCAGTACAAGTTAATGATTGACTACAGAAGTATTGTCTGATAGACTACTCAAACTTTGAAACTTTGGATTAATTATATATAGATTGTGTGTAGTGCTCATTCGTTTAATGATTCTGTCGACATAATGGTGTCTTACTATTGGCTATTTGGTAATTTTTTGGTACACAGTGAAATGATTGGTCAAAAACTTAAACTAATTGATTGGTAAATCGATAAGATAAGTAGTTAAACTAATCGTTCGTTTACACTGAACTTCTATAAAACACTTAATTAACCACAATTATCTGTATTTGATTCACCTGCATAACACACACTTTGGAATTTCGACACTTTTAATCCTAACATTTTCAGGGAATTATTTTATACTTGATTAAAGACTACTATTAAGACCCTAAAAATTGATATTCTAAAAAATCAAATTTTAATGACTTATTTACGAGAAATCTGTGTTCCCTTTATTTAATACATTAAATCTTAGAATAACAAAAATTAAGATAGAACCAGATAAATTTTAAAATGCATTTCAAATGGTAGGCCTATATGGTTTGAATTGAAACATAACAAAATTTCCTGAAAATTAATAATTTCATTACTATAATAATTTCAGGGATAAAGCTTGCATGCCCATTATGCATAGAGAGGCACACGCCGTGAATAAGCACCATAAGTACTACAGCAAGACATTGTTATCAGACAACAAAACATTACACAGCTATTGTAACTGAGCACAAAGCTATTGTAGCGAATATGCGACCTGTTATACTCCCTGTTACGGCACCTTGCGTGATTGTTGCCATGATATTTATTGCGAAACGACAATGGCAGGTGCTTAAAGAAAACGACGCCAGAAGTGGTATGGATTTGACTTTGTGTGAGACGGATTTGGGGGTAGAGGCTGGAATTTGTACATTTCTTGAAATTAGTTTAGGAAAAGATAAAGGTATATTATTAATAATTTACTGAGTTCAAAAATTGAATTGCATTTAGGATATATACAGATAATATTTTTGATCGTGTAAAATTTAATATAATTTAAAATGCGTAGCTAGTGGTTGTCCCATAGTCCATACAGCCATTTTTGCATTCACATAAGAACAATAGGCCCATATGTTGAAAAATAGCAAAAAAACCTTAAGCTAAGTTTACACGTGAGAGTTTTTTACTATCGGAGAGTTAGTTAGTTGCCCTCATAAAAATCTTAGACAGTTGTTAATAGTACTTGCAGAAAACTGTCTGTGATTAACTATTTGGAAAAATCTTTGGTTGTGTAAACACCTCTGCGAGTACCTCCTGAGAGTACGAAACTCTCTGAGAGTGAAAAACTCTCACGTGTAAACCCAGCCTTAGGGTTTTAGTTTAATTTAAAATAAAATTTGATTTTTTAAGAAATGTTGAAGGAAAAATTAAACAGTAATGTTACTTATTGAATTTTCGACCAATATCCGTTGTTATTTGCTTACATAAATATCCTGAGGTGGCAAAAATCAAATCTTCACGCTGCACCCGTGTTTGTTTCGGTCCTACTACCGCCTCGGACCCTCGCCCACCTCCAGCAGAGACGGACGTGATGAAAACATAAGCCACTTTTCGTGTTAGCACGTCCTACACGTGTACAGCGTGGTTAAGATTTAATTTTACGACATCTCAAGCAAGTAAATAAACTTGGAATTAGTCCATATAGTTGTCAAGGCTGTTCCTGAATTGAATATTACCTATACTAAAGATCTTATGGTTAGCCTACTTACAGGTCACATCAAAATTACAATTTACTAAATGGGTTTTACTAAATGAATGGTACAGTTTTTAATGCTTATAAAAAATTTACTTTGCGAGGTAGCAAACATAGTTGGCATCACCTCTGAATTCGTCGGCTCAATTATAGTAAGATGCACGAAAATAGTCCGATGGAAATTTTAACAGCTGCTTCCCCCCGTCACCCCCTCTCACCCTGCAATGTTGTCATTTGTGGTTATGTTTACCATGTGTAATCTACTATATATTTGTCAAATACCACTCACTCACGTATCAGAGTATCTCCAAAACTATAAGGCCTAGAGGGTTAAAACTTGGCATGTACGTTCATCTTTGCTTAAAAACGCTCACTAAGAAACGGTTTTGCAAAATTCCGCCAGGTCTCCGCCCCGCACGACTTGAAAATTTCGTTACAATGTTATTCTTATGGGGGATTTTTAATACAAACCAAAGCAACAATGAATCTCCAAAAGTAGAGAGTATGCAGGATTGAAATTTGGTATAGTCGTTCCTTTTCATCCATTGATGCTCACTAAGAAACGGTTTTACGAAATTCCGGCAGGGCTCCACCCCACACGACTTCAAAATTTCGTTACAATGTTATTCTTATGCGGAGCACTTAAAATACGAATCTAGGAAACAACGAATCTCCAAAACTATAGGACCTGAAGGGTTGAAAATTGGAATGGAAGTTCCTCTTTGCCTATAGGTGCTCACTAAGAAATGGTTTTGCAAAATTCCTTCAGGGCTCCGCCCTACACGACCTCAAAGATTGGATGTAATTAGCTGCTGAAGATTCAAAGCTATCAGCTGTTAGTGAAATACAGTAATATATTTAAAGGATCACGTAACCATATGACAATATTTTTATCTTTGTAAACAATTTAACTGGTGTAAAAATGATTAAAAAATGTAAAAATAGTTAGAGTTTAGGTTGGATACCATTCACTCAGAATCATCGAATCTTTATAACCATAGGGTATAGGGGGTTGAAATTTGCCATGGACGTTCCTCTGTGTTAAAAAACTGCTCACTAAGAAACATTTTTGCAAAATTCCTTAAGGGCTCTATCGCCAATAAGATCGCACAGGACTTCAAAATTTCCATTTAATATTATTCTTATGGCCAATATTTTATACAAATCAAGGCAACAACGAATCTGAAAAACTATAGAACCTACAATGTTAAATTTTGGCATGGGCCTTCTCCTTTGTTCATAGATGCTCACTAAGAAACGGTTTTGCAAAATTCTATCAGGGCTGTGCCGCACACGATTTCAATTTTGGTCTAATGTTATTCTTTTGGCCAATTTCAAATATGAATCTATAGAAAACAACGAATATGAAAAGCCAGATGACCTAAGGGTTTGAAATTTGAAATGTAAGATACACTTTGCCCATAGGTGCTCACTAAGGATCACTTTTGTAAAGCATCTTTAGGGCTTCGCCCCACCGGACTTCAAAATTATTTTTGGGGCCTACAGGGTTGAATTTTGGCATGGGACGTTCCGTGTTGCTCATAGGTTCTCACTGAGAAACGCTTTCACAATAATCCCTTCATTGCTCCACCCCACATGTCTTCGAAATTTCAATATGATGTTACAACTATGGCCAATTACAATACAAATTGAAAGAAACAACGAATCTATAAACTATGTGGCCTACGGGGTTGAAATTTGGAGTAATATCTTTGGTCATAGAAGCTCAATAAAAAGTAGTTTACACATTCCCTTCAGGGCTCTGCCCCAAATAACTTCAAAATTACTATAGAGCATACAGAGTTAATTTTTGGCATAGACGGTCACCTTTGCTCATAGCTATTCACTAAGATCCTAGATACTGGAGGGGAACCATTAAAAATATTCGAAGGACTTGAGGTAAACTATTAAAAATAAATTAAGACCTTGAAAAGAGAGATGAGATGGAGGTATATTCAAAACAAGAGTAAAGAATGTTTTAAATAATGACATGTGAGTTAAAATACAAATTAATATTGAAAAGATATGATAATGAAAGTAAATGATTTAACTAATGGGGTGCGATTTGCTTAATGTAATACTGTATATAAATTGAAAAAAAAATACTGTTTTGGAAATATAGTTTTTGAAGTCCTTTAGGGCTCCACCCCACTGGTCTTAAAAATTACTCTATGACCTACTGGGTTAAATTTGACATTGATCTTCCTCTTTGGTCATGGGCATTCGCTAAGAAACAATTTTGCGAATTTCCTTTAATGCTCGACCCCACAGAACATTTAGGTTACCATAGATCCTACGGGTTAAAATTTGACGAGTACATTTCTCTTTACTCAAAGGTACCAAGAAACGGATATCCATATATATTTTTTGAACTCCTTAAGGGCTCCGCCCCTCAGGACTTAGAAACTATTAGAGAGCCTACGGGGTTGAAATTTGACAAAGATGTTCCTCTTTGCTCATAGGTAGTCACTAAGAAATTGTTTTTGAAACGATTTTGAAAATTTCCTTTAGGGCTCCACCTTACAGAACCTTTAAGTTACCATAGATCCTACGAGGTTAAAATTTGACGTGGTCATATGTGGTCATAATTTTTATATGGCTGTTCCAATAGTTTTACAAATATTTTTTCTCTCTGTTTTATTGTTAATTGCATATATGATAAGAACTCGTTCCACGCACAGGTCTTCGACCCATGTGGAACTATTTTTCTGATAAAATGTTTGTATTTTATGTTTAATGTCATAATAAAGAGATTTTTGATTGATTTGATTTGATTTGATTGTTTTGGAAATATAGTTTTTTAATTCATTTAGGGCTCCACCCCACTGTACTAAAAATTACTCTATGGCTTACGGGGTTGGAAATTTACATGGACGTTCCTCTCTACTCATGGGCATTCACTAGGAAACGATTTTGAAAATTTCCTTTAGGGCTCCACCTTACAGAACCTTTAAGTTACCATAGATCCTACGAGGTTAAAATTTGACGTGGTCATTGCTCTTTACTCAAAGGTACTAAGAAACTGTATTGGAAAAATAGTTTTTGAAGTCCTTTAGGGCTCCACCCCACTGGAATTACTCTATGACCTACGGTGTTAATATTTGACATGGATGTTCCTCTTTGCTCCTAGGAAGTTACCAAGAAACGGGCTTGGAAATATAGTTTTTGAAACCCTTTAGGACTTAAAAATTACTCAATGGCCTAAAAGGCCTATGGGGTTAATATTTGACCTGATCATTCCCCTTTGCTCATAGGTGCCCCGCTCACACTATTTCAATCTATTAATCTTAATGTATATCTTAAGGGAGAAGATTTCGTCGGTCTTAAAAGAGATTAAAAACAAATTCAACACGGGCGAAGCCGTGACGGGCAACAGCTAGTACCGTATAAAAATGCGTTTCAGAATAAGTTTGGCAACTATGTATCGACTCTCATCGGACTATTATCGTGAATCCTACTATAGTTTTATTACTCTGTCTTAGAACACAGGTGTTTCATTGTTGTTAGTAAAATTTTGCAATAACATTCAAATTTTATATTTTGATCTAAAAAGATCAAACAAAGATAGGTAGGTTGAGCTGGCCTGTTAGCATCGTCTTCTAGATGACCGGATTGCCTTCAGGCGATTTTTTCGCGTGGGATATGTGAAAAACATCATATACTCTCTGAAGATCCGAGATTTTTCTCACTGAGCAGCATAATGTATTACAGGAGAATGCTGCACAGCGCATAGGGATTGACTTAGATTAGATATCAGCAGGCTATAGGTGGTAGATACATTAAAATGTACCAAATGTATAGTATATATTTAAGAGGTTCTAATTAAATATATATTTTTAATGTACTTCGCACGGTTCTATTTTTATTTAATGTTATAACACAGCGCCATTCATTTAGGGAAGCCCTGTTTGAAGACCAGTTGCGTATTTAGTCAGTTAAGAAAAATGTCGTTTACAAAATCAAAATTCTCCAAGCAAAACAGTAAAAAATAAAATTATTCAACATGATTGGACCCCTCGCGTTTAGAAATTGACAGTTGACATCATACTGTTAAGTAGTGTGATGGCGATTGATTGGTTGTCACATAACTCTCGCACCTGTCACCAGTGATGCTCTGCTCTATAATCGTTACATGTGCCCAAATAAAGATGGCGCCACAGTCTGTCTGCGCCGGATGGTTCGCGTTACCATGACAACCAGCGTCACCGCCGCCGCCGCCGCGGTCCCACTGTCTATGCGGCGTTGTGCCGTTGTTACGTCATTATTGGTGGCCCACCATTGTCGCTCTCATTGTCTGGCGAACAACTAATCAAAATAGTTTTGCCACAGTGATATGTGGCGGGTTCTGCTGTCGATTTTAGGCTTGGTTTTCTTGTTTTTGGGGGAATAGTGGTAAAATAAAAAAAATTAAATGCAATTATTGAATGTATTTTGTGTAAAAATGCAATTTAATAAAACACTCCGCAACACTTGACATATATAGCTAAAAATTTCGAAGAAATAAAAAATATCAGAGTTTGTAATAGGCTTTCAAATGTTTTAAAATAAATCAGGATTCCCGAATCAAACGCAACTAGCTTAAACCGAGGATGAGGGTGAGGAGCCAACGAGCTCAAACTTAAGATGAGGGTGAGGAGCAAACGCACTCAACCCGAGAAAGAGGATGAGGAGAGAAGGAGCACAATCCGAGGATGAGGGTGAGGAGCAAACGAGCAAAATCCGAGAATGAGGGTGAGGTGCAAACGAGCACAATCCGAGGATGAGGGTGAGGTGCAAACGAGCACAATCCGAGGATGAGGTGAGCAGCAAACGAGCACAATCCGAGGATGAGGGTGAGGAGTAAACGAGCACAATCCGAGGATGAGGGTGAGGAGCAAACGAGCACAATCCGAGGATGATGGTGAGGAGCAAACGAGCACAATCCGAGGATGAGGGTGAGCAGCAAACGAGCACAATCCGTGGATGAGGGTGAGGAGTAAACGAGCACAATCCGAGGATGAGGTGAGCAGCAAACGAGCACAATCCGTGGATGAGGTGAGCAGCAAACGAGCACAATCCGAGGATGATGGTGAGGAGCAAACGAGCACAATCCGAGGATGAGGGTGAGCAGCAAACGAGCACAATCCGTGGATGATGGTGAGGAGTAAACGAGCACAATCCGAGGATGAGGTGAGCATCAAACGAGCACAATCCGAGGATGAGGGTGAGGAGTAAACGAGCACAATCCGAGGATGAGGTGAGGATCAAACGAGCACAATCCGAGGATGAGGGTGAGGAGTAAACGAGCACAATCCGAGGATGAGGTGAGGATCAAACGAGCACAATCCGAGGATGAGGGTGAGGAGTAAACGAGCACAATCCGAGGATGAGGTGAGGAGCAAACGAGCACAATCCGAGGATGAGGGTGAGGAGTAAACGAGCACAATCCGAGGATGAGGGTGAGGAGCAAACGAGCACAATCCAAGGATGAGGGTGAGGAGTAAACGAGCACAATCCGAGGATGAGGTGAGGATCAAACGAGCACAATCCGAGGATGAGGGTGAGGAGTAAACGAGCACAATCCGAGGATGAGGTGAGGAGCAAACGAGCACAATCCGAGGATGAGGGTGAGGAGTAAACGAGCACAATCCGAGGATGAGGGTGAGGAGCAAACGAGCACAATCCAAGGATGAGGGGTGAGGAGTAAACGAGCACAATCCGAGGATGAGGTGAGGAGCAAACGAGCACAAACCGAGGATGAGGGTGAGGAGTAAACGAGCACAATCCGAGGATGAGGTGAGGAGCAAACGAGCACAATCCGAGGATGAGGGTGAGGAGCAAACGAGCACAATCCGAGGATGAGGGTGAGGAGCAAACGATCACAATCCGAGGATGAGGGTGAGGAGCAAACGAGCTTAAAAGTAAGATGAGGGTGAGGAGTGAACGAGCACAATCCAAGAATAAGGGGTGAGGAGAGAAGGAGAACAATCCGAGGATGATGGTGAGGAGCAAACGAGCACAATCCGAGGATGAGGGTGAGGAGCAAACGAGCACAATCCGAGGATGAGGGGTGAGGAGCAAACGAGCACAATCGAGGATGATGGTGAGGAGCAAACGAGCACAATCGAGGATGATGGTGAGGAGCAAACGAGCACAATCCGAGGATGATGGTGAAGAGCAAACGAGCACAATCCGAGGATGATGGTGAGGAGCAAACGAGCACAATCCGAGGATGAGGGTGAGGAGTAAACGAGCACAATCCGAGGATGATGGTGAGGAGCAAACGAGCACAATCCGAGGATGATGGTGAGGAGCAAACGAGCACAATCCGAGGATGAGCGTGAGGAGCAAACGAGCACAATCCGAGGATGAGGGTGAGGAGCAAACGAGCACAATCCGAGGATGAGGGTGAGGAGCAAACGAGCACAATCCGAGGATGATGGTGAGGAGCAAACGAGCACAATCCGAGGATGAGGGTGAGGAGTAAACGAGCACAATCCGAGGATGAGGGTGAGGAGCAAACGAGCACAATCCGAGGATGATGGTGAGGAGCAAACGAGCACAATCCGAGGATGAGCGTGAGGAGCAAACGAGCACAATCCGAGGATGAGCGTGAGGAGCAAACGAGCACAATCCGAGGATGAGGGTGAGGAGCAAACGAGCACAATCCGAGGATGAGGGTGAGGAGTTAAACGAGCACAATCCGAGGATGAGGGTGAGGAGCAAACGAGCACAATCCGAGGATGATGGTGAGGAGCAAACGAGCACAATCCGAGGATGATGGTGAGGAGCAAACGAGCACAATCCGAGGATGAGCGTGAGGAGCAAACGAGCACAATCCGAGGATGAGGGTGAGGAGCAAACGAGCACAATCCGAGGATGAGGATGAGGAGCGAACGAGCACAATCCAAAAATGAGGGTGAGGAGAGAAGGAGAACAATCCGAGGATGAGGGTGAGGAGCAAACGAGCACAATCCGAGAATGAGGGTGACGAGCAAATGAGCTCGCTCGTAGCCTGGGTCATCTAGGTCATCAATGGTGTTCAATACCTAATTTCATAAATATAATTTAAAATAAAATGCATTAGGCCTACTCTCTGAAAAAATTTAATAGGTAAATGAAATGAATCGTAAGTTAATAAAACAGATTTTTCTCTGACATTGCTTATTGGTATGCCTATATGCAAAATACTCCCAAATTAAAAATACTCTAGATTACCACCAAGTCTTTAATAATGAATTCATTCTTCGTCTACATCGTTGCCCATGTGAAACATATGTCCAAATTAAAATATTTCAGAATAGTCTATATTTAACCAAATCAGGATGAAAGTTTAGCAATACGCTGTGGCAGTGAACTGGGATGTTACAGTGATAGTTTAGACCATGATTTATGTGATAATGTTTACCCCTAGTCGCATTTCATGGCTGTATTGGGGCATTGCACGGTGCACCAGTGATGGTCGCCAATTATCCACCCCCTGTGTTGAAGGCGAGATGGGTGGCATGCGGTGGGTGTTGTGAAACATATGTGTAGGCCTATGTGGTGTATACATTGCGTTTTTTGTCTACACTACGGGAAAATGTGGATTCGTTGTGTTGGGGGAGAGGCAAAGGATTTTTTTTACGTTTATTATTTCTGTAACAATCAATCTATCTATATATTAATAGGCAAGCATGTTTCTTTTCCTCCTTTTTTCTCAGCTTGTGTGCATCGAAGGGTAAATCCGAATTTACCATTAGAAAGGTATTGTGCTGTAGGGTGAGCAGATATGTATTTTAATTCACATCAGTCTCCAGGGCTACGTCCTACAGGCTTTCAAACTTCCAATGTTAATCTTATGGGAGATGGATAATTGATTGAATCATTAGACAGCTGTTGTAATAAAAAATGCTAGCAAATCTGGCTAACAGATGGAGATGATGCAGTGGTAAAATAATAATTATTATTATTAATATTTTTTTATTTGGCTTCATGGCAATATGCCCATAGCTAAGCCATAAAAATACAATTTGTTTAAACTATATCAATTTAGGGTTACTAAATCTTAATGACCATTTTCGAATATGATGAATTTGCACATAAAACTATTATAATTAGGCCCAGATCAACCGAATCAGTGATCAGGTGGCGATATCTAGTGTTAGTGTTGTAGTATTTTCGTTTTTAGAGCCTGGTTATTTTGTACCGACCAGAAAAATTCATGGCTTAGAAAAATATAACTCGTCCAACTGATTAAGAGTCTTCATCACCCCTGCGAAAAACGTCAAAAACATGCGTTCGTAGTCCCTTGTTTCGGACGACATTTATGAACCGATTTTATTGGAATTGGCCTCAAACTGGTCAGAAAGAGTGCCTGCGTGGTTCTTGTACCTCATAATAATAAAAAACGTACTCGGTAGTACTTAAAAATACAGTTAAAAAAGGAGAAAATTACTAGATATTTAACATTTTTTAAAAACACTTTTAAGAAACATTATCGAACTATCGAGGTACAAGAACCACGCAGGCACTCTTTCTGAACAGTTTAAGACCACTTTCAGTCAAATCGGTTAAAAAATGTCGTCCGAAACAGGGGACTACGAACGCATGTTTTGAGCAAAAACGGGGTCTGGGAATTCGTCCGTTCGAGGCGCTACTAGCCTTTTCGCAAACGTCGTCGTTCTCACTAACACAAGCACACACACACAAACATTATCGCATTATAAATCACTCAGTGATGTTGGGGGACACATTCCTTGTATTTATTTGAATACTTCTTTATCCATCTAAATTACTCGTACAATTCAATTTTAGAACACGTGTGTTTATACAGCACTATGGTTGATTGGCGATTGTTTTTTATGTACTCAAGACCAAGACGAGTAGTACATTATTTGCACTACACTGGTTTTTACAGTACATAATACAGAAAACTAGTAATGTATAAGTTTATTCTCAACTTCTCACAGATGAGAATCAAATTTTAATCTTACAAACAAATAGCCTAAACCGTCCATCAATTTTTCTAGTGGCAGTGTTAACAAATACTGTAACACCGGAAGTGCGCGGAATACGGTTCCGCCTGATACCACCTGAAGGAAATTCCTTTTTATAAGGCCGGCGACACACTACTGGACTTCCCATCAGACCGTATATCGGACCAAGCATCGTACCGAACATTACATCGTAAATGGACGTAAATTTACTTCGAACATTTCGCCGAGCAAGACATCGGACCGAGCATCGTAGGCCTCCCGTACATTACATAAAGGGACGTAAATTTACTCCGAACATTTCGCCAAGCAAGACATCGGACCGAGCATCGTACCGGACAAATCCACCAAGCGAGGTGAAGGAAGTTTATAGAGGGATAGGGAGAGCGTGAGTCAGGGCGCTAGATGATTGTAGGACGGAAGGTCCGAGGGTAATCCCTTCAATCGTCGATAGTACAAAAAAATGACAGGGGCGGACGGAAGGTCAAACCCCGGACCCTAATTAGTAAGCGGACCTAACGTCCGCCCTGTGAAAAGCAGGTAGGCGGATTTAACACTGGTCACCGTGGCACGCAACTTCTCTCCGTGGTTCACATAAAGTGTTCCGTGTTTTGGATTTCCATCGTCACAAAGTTATAGGATTTTTATTTCTGACTAGTATTACAATACTGTGAAACTGAAAGAGTAACAATATTGTATAGAGCTTTGATTGTATATCAATGAACGGTATTTGTGTACCAACTAGGTACGTATTTTATTCAAAGTGGTTAATTATTGTAAGTTACCGGCGGACTTTAACGCTCAATACGGATCGCAATGTCGGATCTTACACGGTCAATACGGATCGCGATTTTTGGATCGTGATCCTGGATCACGATACGGATTGAGCGTGTAAAGTCGAGAATATTAGCGTGTGATCCATGAATCAAATATTTGACTTTACATACTCAATCCATATCGTGATCCAGGATCACGATCAAAATATCGCGATCCGTATTGACCGTGTAAGATCCGCCAATACATTTCGATCGTGATTATGGATCACGATACGGATTGAGTGTTTAAAGTCGAATATTGATGTTTGATCTATATTGAGTGTGCAAGGTCAAGCACAGTAAACAATACTGTCAATATTTATCACGATCCAGAATAACATTAGGCCTATCCGTATTGAGCGTGTAAGGACCACCACTGTTTTTTCAACACACTACATCAATACACTATTGTTAATCACATGTTATTTTCCTACCCTCGGGATTTTGAACATGGTGATAATCAGAAATCATTCATATTTTACGATTTAAGACTCTGTTCAGGAGATGTAATGGGTATAACAAGTTTGTATTGCATTTTCACTTCAAAATTAATGTACAGTCTTTCATAGTAGGCCTACAATATTTAACAAATGAAGACACCTATGTCCCTGTCAACCCTCGTCAAACGGTCTCAAACAGCGAATGCAGGGGCGGACGTTAGGTCCGGGTACGATCTGCCAATAGAGGTTTGACCTTGTGTCCGCCCCGTCAAAACAGGTAACAAATTTCCAGGTCATTTCTGAAGCCCGGACCTTCCGTCCGGCTACCGCGCTAGATGATGGGGTGGAGAAGGGAGGGGCTTTCCATCCCGAGCGTTCGGGGCCACGCTCGGTACGGCGTTCTTAGCAAAATTGACCTTGACGCACTACCGTACATCGGACCGTACACCTGACCAATCTTTTCTTTGATGTTTCGCCCCAAAACAGCCTCGGTCCGATGTACGGACCCCTGACACACTTCCGGACTTGCTGTTTGTTTTTGCTCGGTACAATGCTCGGTCCGGTGAAAAGTCAGGTAGTGAGTCGCCACCTTAAAAAACAAATCCCTCACTCATTCATTAATAATCATCAAATTTTTTCGATACGCAAGAGAGTTGAAATTTGGTACACTGATTTGTTCAGTTCTCAATAGGATAACGTGATGATGAAGCAATTAAAAAGACAAATAAATCTTACACAGTTCTGTTTATAAGGGAAAAATTATTTATTTTATTAGGGAAAAATTATCTCATCTGAGCAGATTTCACCATCATCCGGAATATTTTGTTAGCCTATAGTTGTTCTAATAAAATACTGACATTTGCGTTTGAATTTTCAAAAGTATGATCGGCTGATTTAATTACTATATTTAATTACTTTGATTATGTATTTTATTCTTAGACTCTGGGCCAGAGTCTCATTGACCACTATTTAATTAGAGCCTTCCATGGTCTGAGAGAAAAGAGGTACGGTCTTACATGTCATTCAAATTACAATTATTTTATAGTGCTTTACAGAAAAAAAAAACATTAAAAGTAAAATCCAGTGAAGCCATTATGCTGTACAAATTTAACTTAATTTTAACTTGTAAAAAAGCGGCACCGAAAAACACAGATGTTCGAACATAGATGTTTCGACTTTCAAACACTGAGGCTAGAAACATAAATAAAAACAACTTCATGGTTCCAAGCAATCAGTAAACAAAATTGTAATTTTAATTAGGCTATTTAATTAAGTATATTACGAGTTATAAGTATACGAGTATAACTCGTATAACTCTTTCATAGTTCGGTTAATTCGAATAAAATTATCAATATAGGCCCTATACGCAATTTAGCATAGGCCTATATTACAAGAGGTTGATTATATGTCCTTTGTTAGTGGGTGTCAACTATAGTCGGGAGCAATAGAACAGGCGTTTCAAGGCCAAGTCTTTTAATAAGCCAACTGATTTTTGCTCATTTAACTACATGTTAATGAGCTTGACCTTCACCCGCCTGTTCTATTGCCCCCGAGTATAACTGTTTTTGGTGTGCCGGGGTTACCTCTATACGTTGCGTCAGATTATTCTAAAGAAAATAATTACTTTAGTTCCATCATTTTAAAATTACTTATTTTGTTTAGTTTCTGTATTGTCTGATCATTCTGGTTCGCGAACTCATTCAAGTAGATACTGCCTTACACCCCTGAACCAAATTTAATCTAAATCGGATGTTCTGTTCAAACGCTATAGCTAATATAATAATTGAAAACCATTAATTAATTGTAATCGCTGTAAAATGTTAATCGGCTATATTGAAATGGAAAAGTTCGAGCCTAGTATTAATAATAATTTTAAAATACTCTTCAAATGTAGACAGGACAACGCTGCAACAGCTTCGGACTGGCCGAACTCTCATTGTAGCGAGTCTGCGCGTGCGTGTGTGGGACGTCGCAGTCCGATGTTTTTAGAAATGTACCCGCGCCTCACCCCTCGCCCTAGTTGGACGCACCTGACTGTACTAGGACAGTTGTGATGGAAATCAGAGTGTACGATGGATATTTTGCCAAAGGTGATGAAGACTCTTAAGGGGAAATACATTCACTCTTTGGTATTGAACTGATTGAAATTACGTAGTAGGCTACATGTGACTTAATATAGGTTAATAAGTGACTACTGATGGGTTATTCACAAATTTAAAATGTATTAAAAGTCACACGTAAATGAATAATAAAGGTAATTTACCTTAGTAAGAACGATAGGCCTACTGTCTATGTCTAGGTTCATCATTCACGAACACTTTCATATCGTGACATAATTAATTATGGTCTTGTTTATAGTCATGATTATGTTAATTTGTATAATTAACATTGTTCTTATGGGACTAAAAACCAAGATGGCGGAGGTACTCTTACTGCACAGGAAAATTTTATCAAAACTACCCATACACATTTTTTAATATTTTGACTTCTTTTCCTAGATGCAAGTCATAGAGAGCAATTAAAAATCATCTAACAATTTATGCAAATATCACGCAAGTTTTGAAAGGAGCATAGTTACCATACATTTTTGTACATTGTTATGCGTAAAGTCAGATATGATGGGAAAAATATTAAATACATAAAGTAAATTCCAATAAATTTCGCAGCTCTCGGCAAAAAAACAAAATTCAGGCGAAAACGTGCGTTACGGGAGGCTGTTTTGATTTTCGCTGACAGCATACAGATTACAAAATGACGTCACAATGTGATTGTTGTGTCGGTGTTGTGGCAGCACTGTCGTCACAATGTGATTGTTGTGTCGCTGTTGTGGCACCACTGTTGCCGGGGTAACGCTCTTCTGCCGCTGCGATTTACCAAAGGATTGCGACATATCGAATGCACGATAAAGAACATCTTCTATCAGTGAATCTCGATATATTTGTACTTAAGGGTTCTTGTCTTAAAAAGTGAATGTTTCTATTGAAAAAATATTATATAAATTAAATTTAAAGATTGCGTTAATTATTTAATAGGCTGACCGTAATGTTCCAAATGGGATGATTCATTTTGTTTTTAATTTCTACTTTTCAACACTTGTAGGCCTATTATAATTTTTTAAATTGCTTCTCCTACACGAATGCATAAATTTGGATTTATCTATATTTGCAGCTATTTAAACTTTAAATAAGTTTTTTCCTATGATTCGTGTTATTGAATAATGAAAAACCATCGTACCCTATTTTCATTTACAGTACAATCAAAATTCAAATTACGAAAACAATATTAACAATCATAAGTCTAATGTTTTTTTCCATATACTACCGTTGAAGTTGCTATTTAGGCCAGTAGTGTTAAACAAAAAAAGCAGGTAAATCGGAAAAAATTGCTACAAAAGATTTTTTTGCTTTAACGGCTTTATTTATGTCCCAATATGGTTAGCCTAGGTTTTCCCCCTCGTCGGAGCTGTGCTAAAGTGGTGGGGGTTAAAAATGTAGACAGAAAGGGATATTTTTAATTTTTGTGGTTAAATCTCATAAACGGCTCAGATACTGAAAATATGTCCAGTATAAAAGTTAAAGAGCATAAAATTCCGCATTTAATGAGACCAACCGCATTTATTTTGGATCACTCGTTGTCATGCTACAACAAATCAAACTGCACGATTTTTAACAATTTTTACATAGTTGTCTCCCAAAAGGCGTGTTTTTGTAATTTTACATTTATATTTTGTAAATTAATAAAATATAAAAATGTTATTGTTTATAAAGTCAAAGGGCATTAAATTCTGCATTCAATGAGACAAACCTAAAAATTTTAGGACCACTTGTACCCTAACTACGTCACATTAAGTTTAACAGAGATGAATAAAATAATGACAAATTATATCAAGTATATACTGTGTAGGCATATATTCCATCATGAAAATAATGACTATTACATCGGATTAGTTATGTTTAGTAACTTCAATTTACCTATTTAACGATAAAATTAAAGAAATTTGTAATTTTTCAACCTTTATAAAATTTCTAATTCGTTTTAACCCTGCATGAAGAGTGCTGAGGTTGTGTCACATCCACTTATGCCATGGAGAAAGATGAGCGGGTTTTCTCATGGTGTCTGCTAATTTAAGGCTATTGACATCAAAACCTTTGGTGGGGTTGTTCCTTTTTCAGGTTTTAAGAGGTATATCTGTGATGATGATGGGAAATTTAGAGTGGTGAGCGCTATTAGTAAGTCTGTATCTTCACCAACTAGCACAACCTTGTTACAATCATGTGAAATAAATAAAATAAAAATCTTTTAACTTAATAAAAAAATTATCAAATTTTTAAGGAGAGTCTGTATAGATTGAGTTGTCCTAAAAATTTAAGGTTGGTCTCATTGAATGCAGAATTTAATGCCCTTTTACTTTATAAACAATAATATTTTATTAATTTACAAAATATAACGGTAAAATTACAAAAATACACCTTTTGGGAGACAATTTTGTGAAAATTGTTAAAAATCGTGCAGTTTTATGTGTTGTAGCATGACAACGTGTAATCCAAAATATATGCAGTTGGTCTCATTAAATGCGGAATTTTATAATCTTTAACTTTTATACTCGACATATTTCAGAATTTGAGCCGTTTATGAGATTTAACAAAAAAAAAAATGTCCATTTTCGTGTACACTTTTAACCCCCACCACTTAAGCACATCTCCGACGATTGGAAAACCTAGGATAATCATATTGGGACATAAATAAAGCAATTAAAGCAAAAAAATCTTTTGTAGCAATTTTTTCCTAGTCAGGTACTAATTCTACTGGGACTAATTGTCAAATGTCAGTTTTTACAGTGTTTAATTTCTAGATGTTATAAATGTTTCACCCACTACTTGTACCATTATGGTAAACCCATTCTTCGATCGCTGTTTGTAAATTATTGAATCATTGACGATATACCAATTCCTTATGAAGGTGTTGATAATGAATTCAACATATGGTTTTGTAATGAAACTGTAATGTCTACCAAATTGGGCAATACGATAGTAGGCTAATACTGTTATATTTAAGAAAATCATTTCGTCATTCTAATTAAAATAGCCTAATTCACAATATTTATTAATCGGCAAACACTGTTGTTATGTGGTTTGTAGGTTTCTATTATTTCTATTACGAAGCAATTATAGATCACCGCATTATCTGCAAACCAATTGAGTCAATGGTGGAAATTATATCGGCAAATTTCTAAAGATTACCATTTGAGTTACAAAACCCATTGTTTTATTGGTCCTCAATGGTATTGTCCCTTTCAACAATGTTGGCATTCAATTCATTGTCCTCTTTCAAATTCGTCTTTTCATAGTAATAAAATAATACCCTCTCTGTTTCATTTGGGTTTGTACTTTATTCACTATGTTAATAGTAGTATTGTAGCACCGGCCCTCCAATTAAATACCTAGGTTTTATTCATACAAAAATAAATCATCCAATTTATTGAAAAAATTCCACTTGTAATTTACATTTTATAAGGAACAAACATGCAGATATATAACTTAACCACCAATTAATTTATTTGAAAATGTGAAAACTTAGGGCGTACCGACTCTTTTTACTTATCTTTACTTTTTATTTATAATTTAAAGCTGTGTTATTTTATAATTTTTTGGGATTAATAACGCATGTTCTACACACGTATAGCCTATGTGTCTGAGTATTCGGGCCCAGTCTCCTCCAGATACTCTTATAAGAGTCTGCAGTAGCCGCCATCTTGGATTTTTATTCCCATAAAAATGTTAAATTTCAAACATCCGCTACGCCTATAA